>OY740806.1:29765862-30168362 GCA_963514005.1 Raja brachyura | reverse complement strand
AGCAAACATTTTCACTGTACCTCAGTACACGTAACAATAATAAATGAACGAAGCTAACCCCTATGTCTGCAGAGACTTCCTTTAGAATCCCCCGGGTTGGGTTCGTCGGGTACTGGTGTTACATCCGTTACTGGCCCCATGAGTTTCTTTAATGAACAGGCCCTTCGGCCCAACTTGCCCCACTTGCCCCATCTACACTAGTCCCACCTGCCTGCGTTTGGCCCATATCCCTCCAGACCTGTCCTTTCCATGTACCTGTCTAAATGTTCCGTCCCTGCTTTAGCCACCTCCTCTGGCAGCTTGTTTATACACACGCAAGTCTTTGTTTATTGTTTAGTTCAGAGATACGGCGCGGAGACAAGGCCCTTCGGCCCACCGAGTCGACGCTGACCTGCGATCCCCGCACACTAACACTATCCCTACACACACTAGGGACCATTTTACATTTATACCAAGCCAATTAACCTACAAACCTGTACGTCTTTGGAGTGCGGGAGGAAACCGAAGATCTCGGAGAAAATCCACGCAGGTCACGGGGAGAACGTACAAACTCCGCACAGACAGCACCCGTAGTCCGGATGGAACCCGGGTCTCTGGCGCTGTTAGGCAGCAACTCTACCGCTGCGCCACCGGACTGAAGAGCTACCCCTCAAATTCCACATTCATGTCCCTGTCTGAATGTCTTTTAAAAGGCGTGTTACACCCATGTGATGGAGTCTTTTACTCCCCTGTTGCTTGAAATCACCTCATTTGTTGGGTTTGGGATGTTTGCAGTACCCTGAGTTTATTGTCACGTGGACTGACCTGCAGTGAAAAGCTTCTGCTGCCTGCTATCCGCCCAGAATATGGACTATACATGCCTGTCACTTCCAGAACAGAACCATGAATGAGAAACAGCCAGTGTGTCCATCCATCTAGCGTGAGAAGTCATTGCATTAAGATTAACAATTCTGTCACGCCGCCTTTTTGGAGCTAACCCATGCAACAGGTTTTCCTGAAGGACCGGAATTCATTTAGATTAGTTTAGTTTAGAGGTACAGTGTGGAAGCAGGCCCTATCTTGGCTCTTGGTTTCTTGGGTCCTCCAAAATATTCCAATTGGAATTTAAACTGGAGGTGGTGGAGCGTCCACACCGACCAGCGATCCCCGCACATTAACACTACCCTACACACACAAGGGATATTGTAATGGTCCTGTCTCACTTAGGCGATTTTTTGGGCGACTGCAGGCGACGGCCACAAATTTTTCGACATGTTGAAACATTTTCGGTGACAACGGGGACAGTTTTTGCTGTCATAGGTTGACGTAGGTGCTCTCGTAGGTTGTCGCCAGGTGTCATAGGTGAATTCCATTGAAACTAGTCCCTGGCAGTTTCCTAAGTGGGACATGCCCTTAACATAGAAACATAGAAATTAGGTGCAGGAGTAGGCCATTTGGCCCTTCGAGCCTGCACCGCCATTCAATATGATCATGGGTGATCATCCAACTCAGTATCCCGTACCTGCCTTCTCTCCATACCCTCTGATCCCCTTAGCCACAAGGGCCACATCTAACTCCCTTTTAAATATAGCCAATGAACTGGCCTCAACTACCCTCTGTGGCAGAGAGTTCCAGAGACCCACCACTCTCTGTGTGAAAAAAGTCCTTCTCATCTCGGTCCTAAAGGATTTCCCCCTTATCCTTAAGCTGTGACTCCTTGTCCTGGACCTCCTCAACATCGGGAACAATCTTCCTGCATCTAGCCTGTCCAACCCCTTAAGAATTTTGTAAGTTTCTATAAGAAATTAACATTCCTATCAAGCCAGTTAACCTACAAACCTGTACGTCTTTGGAGTGTGGGGGGAAACCGAAGATCTCGGAGAAAACCCACGCGGTCACGGGGAGAACGTACAAACTCCGTATCGACAGCACCCGTAGTCAGGATTGAATCCAGGTCTCTGGCGCTGTAAGCTGGCAACTCTACTGCATTAATTTAAGGTTTTCCTTAAGGACCGGATTTCATTTCTATTTCTTTAAAGGATTTGCAAACTGCTGCGTTTGCCTTTTTGTGCCGACCTCTGTTCAAAATAGCTGCCCTGTAATTAAAATGGCCTCTGCTGGGCTGTGATTGCGCGGTTGCCAGCGTTTGTTGTTAGGCTGTGGGCAGAGCTGATGGCTTCATGTGTAGGAAAGAACTGCAGATGCTGGTTTAACTCGAAGGTGGGCACAAAAAGCTGGAGTAACTCAGCGGGACAGGCAGCATCTCTGGAGAGACGGAATGGGCAACGTTTCGGGTCGAGACCCTTCTTCAGACTGATGTCAGGGGAATGGGCGGTACAGAGATAGAATGTAGTTAGAGGCGGTAAGACTGGTCGGAGAACTGGGAAGAGGGAGGGGATGGAGAGAGAGGGAGATCTTAATGCTGCTGCTTTCCCCACCTGAATTCTGGATTGACTTTGACTTTAATTCATTCCTTTTAATGTTGGATACGTGTCCATTGGGAATCCACCTCAGCAACCCAACGTTACCCTGCCTGGTGTGGATCTCAACCAACCCCACCACAAACAACAGGCAGAGAGACACAAAATGCTGGAGTAACTCAGCGGGTCAGGCAGCATCGCTGAAGAAAAAGAATGGGTGATGTTTCGGGTCGAGACCCTTCTTCAGACCAGGTTGTTGTGTCTATCCGGTTTGAACCAGCATCAGCGGTTTAACGGACGGCACAGTGGCGCAGCGATAGAGTTGCTGCCTTGCAGCATTTACAGCGCTGCTGACCCAGGTTCGATCCTGACTACAGGCGCAGTTTGTAAGCTCTCCCTGTGACCGCGTGCGTGGGTTTTCTCACGGGTGCTCAGGTTTCCCCCCACACTCCAAAGACGCACAGGTTTGTAGGATTATCCCTAATGTGTAGGAGTGTGCTAGTGTAGGGGATCGCTGGTTGGCACCGACTCGGTGGGCCGAAGGGACTATTTCCTCGCTGTATCCCTAAACTAAACCAAACAAAACTAATGCCTCAGTCTCCCCCACTCCATGGAGAACAGTCAGTGCCTATTCACCAAAGGGCACAAAGTGCTGATAATTTAACTATTAATGAGTTCCCATGCATTATTCTAATGTACTGCATAATATTCCGGGCTGCCAGTTATCTCAAGGCCACTAGTTTAGAGATACAGCATGGAAACAGGCCTTTCGGCCCACCGAATCCGTGCCAGCTAGCACGACCCGCACATTAATACTATCCTTCACACACTAAGGACAATTTACAACTTTACCAAGCCAATTAACTGACAAACATTTTGTTAAATATGTGTACACATAGATATCAACGTTGACCTTGGCACTTGTGCATGTGATTGATCTAGCATGGAGTCAGGGGTTAGGGGCAGCAGGCAGGAGAATGGGGTTAGGATGGAGAGATAGATCAGCCACGATTGAATGGTGGATCGGGACTTGGTGGGCTGATCTGTTCCTATCACTTATGAACTTACAAAATATCCATTCTCAAACATCCGTGACTAAAGAAGTGCAAAGTCTTTGTTGGCCTATACTGGGGAATGGTTATCCGTGGGATGTTGAGCTGCGTGGAGGAATGCACTCAGACGCTGGCTGTTACCTTGGAAAGCTACTAGACAGCTTCAGCTATAAATAAGCATGCGATGGGGCACATCACTGTCAACCTCTGACACACTAACATTCCTGTAGAAGCAAGGAACTGCATGTGCTGGTTTCCCAAAAAAAAGGACACAAACTGCTGGAGTAACTCAGCGGGTCAGGCAGCATCTCTGGAGAATATGGATAGGTGACGTTTCGGGTCATGATCCTTCAGCAAACTGGTTCAAACATTGATAGGAGACGTCGATAGGTGTGTCTGAAGAAGGATTCTGACCCGAAATGTCACCTATTCATTTTCTCCAGAGATTCTGCTTGACCCGCTGAATTACTCCAGCATTTTGTGTCTATCTTTGGTATAAACCAGCATCTGCAGATCCTTGTGTAGGAAAGAAGGATCTGACAGAGATACTGCCTGGCCCGCTGAGTTACTCCAGCATTTTGTGTCTATCTGCTGGCCCATCCTACACATGGGTAGATGATGTTTCAGGTCAGAGCCCTTCATCGATCCATGTTCTCCAGAGATGCTGCCCGACACGCTGAGTTACTCCAGTACTTTGCATCTTATTTTTAAGCCAAAATTCCTTTTCAATCCGCGTTCTAATAGAGTCATACAGCACAGAGTGGGCCCTTCGGCCCAACTCATCCGTACTGACCAAGATACCCTGGCTAAGGGGTGATGAGGGGGAATCTTATAGAGTTGTACAAAATCATGAGAGGAATAGATTGGGTAGACGCAAAGAGTCTCTTGCCCAGAGTAGGGGAAACAAGAACCAGAGGACTTAGGTTTAAGGTGAAGGGGGAAAGATTTAACAGGTATCTGAGGGGTAACAGTTCCACACAAGAGGTGGTAGATGTACGGAAACGAGCTGCCAGAGGAGGTAGTTGAGACAGGTTCGATCGGTAACATTTAAGAAACGGTTAGACGGATATATGGATAGGACAGGTTTGGAGGGATATGGGCCAAACACAGGCAGGTGGGACTAGTGTAGATGGGACAAGTTGGGTTGAAGGACCTGTTTCCACACTGTATGACTCTATGACTCTAAGCTTGTCCCATTGGTTACGTTTGGCCCATATCCCTTTAAACCTCTAAACCAAGCACCTGTACAAAGGTCTAATGGATGTTGGTACACTACCTGCCTCAACTGCCTCCCCTGGCAGCTCGTTCCATACACCCATCATATACCCACCTTCTGAACCTTCTGAATTTTGTCGGCAGAGCAGTACTCTGCTTATCGCCAACTTGGACAATGTTACATTTTTATCAAGCCAAATTAATCTAGCCAATTAACCTACAAATCTGTACGTCTTTGGAGTGTGGGAGAAACCGGAGATCTCGGAGAAAACCCACGGGGAGAACGTACAAACTCCGTACAGACAGCACCCGTAGTCGGGATCGAACCCGGGTCTCTGGCGCTGCATTTTGCTGTAAGGCAGCAACTCTACCGCTGTACCACCATGACCGCCAGTCTCCGATCTGCCACATTGGCATCTGACAAACAGGCTGTAGAGAGAAAAAACTGGAGTAACTCAGCGGGAGGGATGTGCCATGCCGACTGTGTGACGTCCTTGCCTTTAGAGAGCTGCTCCCTTTTGCCAGCGGAGTGTAGAATCCTCCATCGGTGAATGTTTGCTCCATCGTTGAGATTTCCCTTTCTAATTTCAGTGACCGGGGATGCCAGCATCATTTCCTGGTACCTGCCAAATGGGGACAAGATAGACCCGAATCAGCAGCGGATTGTGGTGGCCAAAGTGAGCGACGTAGCTTCCAGTCTCACCCTGTACAGCGCCAACGTGGATGACGCGGGGATTTACAAATGCGTGGCCACCTCGAAGGACGGAAATGAATCCGAGGCCACCGTCAACGTCAAGATCTATCGTAAGTCGCCGATCGGTATCTTGTGATTCTTTTGGGTAGAACTGGAAAAATATCGTGCTCGTTCCTTGTTGGTTCATCCGCTTGCATTGTGAGGTCAGAACGTTAGAAAATGTGCAGGCTATCATTCCTTTGTTAATGATAGACTGGCATTTGCAATTCAGACCACTGTGGGGGGTGGGGGGAGGGGGGGGGGGTGAGAGAACAAGGAGAGACTGTGGGGAGGGGGGGGGAGGAAGAGGGGCTATATCGAATACTTTTGTGCCTGTCCGCGCACTTTACATGGGGAAGCTTGCATAATTGTACTGCATGCAAAGAATCTCGCTGTACCAAGTACACGGGCATCAGTCAGTGTATAGAACGACCGTCCTGATGCCCGCTGTCGAGCCGCAACCCCATAGGGCTGTGGAGCAGGATTCGTGACAGTGGCCTTGCGTGCGTGCGTGCCACGGATGCTCTCCGCGGTGATCCGGCGGTGGGAATAACCGGGCCGCGCTGGGGAAGCGCTGTGCGCGTCAGCGGCGGTGGTGTTGTGCGTTTTTTTGCAGCTCTGTGATCTTATTGTCCGCAGAAAAGCTGGAGTTCAGGAACGCCCCGTCTCCGCAGGAGTTCAAGGTGGGCGAAGACGCCGTGGTCATTTGCGACTCGGTCAGCTCGCCCCCACCCACCATCACCTGGAAGCACCGGGGCAGGGACGTGCTCCAGAGGAAAGACGGTGAGCAAAAAAAAAAAAAAAAAAAAGCTTCAGGCCATGTCTTGGCCAAAACGCGCAAAGCCCGCTCGGTTGCTGATTGCTGGTGTTCACTTGTAGAAAGAAGTCTGCCGTACAGTCCCAGATGTTTGTGGTCACTGCCACCAGCCATACCTCCGTTCTGCAGGTGGAACTTGCAGGGTGACATAGTATTGATGTGCACATCTTGGATTAGTTAGATTTAGCTCTTGGGGCTAATGGAATCAGGGGATGTGGAGAGAAAACAGGAACGGGGGTACTCTGTTTGGATGATCAGCCATGATCATATTGAACTCGAAGGGCCGAGTGGCCTGTCCTGCGCCTAGTTTCTATGTACAGCACAGGAACAGGCCCTTCGGCCCACAATGTCCATGCCGTACGCGATGTAAATCTAGGCTAACCTCCTCTGCTCATGTCGGGGTTGATGGAATGTAACCCTCATGTACATTGGGGAGTGCCTGAACATTGATGATAATACAATAAGTTAATAATCAGTGACACTAGGTCACCATAACAGTGCAAACTAAGTGCCCAGTGCAATCCCAATCACAGTCTGCAGAAGGTCTTGGTTGCTGAGGTTAGTCTTGTGCTCGACAACCTGATGGTTCTTAAGTTCTACGACCAGAATTAGACCATTTGGCCCATCAAGTCTACTCTGGCATTCAATCATATCTGACCTATATTTTCCTCTCAACATTCTCCGGAAGAACGGTCTCGGCCCGAAACGTTGCCTATTTCCTCCGCTCCATAGATGCTGCTGCACCCGCTGAGTTTCTCCAGCACTTTTGTCTACCTTCCATTGTCCTGCCTTCTCCCCATAATCCCTAAACTCGCGATCCATAGATCTCCATTCCCTGCGTATCCATATGCCTCTTGTATGCCGCCCTTGTGTCCATCCACCAATACTCCCAGCTGGGGGTTCCAGGCACCATCGCCCTCTGTGTTAAAAAAAACATGCCCTGTACATCCCCTTGATCATCGAATTGGCCAATCACACGTAACCTCAAACAAAACCACTCCCCCTGGCCTATTTCCCCCCCCCCCCCCACCTCCCCCCTCTTTCATCTGAACTCACACCCATTTCTCCCCCCACCCCTTTCTCCTACATTCCTTCCTCCGGCATCACAATTTGCAGCTCTTCCATCGGCCTGTCTCACACCTTCTGCTCTTATCTCTGCCCTTTGTCCCAATCACCCATCCACCCCCTCGCCTGCGTCCACCTGTTACCTGCGACACTTTTTTTCTGCCTCTCCTCTCTCCCACGTTTCCTTCCCGCCCCTCCTGCAATCAGTCTGAAGAAGGGTCCCGTCCCAAGACGCCATCAATCCATGTTCTTCACAGGCGCTGCCTGACCTGCTGAGTCGCTCCCAACACTTTTACAGCTGTAACATTCAACAAGTACAGGCTCAGATCCGTACAATGCTTTCTCATCCGTTAAGCCGATCATTCCCAGAATCATTCCCGTAAACGTCCTCTGGACCCTCTCCAACGCCAGCATGTCCTTCCTCCCGAATACTGCTCACAATACTTCAAATGTAGCCTCACCAGTGCCTTATGAAACCTAAGCATTACATCCCTGTTGTTATAGACAATAGGTACAGAAATAGGCCATTCGGCCCTTCGAGCCAGCACCGCCATTCAATGTGATCATGGCTGATTATCCCCAATCAGTGCCCCGTTCCTGCCTTCCCGCCATATCCCCTGACTCCGCTATCTTTAAGAGCCCTATCTAGCTCTCTCTTGAAAGTATCCAGAGAACCTGCCTCCACCGCCCTCAGAGAATTCCACAGTCTCACAAATCTCTGTGAGAAAAAATGTTTCCTCGTCTCCGTTCTAAATGGCTTCCTCCTTATTCCTAAAGATTGCCAGCTCATCTAACAAGTGGGATAGAACAACTTACTGCTGCTTGCTTTAAGCAGGGTTCATTTTCAAAGTGGTTCTCAATGAATTGAAATTAACAGTTAAACCTCAACTGTCATCAGCCTCTTCTTTGGAGAATTAATTTGTAGCTGCAACAGCTCAGTTGGGGGAGCGTCAGAATTCCACAGACTCACCACTCTCTGTGAGAAAAAGTGTTTCCTCGTCTCCGTTATAAATGGCTTACTCCTTATTCTTAAACTGTGGCCCCTGGTTCTGGACTCCCCCAACATCGGGAACATGTTTCCTGCCTCTAGCGTGTCCAAACCCTTAACAATCTCATATGTTTCAATGAGATCCCCTCTCATCCTTCTAAACTTCAGAGTGTACCTATACCAGAGTTATATCCTAGTCCCCTCTCAATGAATGTCTTGGCGCAGACTTTGTGGGCCGAAGGGCCTGTTCTTGTGCTATATTAATAAGAAATTCCACATCACATCGAGCAACTGGGAGCACGTTGCACCGGACAGGCGCTCCTGGAGGAAATCCGTGCAGGAAGGAGCCGCACGTCACGAAACGGAACTGCGCCGTGTCGCAGAGACAAAGCGACAGCACCGTGAAGGAGAGAGAGAAAAGGGGGCTCGACGACTACCAACCACTGCCAGTCTCCACTGCCCACCTTGCACCAAGGTGTATGGGTCACGGATCGACCTCTACAGACATCCGCAGACCCACAAGTAGACGACCCTATGGAGAGGAGCGGACGGCCATACTTGTTTCGAGTGCAGACGATTCTATGTTTCACACAGTAAGCTTCGGTACTCCTCACTGATCCAAACCGCGGGCCATCCTTGTGTGTGTGTGGCAAAGTGTAGAATCTGCCCAGGTTCAGCCAGAAGAAATTTGATAGCTGTGGTTTAGTCAAGGCATTGGAATGTTTAATATGGGAAATGTTGGCAGCTGTGTTGGTTCATTAGTTTTAGCTTGAGAGCCAACAATCAAATCACAGTGTAGGAGCAGTGACATACTGTATGAACCAGGCCAGCTAACCACATTGTCAAACCGTCCAAACCGTGACTTATTCCAGAGCTGTAAGAGAAGACAGAGAAATTCTTCAGAATCCGAGTCTAATTAAGTCAATTTCTGCAAGTCCGTTGCTAGCTGAAATTATTCACGTCCGTGAACCTTGCTCCGGGTACTCGCTGCCAGGAGTGGGGTCATTTTGATTAATATGGAAGGCTGCATTTTCTAAATCTTCCACATCTCTCTTCATGCCAGCATGGAAATCAAAGCAAAGAGAGCGAGATTTGACAAGACTGCTCTGATATTTTTTGCTTATCCTATTTTCAAGGGCAGCCGTGCGAGTTATGGGCGATGGGAAGATCAGAGTTAATCTTGGTCATCGAGGTTTCCATCGAGGGCTTGTACTCAGCAGAGAATTCTCTTGTTTTCAGATATGTTTACACCAATTAGCTCAAGCTAGGTTCTCCAGAGACCCGTACCTGGAAAGAAATCAAAATGCAGAGAGGTCTGTGTCTCACCCCTCCCTGTCGCTCAGGCCCTCAAGTATCTACTTTAGATGGACGGCGTGGGAATAGGCCCACCGAGTCCACACCGACCACCGATAAGCCCATATACTAGCACTATTTCTACACACTAGGGACAATTTTCAAATGGCAGATTTTACCTTCAAACCCGAACGTCTTTGGAGGCTGGAAGGAAACCGGAGCACCCGGAGAAAACCCACGCGGTCGCAGGGAGAACGTGCAAACTCCGTATGGACAGCATCCGTGGTCGGGATGGAACCCCCGGGTCCCTGGCGCTCTGAGTCAGCAACTTAACCACCGTGCTGGCCATTTTAGGCAACATCCTCGTCAAATCCTGGACAGTAGACGGATGCACGTGTGAGCAGCGGTTAGCACCTGCTTGCTCGGGGTGACAGCGGCCATTTCCTGATTCCCCTTGGCCATTCCAGGACTCCGGCGGAGAAACCGGAGGCAAGTGCCGAAGGTGAAGATGTTTAAAGCTGGTGTGAACATGGCAGACCATCGGACTTCTCCCACGAGACACAATTACGGGATGGCGGTGACTAATAGCCAGAGAAAGATCGCAGGAATGAGCTGCCAGGGTCTTCCCGCTTAGTGGAATGTTGTTGGGAGCTCCCACCTGTCACTGACACAAGCTGAACGCTCCAATTTATCTTTGGGTCGAAAAAGCACCAGGAACGCAAAAGTGGTGTGGATACACAAGGTTAATTCCCGGGATGGCGGGACTGCGATATGTTGATAGAATGGAGCGGCTGGGCTTGTATACGCTGGAATTCAGAAGGATGAGAGGGGATCTCATTGAAACATATAAGATTATTAAGGGTTTGGATGCGTTAGAGGCCGGAAACATGTTCCCGATGTTGGGGGAGTCCAGAACCAGGGGCCACAGTTTAAGAAAAAGGGGTAAGCCATTTAGAACGGAGAGGTGGAAAAACTTTTCCACTCGGTGGGTTGTGAATCTGCGGGATTCTCTGCTTCATAGGGCGGTGGAGGCCAGTTCTCTGGATACTTTCAAGAGAGAGTTAGATAGGGCTCTTAAAAATAGCAGAGTCAGGGGATATGGGGAGAAGGCAGGAACGGGGTACTGATTGGGGATGATCAGCATGATCACATTGAATGGCGGTGCTGACTCGAAGGGCCGAATGGCCTGCTCCTCAACCTATTGTCCATTGTCCAATGAGGCAAGATAGCTGACAAGCACATAAAATGCTGCAGTAACTCAGCGGGAAAGGGTGCATTTCTGGAGAGAAGGAATGGATGATGTTTCGGTCGAGACCCTTCTTCAGGCATCTGCAGTTCCTTCCTACACAAGGAAATAAAATGTTCCCTCGAACTTAATGGCGATAAGAGACTCCATGTGATTTACGATTTTAAATGGAAATAGCCATTAATCCCTGCTTTATCTTTGTTAAGTTCTGCGGAGGAACCTAATTATTGTGTAATTTTCTGATGCGTTCTTGTGGATTTTGGCGACGACCGAAGTTTGCTACTGAATAAAAATGCTCCCGTGCCAGTCCAGGGCTCTGAGTGATCCCTTCACTGATCAATGTGAAGATTACCTCGTTATTTAAAAAAGCCCTTCGAAACTAGCCAGGCACATAAATTCATATGTTCTTGGAGAAGAATTAGGCCGTTCGGCCCATCAAGTCCACTCTGCCATTCAATCATAGACGATCTATCTCTCCCTCTCCATCCCATTCTTCTGCCTTCTCCCTGTAACCCCTGACACCCATACTAATCAACAACACACAGACCCTTAACCCACACCAATCCCAGTGTCCCACACCAATCCCACAATCCCCATGCCAATCCCAGTGCCCTACGCCAACTCCAGTATGTCCATGCACTGACCCTGCACCAATCCCAGTGTCCCACACCAATCCCAGTCCTACACCAATCCCAGTCCTACACCAATCCCAGTCCTACACTAATCCCAGTCCTACACCAATTCCACTGTCCCCACACCAATCCCAGTCCTCCACCAATCCCAGTCCTCCACCAATCCCAGTCCTCCACCAATCCCAGTCCCACACCGATCCCAGTCCCACACCAATCCCAGTCCTACACCAATCCCAGTCCCACACCAATCCCAGTCCCACACCAATCCCAGTCCCACACCAATCCCAGTCCCACACCAATCCCAGTCCTCCACCGATCCCAGTCCTACACCAATCCCAGTCCCACACCAATCCCAGTCCTACACCAATCCCAGTGTCCCCACACCAATCCCAGTCCTCCACCAATCCCAGTCCTCCACCGATCCCAGTCCTACACCAATCCCAGTCCCACACCGATCGCAGTCCCACACCAATCCCAGTCCCACACCAATCCCAGTCCCACACCAATCCCAGTCCTCCACCAATCCCAGTGTTCCACACCAATCCCAGTCCTCCACCAATCCCAGTCCTCCACCGATCCCAGTCCTACACCAATCCCAGTCCCACACCGATCGCAGTCCCACACCAATCCCAGTTCCACACCAATCCCAGTCCCACACCAATCCCAGTCCTCCACCAATCCCAGTGTTCCACACCAATCCCAGTCCTCCACCAATCCCAGTGTTCCACACCAATCCCAGTCCTACACTAATCCCATTGTCCCCACACAAAGGCCAGGCCCTTTAGATTCTGCCTGGTTGAAGCCTTTTGCCCCATTACCGATATCTTAATTTGCTTCCAGATTCTGATAAAGGAGGGTTCTCTGTGTGGTTTCTTTGCAGTTCTTGCAAAGTGGCTGAGTTTGATTTTTCTTCTTTGGCCGAATGACTCGGGTGGAGATTTTACTGACGTCATTTACGAAGTAATTAAAGGAAGGTGCCGCCTCATTGATTCATCCCCACAGTCGGCTGTGACACACACACACTCTCTCTTCCCCGGATACAATGCCACAGAGAGCCACTCGATTTAGGAATTCTTGACAGCTTTAATTTCCTCTGATGCACAGACCAGCAGCAAACTGCTCTTTAGGCAGCAGATAATTTAATGGGCGTCTGAGTGCGGTGTACCCAGCAATCAACTGACACAGAAGAAACTTGGTGGGAGGTTTGCGGGTCATTCTAGTCATATTCCACCTGCTTCCTGGGCGACCACTATCTATATGGACACACAGTGCTTGAGTAACTCAGTGGGACAGGCAGCATCTCTGGAGAGAAGGAATGGGTGACGTTTCCGGTCTAGTCAGGGAAGAGGGAGTCTAGCGATATGCAGGGGTAAGCTGCTAAACAGAAATAATAATAATAATAACTTTATTACGGACTCGGGGTCCAGACAAGGGGCAACATTATATTAAAAATGCATTGCATATCAAATATCATAAATATATATAAAATCATGGTAAATCACATAAAAACATCATAATTTATATATTTAAAAACCCACAATACTTAAGTTAAAAATCCACAGTAAAAGATGATCAATGTCGTACAACAAGACAACGATACCAGTGTCTCCACAGCTGGGATTCGTAGCGTGTGGTGCTAATCCTTATGTTTGTCAACGCCACAATAAGCACATTTTTAGAGTCATTTATCCTGCAAATGAATTTATACATGTGGTGTCTTAGGATAGCTTCTAAAGTACTGACTCCTGCAGCCACAAGCATATTACTGGCACTACACCATCTTGGTTGCCTTAGCAGTGTTCTCATGGCATCGTTATATGCCACCTTTAGTCTCTGCATACTTGACTTTAAATAGTTCGACCACAGGTGCGCAGTGTAGAGGGGTGTGCAGTATGCTCTAAATAGCGACATCTTCACCACATCTGCACATGCACCAAATTTACGCAAGAGGATATTTGCCTGTATATACAGCAGCCTATAAATATCCTCATCATCTGTCATTTGTTCTGTAATAATATGCCCTAGATATTTTATCTTATTACAGACACTAAGATTGTTGTCAGACAATTTAAAATCAGGATATTTTAGGCTTTTATCCTCTTTGGTTCTACAGACCATAACAGCACTCTTACTAGCATTATATTTAATGTCATGTTCCACACCATACATGGAACATGTAGATGATACTCCAGCATTGTGTGTCTGTCTTTGATGTGAACCAGTGTTTGCAGTTCCTTCCTGCACAACTGCTGTCTACCTCATTGGAGACCCTCGGACTATCTTTGATCGAAGTTGACTTGCTTTATCTTGCACTAAACGTCATTCAGGATATTCCCTCATGCAGTTTAGTTTAGTTCATTGTCACGTGTACCGAGGTACAGTGAAAAGCTTTCATGTATCTGTACACTGTGGGTGGCTCGATTGCAATCATGTGTTGCCTTCCCGCTAACAGGTTAGCACGCAACAAAACCTTTTCACGGTACGAGTTTATTCCAAGAGCTCTCCCGAGTTTAAAAAAAACACCAAACTCATGGTAAGCACGGAGAATGAACGTCGCGGGTACGTTGGAGCTCGGGGACGTCTCTCAGCGGCTCGTAACGCTAATGGCAGGGACTCGGGAAGACTCGCTAACGGCACGTAAGCACGGGAAAGACTCGGGAAGATTTTTCAACATGATGAAAAATGTCCACGAGAGCCCCGAGTACCGACGAGTGGCCATTACCGTAAATCTCCGAGTTCGAATCAGGGCAAACTCGGGAGAGCTCTTGGAATGAACTCGTACCGTGGGACAGGGCGATTAGTTCTTGGGGCTAACAGAATCAAGGGATATGGGGAGAAAGCAGTAACGGGGTACTAATTCTGGATGATC
The DNA here is from genome assembly GCA_963514005.1 of Raja brachyura. The sequence goes on along the minus strand of OY740806.1, from coordinate 30,154,053 downwards.
AGCCATGATCATATTGAATGGCGGTGCTGACTCGAAGGGCCGAATGGCCTACTCCTGCACCTGTCTATTGTTTATTGCCTAAAAGCCTTCTTCATCACCCCATCTAACCAGCGACACAACTCCCAGGGAACCATATACTTGTACTTCTAGATCTCTCTGCTCTATCTATTGCATAGTTATTCATTTATTTACTTCATATTTAATTAACGGTACACTAATGCTGAACATGAATGCTCTCTTCAATAAAGAATGCTGCCTTGCATACATTGTAGGGAACACTTTTTCACCTCCAGGTCCAGTAATACGATTGGGGGAAACTAAATAAAATGGGCATGAAAAACACAAAAGGATTCACATGACAGCATCAAAACCACTGCCTTAAATCTCAAAAGTAGGATGCTGTGGTGTTTATTGACCCGCTGAGTTACTTCAGCACTTTGTGTCTTTTGTTTTGTAAAGCAGCATCTGCAGTTCCTAGTCATCGAATGATACAGCATGGAAACAGGCCCTTCGGCCCAACAGGCCCTTCGGCCCAACTTGCCCACATCGGCCAACATGTCCCACATTACATGTTAGATAGAGCTCTTAAAGATAGCGGAGTCAAGGGAAATGGGGAGAAGGAAGGAACAGGGTAATGATTATGGATTATGGATTATCAGCCATGGTCACATTGAATGATGGTGCTGGCTCGAAGGGCTGAACGGCCTACTCCTGCACCTGTTGTCTATTGTCTATTGTCACTAGTCCCACCTGCCCATGTTTGGTCCATATCCCTCCAAACCTGTCCTATCCATGCACCTGTCTCGAGCTGTTTCTTAAATGTTGGGATAGTCCCAGCCTCAGCTACCTCCTCTGGCAGCTTGTTCCATACACCCACCACCCTTTGTGTGGAAAAGTTATCCCTCAGATTCCTATTAAATCTTTTCCCCTTCACCTTAAACCTATGTGCTTGTTTCCGTCTGCAGGCGACAGATTCACTCAGCTGAAGTATTTCTATTACGAAGAGAAATTTTACTTGAAGCACAAATGCTGATGGCCTCATTTTTATTTTCTTATTTTTGCAGCTCGTTTCACGATGTTGCTGAACAACTACTTGCAAATTCGCCACATTAAGAAGACAGATGAAGGCACTTACCGATGTGAGGGAAGAATCGCTGCCCGTGGAGAAATCAAATTCAAGGATATTCGGGTCATTGTTAATGGTAAGCCCTCGTTACTGCTGTCCCCGCTGGCCTTCGGTTATTCAGACACGCAACAACAGGGGCGGCACGGTGGCGCAGCGGCAGAGTTGCTGCCTTACAGCGCTGTCAACGCCAGGTTCGATCCCGACTACGGGTGCTGTCTGTACGGAGTTTGTACGTACCCCCTGTGAACTGCGTCGGTTTTCTCCGAGATCTTCGGTTTCCTCCCACACTCCCACACTCCAAAGGCGTAAGGTTTGTAGGTTAATTGGCTTTCTATATATTTTTTAAAATGTAAATTGTCCCTAGTGTGTGTCGGCATGGGTTAGTGTGCGAGGATTGCTGGTCGGCACGGACTCGATGGGCCGAAGGGCCTGTTTCCGCGCTGTATCTCTAAACTAAGCTACAATTTTCACTAGACCTTAGTGCACGTTACAATAAACTAAACTAACACAAGAGGCACCTTTCATTTGTAGAGAGTCCTGACTACTGCGGCATTCCACATTCACCTTTCACCGTCGAGTCATAAAGTGTGGAAACAGGCCCATCTACAGAAGGTAGACACCAAATGCTGGCGTAGCTCAGAGGGTCAGGCAGCATCACTGGAGAAAAGGTGATGTTTCTAATTGGAACCCTTCTTCAGACTCACTGCAGAAAGGTTCCAACCCGAAACGTCACCTACCCATGTTCTCCAGGGATGCTGACTGACCCGTTGAGTTATTCTTGAAATTTGTGTCTATCCGCATGTGTAGTTCCTTCCCACACATTTTGTACGCCCCATATACACTAGTCTCACCTACTTGTGTTTGGCCTATATCCTTCCAAACCTATCCTATCCATGCACCTATCTTAAACGCTGCAATTGTCCCAGCCTCAACTACCACCTCCGGCAGCTTGTACCATACACCCACCACCCTTTGTGTAGAAAATGTTACTTCTCAGGATCCTATTAAATCTTCCCCCTCCCCCCTCATCTTAAACCTGTGGTTTTCAATATCCCCCTACTCTGGGCAAAAGGCTCTGTGCCTTTACCTGATCCATTCTTCTCACGATTTTATAGTTAAAAAAAATTTCCCCTCAGGTTCCTATTAAATCTTTACCCCCCTCACCGCACCTCCTTGCAACAAGGTTCCATCTCTTGAATCATCTCACGGTTAATATCGCAATTCGGATGTAGGTGCAATGATACAAGTGTGGGAACTGCAGAAGGGCCATTGCTGGATGTGAATAGTTTCAGTTTAGCTCAGTGGTACAGTGAAAAGATTTGTCGCCTGCTAGCCAGTCAGCAGAAAAACAACACTTGATCGCAGTCAAGTGCGTAGTGATTGTAATATGAGTTTGTTGGTGGTCTTGAAGGTTTTTGGGGTTGCTCCTCAAACTGCGGAGCATCTTGGACAATGCCGCTCACCCCCTCCATGACACACTGGTCGACCTGAGGAGCAGCTTCAGCATCAGACTGGTTCCACCAAGATGCAGCACAGATCGCCACAGGAGATCCTTCTTCCCTGTGTCCATCAAACTGTACAACTCCCCCCATCTCTAGACGGACTCCACTTACCCCCTGCCCCCTCCCGCCACCCAATCCCCAAATCTCTGGACAACCCCCAATCCTTTCCACTCGTCACTTTAATTTCATGTTACATGTATCTTGTGTTTGATGACTGTTGGCGGATCAGTTTCCCTCCTGGGATAAATAAAGTTCTAACGTATCGCTAGCACCGGTCTGAAGGAGGGTCTCGACCCGAAACGTCACCCATCCCTTCTCTACAGAGATGCTGCCTGTCCCGCTGAGTTACTCCAGCTTTTTGTGTCTTATCTTTGGGTTAAACCAGTCTGCAGTTCCTTCTGACACAATTAGTCCCCTGGGCTGGGCGCCTTCTTGGAAGTAGTAGGTGGTAATGTCCCCGTGACAGAGCCGTCAGGTTGGGATGGACAACGGAGGGGAGGTGCAGGTGGACGCTATTGTGGATGCAGCAGGTGTCATGGCCACCTGCCCCAGGTGTGCTTTGGATCAACAATTCTCCAGTTCTTTACGCACGAGCTCTCTCTCTCTTTGTGTTCTAGTTCCTCCCAGCATCCGCGCCCCAGAAATGGTGGTGAACGCAACGGCTCACAGCGGCAGACCCGTCACCTTGACCTGTCAGGCAGACGGATTCCCACAGCCACAGATAACCTGGCAACGGTAAGGGAAATAAAGAATTATATATATGTATGTACACATACACACACATGTGCACCAGCGGACACACACACATACATATACACATACATACACACGCAGGCATGCGTACATATATACACACACAGATACACACACACATTTACATGTATGTATGGGTGTATGTATATATATGAGTACATATATATGTGTGTGTGAGTACATATGTATATATATACATGTACATACACACACTTATGTGTGTCTATATATATATATATGAGTATGTATATATATATGTGTGTATGTGTATATATATATCTTAGTATATGTGTGTGTGTATACCTGTGTATAGATGTGTGTGTCTGTGTATACATGTGTATGTGTATGTATTTGTGTGTGTACCTGTGTGCGTGTGTATACCTGTGTATGTGAGTATACCTGTATATGTACGTGTGTGTGTGTATGTGTATAGACCAAGGGGGGAGCTCCGACACAGAGACCACGTGAGCTGCAGTGAGCTTAAAGGGCAAGTGTGAGTTTGCATGACCTATTAAGTGAGGCAGGGGATTGTGTGTATATTTTGTTCTGTAACCCTGGTCCTGCGGATTGTGTTTGCAGAGAGGATATCATCATTGAAGCGGATGCTGACAAGTACTCTCTGAGTGAGGATGGGTCTGAACTGATGATTCACAAAGTGGGGAAACAGGACGATGGGGAATATATCTGCATGGCCCGGAATAAGGCCGGAGACTACGAGCTGGAGATTACTCTGCGGGTTTTCGGTAAGGCCTCTCACTGTGAAATGTGTATTAATTTCTGAGTGAAGGCATGGTGTGCTGCCAACTCCTCCTCTCACTGCTAAAGACAGGCCTGATGTCAGGGCGTGAGCTATAGGGAGAGGCTGGGCAGCCTGGGATTTTATTCCTTGGTAAGAAGAAAGATGGTAAATCTGTGGAATTCATTGCCACAGTGGACTGGGGAGGTCGAGTCGATGGATATTTTTAAGGCAGGGATAGATAGATTATTGATTAGTACGGTTATCAAGGGTGATTGGGAGAAGGCAGGAGAATGGGGTTGAGAGGGAAAGATAGATCAGCCATGATTGAATGGCGGAGTACACGACGGGCCGAATGGCCTAATTTTTAGTGCTCTCAGATCACTTATGATCTTATGAAGGTGGTCCTCCCCGTAACCTGCGTGGGATTTCTCCAGCATCTCCCGTTTCCTCCCACACTCCAAAGACGTACATGTTTGTAGGTCATTTGCTTTTGTATAATTATAAATGGCCCGAGTGTATGTAGGATAGTGTAAGTGTGCGGGGATCGCTGGTTAGCGCGGACTCGGTGGGCCGAAGGGCCTGTTTCTGCGCTGTATCTCCAAATTGAAAGAAAAAGGAAATAATTTTAATGATGAAACCCAAGGTGTAGTGACAGCCCATCTGATGGGACATTCAGTAAAGAAGCGGGGATTTTATGTTAGTTTAGTGGGAACAGGCCCTTCGGCCCACCGAGTCCATGCTTACCAACGATTACCCCGTACACTAGTTCTATCCTCCTCTCCAGGGACAATTTACAGAAGCCCATTAACCTGCAAACCAGCACAGCTTAGGAATGTGAGAGGAAACCGGAGCACCCGGAGAAAACCCACAAGGTCACAGGGAGAACGTGCAAACTCCACACAGTCCCATGCTGTCACAGGGAGAACATAGAAACATAGAAAATGGGTGCAGGAGTAGGCCATTCGGCCCTTCGAGTCTGCACCGCCATTCAATATGATCATGGCTGATCATCCAACTCAGTATCCTGTACCTGACTTCTCTCCATACCCCCTGATCCCTTTAGCCACAAGGGCCACATCTAACTCCCTCTTAAATATAGCCAATGAACTGGCCTCAACTACTTTCTGTGGAAGAGAATTCCACAGATTCACCATTCTCTGTGTGAAAAAAAAAACATTTCGGTCCAAACGTGCAAACTCCACACAGACAGCACCCGTAGTCATGATCAAAGTCGGGTCTCTGGCACTGTGGGACGCCAACTCTACCGTTGTGCCACTGATTCCGTTATATAACCGCATCATGGGATAAATGGAATGATTTAAATCTTCTGGCAATGAGCTTGATGGAGCCAAGGTGTATATCACGGGGACCTGTGGGGAGATTGGTGATGCTGATGCATAAATTCTCACCCATTCATTTAAATTATTTTAGTTCCTCCTGATGGACATGGCACTGTGTGGCTGTGATTCAGCTTTAATGATCGCGCCCTGAAGTCCTGTCATGTGAAGGACTGCGTTACGTCTGAAAATTGATTCCGACATTCATTATCTCCCAGTATGCCAGCAGTCACTGACACTGCAGTTGGAGAGGGTGGGCTGTGAACTGAAACCTTCTTCGGCAGCAGTTGACATTGTGTGCAGGACGGAACTGCAGATGCTGGTTTACACCGAAGGTAGACACAGAATGCACGAGTAACTCAGCGGGACAGGCAGCATCTCTGGGGAGAAGGAATGGGCGACGTTTCGGGTAGAGACCTTTCTTCAGACCCTTCAGAAAGAAGGGTCTGGACCCGAAACGTGACCCATTCCTTCTATCCAGAGATGCTGCCTGTCCCGCTGAGTTACTCCTGAGTTTTGTGTCTATATTCGTAGTTGACACTGGATTCCATCTGCTCACCTGCCTTCCATTTCTTCTCCACAATCTCGTCTTATTTCTCCTGTTTGCTTCTGCTCCCCGGAGTGGGATTGAACCCATGAACCTTCAACTTAGGGGAAAGTTGCTCTGGCACACCACCCGACAGAATATATGTGGGGAAATAGACACAAAGTGCTGGAGTAACTCAGCGGGTCAGGCGGCATCTCTGGAGACCACGGGTAGGCGATGTTACCCAAACCAAAACATTGGCTCGTCATGTTCTCCAGAGATGCTGCCTGTCCCGCTGAGATATGTTTTAGTTTACAGACACAGCGTGGAAGCAGGCCCTTGTTCACTTGTTCTATCTTACACACTCGGGGCAATTTGCAGAACCAATTAACCTACAAACCTGCATGTTTTAGTTTAGTTCAGGGATACAACAAGATAACGGGCCCTTCGGCCCACCAAGTCCGCGCCAACCGGCACATTAACACTATCCTACACACACTAGGGACAATTTACAATTTTGCCAAAGCCAATTAGGCAACAAACCTGCACGTCTATGGAGTGTGGGAGGAAACTGGAGCACCCGGAGAAAACCCATTTGGTCATGGGGAGAACGTACAAACTCCGTACAGACAGCACCCGTAGTCAGGGTCAAACTCAGACCACTTGTACTATGGGGCAGTATCTCTACCGTTGCCCCATGGAGGGTAAGAGGGAAGATGTTAGAGATTCAGATGGGATGAGAAAGGAAGCCTTTCCACATAGAGAGCAGTGAGTACATTGAATATCTTGCTGGAGAGGGTGGTGAATGCAGAGTCACTATAGGGCAGTCACGGTGGCGCAGCGGTAGAGTTGCTGCCTTACAGCGAATGCAGCGCCGGAGACCCGGGTTCGATCCCGACTACGGGTGCTGTCTGTACGGAGCTTGTACGATCTAGCCGTGACCTGCGTGGGTTTTCTCCGAGATCTTCGGTTTCTTCCCACACTCCAAAGAATTACAGGTTTGTAGGTTGATAGCTTGGTAAATGTAAAAATTGCCCTCCAGTGGGTGTAGGATAGTGTTAATGTGCGGGGATCGCTGGTCGGCGCGCACCCGGTGGGCCGAAGGGCCTGTTTCTCTAAACTAAACTGACCTAAACACTGGCGCCATTTAAGAAGACAGGCACTTGAATCTGCCAGGGTCAAGTGCTGGAAGGAAGGATTAATGCAAATGGATGCCCACTGGTCAGTATGGACACAGCGGGCCGAATGGCCTGCCTCCCTGCTGCACGACTCCACCACTCTTAAGAGCTCCAAGGCTGATGTCAACTGACTGCAGAGTGCCTCCCGCCGATGACATGATGTGTTGTTGTTCTCAGAACTAAAGATAGACACAAAAAGCTGGAGTAACTCAGCGGGTCAGGCAGCATCTGTGGAGAAAAGGAACAGGTGACGTTTTGGGTCAGAAGTTCTGAAGAAAGGTTCTGAAGAAGACCACTGGGTGGGGGGGGGGGTGACTGGAAGCTGGAAAAAGGGGAAAAAAGGAAACATTTTCTTGCTTCCAGTCCCAACACCCCTTCACCCTGTAAAATCAGTGTGAAGAGGGGTCTCTACCCAAAACGTCACCCATTCCTTCTCTCCAGAGATTGTGTCTGAGTTACTCCAGCTTTTTGTGTCTACTGTTTAAAGCGGCATCTGCTAAGTCAGAGGATATGGGGAGAAGGCAGGAACGGGGTACTGATTGTGGATGAAGGCAGGAACTGGGTACTGATTGTGAATGGCGGTGCTGGCTTGAAGGGCCGGATGGCCCTTGTAGGTCCCTTGCAGTCAGAAACTGGTGAATTGATCATGGGGAACAAGGACATGGCAGACCAATTGAATAACTACTTTGGTTTTTGTCTTCACAAAGCAGACATAAATAATCTGCCGGAAATAGCAGGGGACCTGGGGTCAAATGCGATGGAGGAACTGAGTGAAATCCAGGTTAGCCAGGAAGTGGTGTTAGGTAAATTGAATGGATTAAAGGCTGATAAATCTCCAGGGCCAGATAGGCTGCATCCCAGAGTATTTAAGGAAGTAGCCCCAGAAATAGTGGATGCATTAGTGATAACTTTTCAAAACTCTTTAGATTCTGGAGTAGTTCCTGAGGATTGGAGGGTAGGTAATGTAACCCCACTTTTTAAAAAGGGAGGGAGAGAGAAAACGGGGAATTACAGACGAATTAGTCTAGCATCGGTAGTGGGGAAAATGCTAGTCAGTTATTAAAGATGGGATAGCAGCACATTTGGAAAGCGGTGAAATCATTGGACAAAGTCAGCATGGATTTATGAAAGATAAATCATGTCTGACGAATCTTATAGAATTTTTTGAGGATGCAACTAGTAGAGTGGATAAGGGAGAACCTGCGGATGTGTTATATCTGGACTTTCAGAAGGCTTTCGACAAGGTCCCACATAAGAGATTAGCATACAAACTTAAAGCACACGGTATTGGGGGTTCAGTATTGATGTGGATAGAGAACTGGCTGGCAGACAGGATGCTAAGAGTAGGAGTAAACGGGTCATTTTCAGAATGGCAGGCAGTGACTAGTGGGGTACCACAAGGCTCAGTGCTGGGACCTCAGCTATTTACAATATATATAATGATCTGGATGAGGGAATTGAATGCAACATCTCCAAGTTTGTGGATGACACGAAGCTGGGGGTCATGTTAGCTGTGAGGAGGATGCTAGGAGGCTGCAAGGTGACTTGGATAGGTTGGGTGAGTGGGCAAATGCATGGCAGATGCAGTATAATGTGGATAAATGTGAGGTTATCCACTTTGACGTCAAAAACAGGAGGGTAGATTATTATCTGAATGGAGGCCGATTAGGAAAAGGGGAGATGCAACGAGACCTGGGTGTCATGGTACATCAGTCATTGAAAGTAGGCATGCAGGTGCAGCAGGCTGTGAAGAAAGCGAATGGTATGTTGGCAATCATAGCAAAAGGATTTAGAGGGAGTGCAGAGGTTCACCAGACTGATTCCAGGGATGGCAGGACTTCCATACGAAGAAAGACTGGATAGACTCGGCTTGTACTCGCTGGAATTTAGGAGATTGAGGGGGGATCTTATAGAGGCTTACAAAATTCTTAAGGGGTTGGACAGGCTAGATGCAGGAAGATTGTTCCTGATGTTGGGGTAGTCCAGAACAAGGGGTCACAGTTTAAGGATAAGGGGGAAGTCTTTTAGGACCGAGATGAGAAGATCATTTTTCACACAGAGAGTGGTAGTCTGTGGAATTCTCTGCCACAGAAGGTAGTTGAGGCCAGTTCATTGGCTATATTTAAGAGGGAGTTGGATGTGGCCCTTGTGGCTAAAGGGATCAGGGGGTATGGAGAGAAGGCAGGTACAGGATACTGAATTGGATGATCAGCCATGATCATATTGAATAGCGGTGCTGGCTCGAAGGGCCGAATGGCCTACTCCTGCACCTATTGTCTATTGCAGTTCCTTCCTCCGCACTCTCAGAATTAAGATCTTCCTTAAAACGCCGATGAGGTTTTAATTTCTATTACTAAAATATACATCAGGGAAGCTTTTGACATTGTGCAAAGTGCTCGGCCCCCAGAATAATTGGAATGCCCATAATCACTTAAAATCTGCAGCAAATGATGAGATTCTAATAGTTCCCCTTTGCAGCTGCCCATGATTCAAATTCCCCCACTTGGATCTGGGTCAGCTATCAAAGAGAGTGCTTCTGTGTTGTACAGACGAATGCTACTGCGGCCAATTGCTTCACCAGTTTAAGGGCTCTTATGTCCCAGTTTCTGGAGTCAATGATGACATTGTACAGGGAAATCTAGCTTCGTGCAATTTTGGTTAAAGTCCTGCTCTTGTTGGAAGATTGCACTGCGAGTTATTAGTGAAGCACTTCAGCGTATAATTATACTCCGCTCGCATTATTATCGAACCCTTGTTAATTTGTTCATAGAAACATAGAAAATAGGTGCAGGAGGAGGCCATTCGGCCCTTCGAGCCAGCACCGGCATTCATTGTGTTCATGGCTGATCGTCCCCTATAAATAACCTGTGCCTGCCTTCTCCCCATATCCCTTGACTCCACTAGCCCCTGGAGCTCTATCTAACTCTCTCTTAAATCCACCCAGTGACTTGGCCTCCACTGCCCTCTGTGGCAGGGAATTCCATAAATTCACAACTCTCTGGGTGAAAAGGTTTTTTCGCACCTCAGTCTTAAATGACCTCCCCTTTATTCTAAGACTGTGGCCCCTGGTTCTGGACTCGCCCCACATTGGGAACATTTTTCAGGCATCTAGCTTGTCCAGTCCTTTTATAATTTGATATGTTTCTATATGATCCCCCCTCATCCTTCTAAACTCCAGTGAATACAAGCCTAGTCTTTTCAATCTTTCCTCATATGACAGTCCCGCCATCCCAGGGATCAATCTCGTGAACCTACCCCAATCACAAGGATGTCCTTCCTCAAATTAGGAGACCAAAACTGTACACAATACTCCAGATGTGGTCCTGCTGTAAAAATTAACCACCACTTCCTTTCTTTAGTTCGGCCTGAGATCACCTACGTGGAGAATAAGACCGTGGTGGAGCTGGAGGATCACATCACACTCACCTGTGAGGCCAAAGGTGACCCCACCCCCACCATCACCTGGATGAAAGGCAGCCACACCTACCGGGATGGTGAACAGGTAGGAGAATTACATGCAGTGGCACACTCTCCACCACACATGAGCGATGAGCACAAACTTCACCCATGCGTCTTCTGTCATGCTTGCTTGCCCTCCAGATGAAAATTTACTTAAATCCGCCTCACGTCCACAAGAGTGCATGATTTAGTTGCCTGTTCCTTCCATTTAGGGTTTAAGCAGAGCCGTTGGCAGTAACGGCATGGGATTGCCAATTCCCGCCACACACACAGGCTCCACTGATGTGCTGCCGTTGGAGAGGGCCCAGAGGAGGTTTACCAGAATGGTCCCGGGACTGATTTGGGATATCGTATGATGAGCGTTTGACGGCACTGGGCCTGTACTCACTGGAGTTTAGAAGGATGCAGGGGGACCTCATGAAAACTTAGCGAATAGTGAAAGGCCTGGATAGAGTAGATGTGGAAAAGATGTTTCCACTAGTGGGAGAGGCCAGGACCAGAGGCCATAACCTCAGAATAAAAGGATGTTCCTTTAGGAAGGAGATGAGGAAGAATTTCTTTGCTCAGTGGGGTGGTGAATGGTTGCCACGTTGACGGCTGTGGAGGCCAATTTAATGAACATTTTTAAGAGATTAGGAGATTGACAGATTCGTGATTTTTACGGGTGTCAGGGGTTATGAGGGGAAGGCAGGAGAATGGGGTCGTGAGGTCGATAGATCAGCCACGACTGATGGGCCGAATGGCCTAATTCTGCTTCTAAAACCTATGAGTTTATGATGTGACTTCATCCTGTGTCGGTCAAATGCACTCACTGGTGCTGAGACTGAAGCGGCCACGGGGCTGGTGAGGCAACAAATACTGCCTGACCCACGGCTCATACCATGCCAACAGGTTAGTGTGGGTGATGCAGCTGGTAGTGCCACTGCCTCACAGCGCCGTAGACCCGGGCTCAATCCCGACCTCGAGTCTGCGCGGAGTTTGTGATCACGTGGAATTCCTAAAACCCCTGTCCCACGGTTCGAGTTCATTCCAAGAGCTCTCCCGAGTTTGCCCTGATTCGAACTCGGAGATTTACAGTAATGGCCGCTCGTCGGTACTCGGGGCTCTCGTGGACATTTTTCAACGTGTTGAAAAATCTTCACGAGTCTTCCCGTGCTTACCTGCCGTTAGCGAGTCTTCCAGAGTACCTGCCGTTAGCGTTGCGAGCCGCTAGGAGACGTCCCCGAGCTCCGACGTACCCGCTATGTTCATTCTCCGTGCTTACCCCGAGTTTGATGTTTTTTAACTCGGGAGAGCTCTTGGAATGAACTCGCACCGTGGGACAGGGCTTTAAGAATGCTCCGATTTCCCCCCACATCCCAAAGATCTGCGGGTTGGTTGGTCAATTGGCCTCGGTAAAATTGTCCCCCTCCCCCCCCCCCTTGTGTATAGGGAGTGGATGAGAAAGTGGGATAACATAGAACCAGGTGTCAACAGATGATCGTGGGCCAGTGTGGACTCGGTGGGCCGATGGGCTTGCTTCAATGCCGGGATCATTAAACTAAACTGAACTGAAGAAATTTGGAGAAATGAGAAATCGCCTCTTTGGAAGGAGGAATGGGTAAGCAACCTATTATCCAAGTGATTAAAAGTCCTTCAGAAAGATAGGGTGACGTTGTACGAGAAACACAGAGAGATAGCAGGTGAATGGAGCACAAAGTTAAGGAAGTCTTGTTACAAAAATACAGTGTATTGGTGAGACGTCACCTGATGGGCACCTTTGGTGGCTTGCAATGCAGACAATTCAGGGAAGGTTCACCAGGTTAAGTTGTGGGATTGTTTTGAAAGGAAAGATCGGCTCTATATTCTTTGGAGTTTAAAGCATGAGACCCAGGGCGGAAATGTCCGGCAATAGAGGGGGCAGCTAGAAGGTGAGGGGGGGGGGGGGGGGGGTTTATTGGGGATGTGCGGGGCAAGTTTTTTTACACAGAGTTAAGGGGGGCCTGGAACACACTGCCAGGGGTGGAGCCTGATACAACAGTGGTGTTTCAGATGCTTTTAGATAGACGCATGGCACAGACGGACGGAGTTCTCGTGCGGGCAGATGATTGTTGGTCTAGGCAACGTGTTCGGTATTGTGGGCCGAAGGGCCTGGTTTTGGGCCTCTTCTATGTTCTCTTCTATGTTTCATTATGAACAAAACTTAGTAACAGAGATTGTTATAGCATATTTAGATTCATTTCTACGCACATAAAAGTGCAGGGAATAGAGGGGTTTGGATCTTGTACACACAGGTGGGACTAGTTTAACTTGGTGCATGTTCAGCACAGACATTGTGGGCCAAAGGGCCCATTCCTGTGCTGTACTCTTCTATGTTGACAGGGAAGATGAGGTGAGGACTTTGCCCAAGTGAGGACGTCTCAGCAACGGGGAAAGGCCATTTGGTGGCTTTTAAAGCGAGGGGGGGGGGGGGGAATTTTCCTTCTCGAAGGCGGTAAATCTGCAAAATTCCCTCCACCGCAGACATGTTAATCACTAAATATCTTTAAGGTTGAGTTTGTGCGATTTCTGGATCTTTGTGAATCAAGGGTGATGGGGAATATCAAGCTCCCATGTGGTCTCGTGATCAATCTTTCATATGGTCCAGTGGTTAGGATTCCTGGTTTTGGGGCAGAGTTGCTGCCTGAAAGCGCCAGAGACCCGGGTTCGATCCTGACTACAGGTGCTGTCTGTACAGAGTTTGTACCTTCTCCCCGTGACCGCGTGGGTTTTCTCCGGGTGCTCCGGTTTACTCCCACACTCCAAAGACGTGCAGGTTTAGACGCTGATTGGCTTCAGTAAGTTGTAACATTGTCCCCAGGGTGTGTAGGTTAGTGTAAGGAGTGATTGCAGGCCGGCACAGACTCAGTGGGCTGAAGGGCCTGTTTCCGCACTGTACCTCCAAGTAGGTCTAAAGGGAGCAAGGTGTACAATGCTGCTGAGGCTAAGAGAGGTTGGTTGTGATCTCTTTGAATGGAGGGGCAGAGTGTTCTATCATTGCAATCACGACTCATGTTGTATTAACATCTCATCGTTTAACACCAGACTATGCAGGCATTATTAGCAGTAGCCTCCAAGCGAATTGTACATTTTGCAGAGGTAGGAAGACAAATGTGTGGGCTGCATTAACATCTGGACAAACGCCTGCTTGTGTGATGTCGGTCGGATCACCACCTCTGGAACGCAGCGGGATTATTTATCTGTCGCAGTTCACAAGCGTGATGAAACGTGACTTGGTGTGGAGACCGTAACATGAATGACTTGCCTCCATTAGCATCGGTCTGCCCCCAGTTCTGCTCACTATGTGATCTGATCCTTGTGCAAAAAGATTCTTGGGAGTATCGCCTCGTTATGCCAGCAGCTTCTGGCCTGCTTGATATTTGTTGCCTAAGAGTGACCATTATACACATATCCTCATTTGGTGGATATGTTGTAGGAAGGAACTGCAGATGCTGGTTTACACTGAAGATAAACACAGAATGCTGGAGCAACTCGGCGGCTCAGGCAGCATCTCTGGAGAGAAGGAATGGGTGATGTTTCGGGTCGAGACCTTTCTTCAGACCTATATACACGGTGGAACCCATACACACACACTGAAGGAACACAACACTTGCTATCCACAAATGCTATAATGAACATCCCTGTGTGCTTTAAGCTGCAATGGGCATCTGCATTTGTTTACGTTTGGGTATTATGCTTATGCTTTGCAGTTGTCAGACGCTGTGTATTTGTGCCTTTAGCAAAGTCCGCATTCATGGTAATTACAGAGGGGATGATGCGTGTTGATCATTGATCATGCATCCTTTGTGCAGAAATCTCCCAACCCTTCTAATTACCTCCATCACCATCTCAGTGGACTAGCTAATAAGACAGCGTAAGAAGGAACTGCAGACGCTGATTTAAACCGAAGATCGACACACAAACAGCTGGAGGAACTCAGCGGGTCAGGCAGCATCTCTGGAGTGAAGGGATGGGCGACGTTTCGGGTCGCGTCGTCCGAAGAAGGGCCTCGACCCGAGACGTCACCCGTTCCTTCTCTCCAGAGATGCTGCCTGTCCCGCTGAGTTCCTCCAGCTGTTTGTGTCAAACTAATGAAACAAATCGTGTTAGAAATGTGTGTCCTGACGGGTTTCTGGTGCTGAATATCAGCGTCCAGACCTCGTGGCAGAAAGACGAGGTTATTTGTGAAGAATAAAGACATCCTCCGCAGGGAATTTCAGCAAGAATCATAAATCCAATTATAAAGATGAGTTTCTGATTTTGCTCCGTCTCAGATGGCCAGAGCTAACATTTGCCTTGAATTCTCCTTTAATTGACATTAGCATTTGTGAAGTTTGAATTATTTCTGCTACAGAGATGGAGGGAAATAAATTCCGTGCATTCCCAGACCTAGGTTGCAAAGTTCCATGTGTGTCCGTTCATGAGGGTCATTAAGTGGAAGGTCTTTAGGCAGAGGGTGGTGAATCTGTGGAATTCATTGCCACAGGAGGCTGTGGAGGCCAAGTCAATGGAGATTTTCAAGGCAGAGATAGATAGGTTCGTGATTAGTGCGGGTGTCAGGGGTTATGTGGAGATGGCAGGAGAACGGAGTTAGGAGGGAGAGATAGATCAGCCATGATTAAGTGACGGAGTAGACTTGATGTGCTGAATGCTGAGAGAATGGAGCAGCTGGGCTTGTACACATCAGGAGTTTAGAAGGATGAGAGGGGATCTCATTGAAACATATAAGGTTGTTAAGGGCTTGGACACGCTAGAGGCAGGAAACATGTTCTTGATGTTGGGGGAGTCCAGAACCAGGGGCCACAGTTTCATGAATAAGGAGTAAGCCATTTAGAACAGAGACGAGGAAACACTTTTTCTCACAGAGAGCGGTGAGTCTGTGGAATTCTCTGCCTCAGAGGGCGGTGGAAGCAGGTTCTCTGGATGCTTTCAAGAGAGAGCTAGATTGGGCTCTTAAAAATAGCGGAATCAGGGGATATGGGGATGATCAGTCATGATCACATTGAATGGCGGTGCTGTCTTGAAGGGCCGAATGGCCTACTCCTGCACCTATTGTCTATTGAATGACTAATTCTGCTCCTATCACTTATGACATGAAAATACAGCGCGGTCGTTCCTCTGCCCAGTGCTGTTCTTGCGGTGATATATGAGTGACACCCGACCCTTGTGTGGGTGAACCTAGGATGCAGTTTGAACAACAAATGCTCTTCCCTGTCCAACGTTCCTTTCCGAATACCACATGGGAACCATGGAGCCGAGTCTCTCGCGAGCTATTGGTTGATCGATTACCAGGTACAACATGGAAGGGTGGCACAGCGGACAGAGCTGCTGTCTCACAGCGCCAGAGACCCGGGTTCAATCCTGACCTCGGGGGGCCGTCTGGGTGGAATTTGCACGTTCTCCCTGTGACTGCGTGGGTTTCCACGGCGTGCTCAGGCTTCCTCCCACAGACACATGGGTTTGTAGGTTAATTGGCCTCTGTAACTAGTGTGTGGTGAGTGGATAGGAAAGTGGGCTAACATAGAGCTACAGTAGTGGGAACGGGCGATCGATGGTCGGCGTGGATTCAGTGGGTCAAAGGGCCTGGGGCCTGTTTCCATGCTGTATCTTTAAACTAAACTAAATAAGCCCTTCGGCCCACCACGTCTATGTCAAATTAAAATACTAGCACACGTTGTAAAATATGATTCTTAGGGGTGTAATTTTTCTTGCGTTTAGTTTAGTGATACAGCGCGGAAACAAGGTCCTTCGGCCCACCGAGTCCGCGCCGACCAGTGATCCCCGCACAGTAACTCTATTCTACACACACTAGGGACAATTTACTGTTACACCAAGCCGATTAACCTACAAACCTGCACGACTTTGGCGTGTGGGAGGAAACCGAAGATCTCGAAGAAAACCCACGCGGGTCACGGGGAGATCGTACAAACTCCGTACAGACAGCACCCGTAGTCAGGATTGAACCCGGGTCTCTGGGGCTGTGAGGCAGCAACTCTACCGCTGTGCCACCTCAACATTGCCAGAACTATTTCCTCTTGCACCACCCTTTGTGTGGGAAAACCTTCCCCTCAGGTTGCAGTGAAAATCCTGCCCCTTTCACCATAAACCCACGACCTGCGCTTCTTGCTTCCCCTACTCTGGGCATGCAGCCTGTCTCCTATATGTTAGCGTTGCCGGAACCAGGGATTGAACCAAGGGCCTTTAGATCTTCAGACTGACGCTCTCCCAACTGAGATGTTCCAGCTACAAATTAATTCTCCAAAGGAGAGGCTGATGACAGTTGAGGTTTAACTGTTAATTTTAATTCATTGAGAACCACTTTGAAAATGAACCCTGCTTAAAGCAAGCAGCAGTAAGTTGTTCTATCCCACATGTTAGATGAGCTGGCAATTTTTAGGAATAAGGAGTAAGCCATTTAGAACCACTTTTTCTCACAGAGAGGGGAGAGTCTGTGGAATTCTCTGCCTCAGAGGGTGGTGGAGGCAGGTTCTCCGGATGCTTTCATGAGAGAGCTAGATAGGGATCTTAAAAATAGCGGAGTCAGGGGATATGGGGAGAAGGCAGGAACGGGGTACTGATTGGGGATGATCAGCCATGATCACATTGAATGGCGGTGCTGGCTCGAAGGGCCGAATGGCCTACTCCTGCACCTATTGTCTATTGTCCATTGTCTAATGTTGTGCTGCCCTGACTTGATCCTGTCTGGAATCAATTCCTTATGGACATCAATCCAAATTAGAAAAGCAACTCCACGTTGATTGGTTGAATGGCAGTAGGCAAGTTGGGCCGAAGGGCCTGTTTCCACACTGTATCACTGTAGACATGCACAGAGACGGGCTCTATGGTCCGCTGAGTCCACGCCGACCATCGATTGCCCGCTCACGCTCGCTCTAAGCTCCCTACACATCTGGGGCAATTTTCATCCATCTACATACTCTCTTGTGTGGGACGGAACCGGAGAGAACCCATGCGGTCACAGGGAGAGCATGCAAACTCTACACAGACAGCAGCTGAGGTCAGGATCGAACTCGATCTCTGTGGTTCTGTGAGGCAGCTGCTCCACCCAATAGACAATAGACAATAGGTGCAGGAGTAGGCCATTCGGCCCTTCGAGCCAGCACCGCCATTCAATGTGATCATGGCTGACCATCCCCAATCAGTACCCCGTTCCTGCCTTCTCCCCATATCCCCTGACTCCGCTATCCTTAAGAGCCCTATCTAGCTCTCTCTTGAAAGCATCCAGAGAACCCACGTCCACCGCCCTCTGAGGCAGAGAATTCCACAGACAACTGGGCTATTGTGGGCCAGTCAAACGCAGATGCTGTTTAATCAGCGTCAGCGTAAAACACTAACAAATTCCGCTCCTATTTCGACCACTCGCTGCGACCTTGTGCCTCCGTCGCTGGCTGAAGGCAGTGACAGATACGTCCATCTTCAGCAGAACGGCTGCAGATTTTCACGTTTGATTCTAAAAGCCAGGCGGAGGGCAGCTGTCAGCATGATGAGTTGCTTCGGACCGATTGCACGGGCAAACTGCGCATCGTCCCCGCGTTCAGACAGCGTGTAAAATCACAATCTGCCCCAATCAACACCTGATCTCCCAAGGACACAGAACGGTTTTCCCAGAAAACGTGGTATTAATACAAGCGATGCACCCTCTGCGCCGTCAGTTTTGTATGTTGCTTGTCTTCTTAAGTGGTAGCAACCTAACCGACGTGATTTCTGTCAGAGACGGATGTTGCCAAGGGACAGGAGACAACTGGAGAACATCCATTATCCTTCACCTTGCATGTTGCATTGCCTGCTCTTCCCATTCATCTCAATGTTCTCGGGTGCACTTCTTGCTTTACATAAGGAGCGTTAAGTTAAGGAGCAGAATTAGGCCATTCAGCCCATCAAGTCTATCCCGCCATTCAATCATGGCTGATCTATCTTTCCCTCTCAGGGATAGATAGATTCTTGATTAGTACTAGTGTCAGAGGTTATGGGGAGGAGGCAGGAGAATGGGGTTAGGAGGGAGAGGTAGATCAGCCATGATTGATGGCGGAGTAGACTTGATGGGCCGAATGGCCTAATTCTACTAATCCTTATGACCTCTCAACCACATTGTCCTGCCTTCTCCTCATGACCCTTGACACCCTTACTAATCAAGAATCTATCAATCTCCGACATGAAAAGATCCACTGACTTGGCCTCCATAGCCGTCTATGGCAATGAATTCCACAGATTTACCACCCACTAACTAAAGAAATGCCTTCTCATCTCCTTTCTATAGGTGCGTCCTTTTATTCTGAGGCTGTGGCCGCTGGTCCTAGCATGCTCTCCACATCCACTCTATCCAGGCCTTTCATCGCTCTGACCCCGATGGTGAAAACCAGTCCTCCAGTATTACAATGAAGTCTTAACACAAGTAGCGGGGAAAATAGAATTGTACAGCATGGAAACAGGCCCTTTGGCCCAAATCATATGTAGTTTAGTTTCGAGATACAGTGTGGAAACAGGCCCTTTCGGCCCACCGGGTCCGCGCCGACCAGCGATCCCCGCACATTAACACTATCTCAGACCCACTAGGGACAATTTTTACATTTACCAAGCCAATTAACCTACAAACCTGTACGTCTTTGGAGTGTGGGAGGAAACCGAAGATCTCGGAGAAAACCCAGGCAGGTCACGGGGAGAACGTACAAACTCCGTACAGACAGCGCCCGTAGTCAGGATTGAACCCGGGTCTCCGGCGCCGCATACGCTGTAAGGCAGCACCTCTACCGCTGCGCCACCATGACCGCCTGCAAGAGGGAATGTTATGTTGTGCCCGCATGGGTCTGACTTTACTTGGGGCCCAGCTCAGATAGACACATCCACAAAATAAAACATCTTGCGGTGTTGCTCCAAGTTGGTTTATTCAAGGCCTAAACAGTGTGCATTGGTAAATACTCTAAAGTGCCTCAAAGATTCACTATTCTCACAGCACAATGGTTACATGTGGATCCCACATTTTTTTTAAATGACATCATTGATCAATGACTCTGTAACCTTTCATCTTTGTCTTTCGCCAGATTTATATTTAACCTTATGCTCCCTGTCACTTGCAGACCCACTCTCCCATTTGTATGACAAATGAGCCCCAGAAATGTATGAAGTGGAGGGTCCCGACCCGAAACCTCACCCATCCTTTTCTCCAGATATGTTGCCCGTCCCGATGAATTACTCCACCACTTTGTGTCTATCTTCGGTACATACCAGCATCTGCAGTTCCTTTCTGCACCACAAATGTCTGTACCCCGGATCAGTCTTATTCCCCTCAGCTTAGTTTACAAATTCCAATGATTATGTTAACCAAACTAGTTATGCTGTGGAACCGAAACTCCATGATACATCTATTTATTGCCTCACTGACACCCTTCAGTTCCCTATGTCTGAAGAAGGGTTTCGGTCCGAAACGTTACCTATCTCCTTCGCTCCAAAGATGCTGCTGCACCCGCTGAGTTGTTCCAGCACTTTTGTCTACCTTCGATTTTCCAGCATCTGCAGTCCCTTCTTAAATCCTTAAATTCCCTATGTTGGCCATTTGTTCCCATCACCCTTTCCAGGATGTAAGCTCTTGGGATAAACACATTACAAACTACTCATCCTCTTTCTAGTGTTCAAAATATCCGTCAACATCATCCATAGCGACCGTGGTGCCCCATCTAAGCTTGTCCTATTTGCCCATGTTGGGCCTTTCTCCCTCTAAACCTTTCCTATTCATCAATCACTGGTATTGTCACGTGTACTGAGGTACAGTGGAAAGCTTTTGTTGCATGCTATCCAGTCAGTGGAAAGCCAAATACATGATTACATTCAACCTGCCCATATGTCTTTAAAATAGTATCTGCCTCAACTACCTCTTCTAGCAGCTTGCTCCATATACCCACCACCATCTTTGTGAAAAAGTTGCCCCTCTGTTTCCTATTGGATTTTTCCCCTCTCACCTTAAACGTTTAGTTCTTGATTTCTCCGACTCTAGTTAAAAGATTGCATTTTCAAAATGTTTGAACCCAGGCCAATAGGTATAACAA
Organism: Raja brachyura; assembly: GCA_963514005.1. The sequence goes on along the minus strand of OY740806.1, from coordinate 30,133,357 downwards.
CAGCACACTTAAAGATGGGTGGAATTGGACTTGTTCTTCTTGCGTGTGGCGTGCACAGCCTAAAGTTGTAGGACAACTTGTTATTTTTGATCTTCAAAGGCCAGAGATGATGAACAAAAATAGTGTGAGACTATTATGGGGTGAAGGTATTTGATTGTGCACGCCAGGTTGATTGCATTCGTCGAAACAGGGCGGACCACGAGAAGGTTGCAATCTCCCATCCCGTGGAATTGGACAAAAGCCCGCCTTTAGAAAGGAGATGAGGAGGAATTTCTTTAAGCAGAGGGAGTACAGAGAAGGTTCACCAGACTGATTCCTGGGATGTCAGGACTTTCATATGAAGAAAGACTGGATAGACTCGGCTTGTACTCGCTAGAATTTAGAAGATTGAGGGCGGATCTTATAGAGACTTACAAAATTCTTAAGGTGTTGGATAGGCTAGATGCAGGAAGATTGTCCCCGATGTTGGGGAAGTCCAGAACGAGGGGTCACAGTTTAAGGATAAGGGGGAAGTCTTTTAGGACCGAGATGAGAAAAACATTTTTCACACGGAGAGTGGTGAGTCTCTGGAATTCTCTGCCACAGAATGTAGTTGAGGCTAGTTCATTGGCTATATTTAAGAGGGAGTTAGATGTGGTCATTGTGGCTAAAGGGATCAGGGGGTATGGAGATAAGGCAGGTACAGGATACTGTGGAGTCAGGGGATATGGGGAGAAGGCAGGAATGGGATACTGATTGGGGATGATCAGCCATGATCAAATTGAATGGCGGTGCTGGCTCGAAGGGCCAAATGGCCTACTCCTGCACCTATTGTCTATTGTCTTTCGACAAGATGGATAATTGGAAATAATTCGCATTTGTTTTAAAAAGAGAGAGAATATTATCTATCTTTATATCTCCTGTTTCTGGCGCAGCCAGAAGGTAGTTTGTACGTTCTCCCCGTGACCGCGTGGGTTTACTCCGAGATCTTCGGTTTCCTCCCCCACTCCAAAGACGTGGAGGTTTGTAGGTTACCGGTAATTGGCTTGGTATAAAGAAATGTAAATTGTCCCTAGTGTTAGTAGGATAGTGTGAATGTGCGGGGATCGCGGGCCGGTGCGGACTAGGTGGGCCGAAGGGCCTGTTACCGCACTGTATCTGAGGTAAAGTGTGTCCTTATGTTAGTGATCTCACTCGTGCAGTGAGGATGGGATGTTCCCTGCAGCTCTGCACCACCGGTGAATCATGTCCTCATGTCTTGGTTGCCAAGCAACAAGTATAGTCCCAGGGCTCATGTCAGCAGAGCTCCTCTATATCGGCCATTGACCTGGCTCTCCCTTCAGCTGCTGTCTTGGATATACTTATCAGATCCTACCTCACATACATAAGCTGCCGACTCCTCAGCCTGCCTCCTAATGACCATCACTGCTGATCCAACGCTTCAATTCCACTTCCCTCCACAATCATCCCAAGCTGTATTTATATCAGTGTCCAATCTGTGGTGCTCAGCTGGTGAACAAGTCAGGAATCGAGATTGTTTAATTATCATGTGTGCCGGCAGCAGAACAACGAGACCCTCACTCGCTGCAGCTTAACGCACCAACAAGACAAATGTTGGGCTGGGCGGCACGGTGGCGCTGCGCCAGACACCTGGTTTCGATCCTGACCACGGGTGCTATCTGTACCCAGTTTGTACGTTCTCCCCGTGACCTGCGCGGGTTTCCTTCGGGCGCTCCGGTTTCTTCCAATACTCCAAAGACCTACACGTTTGTAGCTTAATTGGCTTGGTAAAATTGTAAAATATCCCGAGTGTGTGTAGGATAATGTTAATGTGCGGGGATCGCTTGTCATGATTGAATGGCGGAGTAGACTTAATGGGCCGAATGGCCTAATCCTACTCCTAACCCTTATGACCTTAAAACTAAAACCAATTAGCCTAAATAGATCATGCCGTTCTTGCCCCATGTGTGATTCTTTGTACTTGTTCCCGAGACCTTACTGTAGACTTTATATGCAGCAGGCTCCATTTGATCGGCTGCTCGGTTCCTTTGGCACCTGGATAGCTGCTTACCCAGAGAAGTCCATGCCAGTAGCTTTTTGCCAGTGGCCTTTTACATTTTAGAAATGATACGGCAATTTGGGAAGAGGGAGCCGGCTTATTGCAGCTTAAACACCACGGTTTGAAAGGTGCGCCGTTGTGAAATGGAACATTGACTGGGAATTCACCCCTCGCTGGGAAGCTGGGCAGGTCTCAGTCCCCTCATCAGGGCTCTTGCTTAACTTTTTTTCCCTGTTGCCAGGCGGGCAACCTTGGCAGTTTTTTAGGTTGCCAAATGACAGTTTAGGTGGTCATTTAAGACGGCGTGCATGATGCGTGCGATAATGTGCTCGGACGAAGTGCGTAGTTACCAGTCAAAATTATGGTCGGTAATTATGGTCCCATATTATTTCTGCTTCAAATAAAGTCACAAACTAAACATATTCACCAAACAAAACATGAAATATAGCACAATGACTATAGCAGCAAAATTACAATACAGTATCCCACCTCCTTTTACGCGTTGGAAAGAATGCAATTTCTATTATCGCTTTCCACTTCCAAACAAAATTCTGGTTGGATTATTCAGCGTATGTTACCCAGTGAGACCAAGCGCAGGCTTGGCGATCGCTTCGCACAACACCTCCGCTCGGTCCACAATAACCAGCCTGATCTCCCGGTGGCTCAGCACTTCAACTCCCCCTCCCATTCCGAATCAGACTTTTCTGTCCTGGGCCTCCTCCATGGCCAGAGTGAGGCCCAGCTCTCCCTCAGCCCTCTGTCTCCGCCTCTTCCTTTCTTCTTCCCACCCCCTGCATCCTCACATCAGTCTGAAGAAGGGTCTCGACCCAAAACGTCGCCTATTTCCTTAGCTCGATAGATGCTGCCTCACCCGCTGAGTTTCTCCAGCATTTTTGGCTCTCCATTGACACAAGTTCTGTTATCCCACTTTCCTCACCCACTCCCTACACATTAGGGGCAATTTTACAGAGACAAGTTAACCTACAAAGCCAATGCATCTTTGGGATGTGGGAGGAAACCCACACGCTTGCAGGGAGAATGTGCAAATTCAACACAGACAGTGCCCGAGGACAGGACAAAATATTATACGTTGATGACTTTGGTTAGTAAAAAAAAAAGAAACTATCCATTTTCAGTCTTAAATCTCTGTGACGCTATGTCCCCCTTTACAACTACTGTAGGTTTTAATTCAGTTCAAGACTATGGGGCAGTACATTGGCCCTAAAGTTGCTGCCTAAAATTGCCAGAGACCCGGAATTGATCCTGAATATGGGTGCTGTCTGTATGGAGTTTGCTCCCTTTCCCTTTGATCGCATGGGTTTTCCCCCAGGTGCTCCTGTTTCCTTCCATATTCCACAGGTGTGCAGGAACCTTTTTCAGACCCAACCCAAAATGTAATATTTTCCTTTTGTCCAGAGATTCTGTCTGACCTGTTGAGTTACTCCAGCTTCTTGTGTCTATCTTCAGTTTGAACCAGCATCTGCAGTTCCTTCCTACACACACGGTACTATACTATAGAACTTTATTAATCCAAGAAGGGAAATCGTGTGTGTGTGTGTGTAGTTATATATTCATATATAAATATACACTGTTTTGTTTTCTCATTTATAACATTGTTTACAGAATACTATGTTTACATATTCTGTTGTGCTGCTGCAAGTAAGGATTTCATTGGAACATGAGAGAATAAAACACTCTTGACTCTTAACTTACGTCGCTAATGTGTTGGATAGAACTAGTGTACGGGTGAGCGTCATGGACTTGGTGGGCCGAAGGGCCTGTTTCCACACTGTATCTTTAAATTAAACTAAAACACTATTACCAGAGAAAATCTAAAGAAGGGTCTCTACCCGAAACGTCACCCAATTTCTTCTATCCAGAGATGCTGGCTGCTCCATGGAGTTCCCCCACACAATTAAAGCATGGAATAGTCTTCACCCTACTATAGGTACCCAACCAGAAGCAATTACATTTCAGGTAGCTCTTTTTTTCCCCCAAGAACCCTTTCTTGTTGAAGTCAAGATTCAAGAGAGTTTTATTGTCATGTGTCCCAGATAGGACAATGACATTCTTGTTTGCTGCAGCACAACAGAATATGTAAACATAATACAGAACAGGAGATAAAAGCTCACTGTGTCTATATACCATAGACCATTTATATATATATTAGCAATGTTACAAAATTTTGAGATTTTAAAAATCAAGTCTGCAATTTATCCCATTTGATAAAGCATAACAAGAAGTTTAATTTGACACCTAATTTACTTTCATATCTTCAGTATTAAGAAAGTTATGGCCATTTTCATGCTCGGAAATGAGTATCTTGCTTCCCATTGCCTTTCAATTGACTTAACTCAAAAGCTGTGATCTGGAAAAATTAAAAGCCCATAACTTTATTAAAAATTAAGAGAACTCAATGAAATTTTCAGTCATTATAGATTGAAGCATTCTGAAACAAATATTAAACAATCTTACTTGGATTACCTGAAATTAAAGTATATAATTAGTTAGTTATCTAATTGTAGCTAATTACAAAATTCAATGAGTAGATCTAAACATCTATCAATTTCTTAAGAAAAGATAAACTTTTTTTTAATTGCCTAAGTGTCCAAATAACATTCACACAATAATCCACAATATAACATAATTTTTAAATCTCATTTTCATGAATTTCTGGGCCAAATGGAAGGATTTTAGTGTTTAATGCCTGTAAATAAATGGCCATTTAAATCAACTAGCGAGTGGGTTTTAGTGGAATGCGGTGGATTGGAACGTTGCGGTTAGCGGTGAAGTCGGGGGGAAAAATACTGGGGGTTCATACATTTTTTGGGGACCCCATTTCGCAACATTAAAATATTATTTATGCCTCCCAAAAAAACAACTTTTAATAAAAAAATAAAGTATTTACCTTTTTTTCTCCCCTACGCAAAATGCTTCCGGTGGTCTGCGGTCACGGCTTTTGAAGGTGATTTTTAAATTACTCTAGTTAATAAATAATCTTGAGTAATTTAAAAATACCTTAATGGATGAAATGTCGGAGCGATTTTTCTTCCGCAATTAAATCGCCCGACATTCATCGATTATCCTGGTCTGGTGAAAATCGGCACTTTAAGCCCGCCCCCCTCTGCAAGGCGCGAAAGTCGTGCACACGGGGAGCGGCAGAACTCCAGCGCCGCTAAAGGTAAGTTTTGTAACATACCTATATATATATATATATATATATATATATATATATATATACACAATAAATAAACAGATAAAATGCAATAGGCTGTTATTTTTCAGAGTTTGGTGGTGGTGGTGTTTAAATTCTGTTTAAATTCCATTTTGAATATTTGTGGAGGACCAGGAAACCAAGCAGCAAGAGTTAAGGGCCTGTCCCACCAGCATGCGACCAAACGCGGTGGCTTGAGTGTACGGCCTCGCGGGGCCGGTTCCACTTCGAACCGCAGAGGCATGTGGAGTTGTGCGGGGGCTGGTCCCGACATCATACTCACCAATCAGCTGGGCAGGAGGCGGGCCGAGTGAATTTGGACGTCGCACGGCGTCTGGCGGTGACGTCATCACGCAATGGCACGCCAGTCGGTGACGTCATTGTGTAACGCCACGCAGGGCGTATGGCGTCCAGACACTGCGTACGGCATCGAGAGATTGCGTACGGCCTCGATGCGGCTGTCGGCCGTATCCGCGCGGGATTTTGAACACGGTCAGTTTTTCGGAGCCCCGCGCGATGTCGGGACCAGCTCCGCACAACTCCATACGTCTCCGGCGATCGAAGTGAGACCGGCCCCGCGAGGCCGTACGGCTCAAGCAACCACGGTAGGTCGCGCTCATTGCATGCGGTCGCATGCTGGTGGGACAGGCCCTTTACTACAGGGAGTTACTCCAGCTCCGGCGAGTGAGTCTGCGTTTGTTTTCAGCGGTCGCGGCGAGTGGACAGCAACGGCAGCCAGATCTCCCACCATGCAAATGGAGGGAGAAAGTGGTCGGCGCCGACCAGTTGCCGTGGCAGTGCGCGTGTGCAGGGCCGCACATGCGCACAACCACGGCCGATGATGTACTGGCTGAAGATCCTTGCTGGAGGGTCGTTGGTGCTGGCCGTGGTTGTGCGCATGTGTAAGGCAGCCGGCCGTGCCGGCGCACGTGGAGCGGGCAGAGACCCGAGACACGGAGAGTGACAGAGAGAGAGAGGGAGAGACCAGAATTAAGCGATAGGTGTCCTGGGTGGTTGCCAAGCTGGGCAAATTGGCATGGCTTTTAGGTTGCCCCGCGGGTATGTGGATTCGCATTGGCAACCGGGCAACCGCTAATTTCGAGCCCTGCTCATGCAGTTGTGTGTTTAGATCGCTGCTAAATGGAGGCAGCAGCGCATACACTGCGGGGAGAGAATCGTCCCAAGCACGTGAGCGGTAAATGATGTGTATCACCTCTGCGTTGCGTGCCTGAGATTGGCACAGCCTCGAGCTGCAGAAACAAACGTGACATCCTATTGCGAGAGGCACTGATCTGTCGCTGGAAATTGCCCCCTCAGTACAAGTTTGCTTTCTCCAAGGAGAAAGGTGTCAGTATCTGACTGGGAGCCTCGCTGTCGATCTTCAGTCGGGTTGGAGACGGATTTTAGAAACAAAGGACTGCAGATGCTGGCTTGTACCAAAGAGACACAAATAAACAGCTGGAGAAAGAAACAGATTCCCTCTCGAAAGATAGACACAAAATGCTGGAGAAAGTCAGCTGGCGTGGCAGCATCTATGGAGTGAAGGAAATCAGTGACATTTCGGGTCGAGACCCTTCTTCAGACTGAAGAAGTAACTCGGGGTAGGGGTCAGGTAGCATCTCTGCCTGAATAGGTGATGTTAGGTTTCTATCAGTAGGTGATGTTTTGGGTCAGGATCTGTCTTTGTACTGATCCGAAGCGCTGGAGATGCTGCCTGACTCGCTGAGTTACTCCAGCACATTGTGTCCGTCTTTAGAGAGGGAATCTGTTCCTTTCTCCAGCTCCTTGCGTCCTGGTGCTCCCCCCCGTTAGCCGAGTTGACCGTCTAGCTTCTCGGATGCCTGCCTTGCAGCGGGGGTTTTAAACTATCGCACGGATGTGGCCAGAAAGCCTCCTGTGTTAAATTAGCGTTTGACAGCGGGGTATTGAGACCTTCCGTGAGGGACGATTGCTGGTAAATTCTGCTCTTTGTGATGCGTTGAGCGGAATGGGACCTCCTGAACAGGGGTCAATAAACAATAGACAATAGGTGCAGGAGTAGGCCATTCGGCCCTTCGAGCCAGCACCGCCATTTAATGTGATCATGGCTGATCATCCCCAATCAGTACCCCGTTCCTGCCTTCTCCCCATATCCCCTGACTCCGCTATTTTTATTAAGAGCCCAATCTCGCTCTCTCTTGAAAGTATCCAGTGAACTTGCCTCCACTGCCCTCTGAGGCAGAGAATTCCACAGACTCACCACTCTCTGTGAGAAAAAGTGTTTCCTCGTCTCCGTTCTAAATGGCTTCATCCTTATTCTTAAACTGTGGCCCCTGGTTCTGGACTCCCCCAACATCGGGAACATGTTTCCTGCCTCTAGCGCGTCCAAACCCTTAACAATCTTATATGTTTCAATGCGATCCCCTCTCATCCGTCTAAACTCCAGAGTGTACAAGCCCAGCCGCTCCATTCTCTCAGCATATGACAGTCCCGCCATCCCGGGAATTAACCTTGTAAACCTACGCTGCACTCCCTCAATAGCAAGAATGTCCTTCCTCAAATTAGGTCAGTGACTCTGTGGGGGGGGGAGATTGCAACCATCACGTAATCCTCCCTGTTTCGACTAATGCAACTAACCCCACGTGCACAAACACATTGATGAAATACAACAAGTTGGCCCACAACTTTAGGCTGTGCACACCATACGCAAGAAGAAGAAGTGACTCTGGGAGTAAGGAAGTCATAGCCCGGAGCTCAGATGTGAGGGGAAGGTGGGTTGCAGTGAGTTGCTGAGTTACTGACTGTAAGAGCAGCACGGTGGCGCAGCGGTAGAGTTGCTGCCTTCCAGCGCCAGACACCCGGGTTCGATACTGACTTCGGGTGCTGTCTGTACGGAGTTTGTACGTTCACCCCATGACCGCGTGGGTTTTCTCTGGGTGCTCCGGTTTCCTCCCACACTCCAAAGACGTGCAGGTTCGTAGGTTAGTTGGGTTCTGTAAAATTGCCCCAAATGTGAGGATGCAAAATGGGATAACATAGAACTAGTGTACGGGCGATCGATGATCGGCACGGGCTCGGTGAGCTGAAGGAACAGCTTCCACGCTGTATCTCCAAACCAAACTGAACTAAACTAACAACAACTCTCCAGCATGAGTGCTGCGATAAATGTAGAGGGGAAATGCATGCCGTGCAATGTTGTATGCTACTGCATGGATCTGCACCTCCATGCATTAGTGCATCATCCAGAAGAGGCTGCATGTTGGGGGAAGTCAGTTATATTCTGTTACGTAAACTTTCCCCGATAATATTCGTTGGTGCATCCAGGAACAGCCCAACTAATCAGAAACCCACATCTCAAAATGTTTGCTTCTAGAGAATCATTCTATCTCCTAGCTACTAGTAGCTATAGTCTATAGTAGTCTATATTCTATAGTAGCTAGAATCATTCTAGCTACTATATCTGAGATCGGTTGTGTTCCAAGCTCCTTCTGAAGTACGATAGGGTTAATATTGGCGAAAATTGCACCTTTCCCCCCGAAGATGGACACAAAATGCTGGAGTAACTCAGCGGGACGGGCAGCATCTCTGGATTCAAGGAATGGGTAACATTTCGGGTTGAGGCCCTTCTTCACAATCATAAACATCACCCGTTCAATTCCAAAGATTGTGCCGAGTTACTCCAGCATTCTGTGTCCATCTTCGGTGTTAACGGGCATCTGCAGTTCCTTCCAACTCACATTTGAGCACAAAATCCCTAAAATAAATTGAGTGAGTGTAGCACCTTCAGTTTGGAGTTTGAAAAATGACAAAGTATGTTGTAAGGTGGAAGCAAACACTGTGTGAACATTGAGGCAGTGTATGTGTGGGAAGGAACTGCAGATGCTGGTTTATACCAAAGACAGTCACAAAATGCTGGAGTAACTCAGCAGGTCGGGCAGCATCTCTGGAGAAAGAATAGGTGACGTTTCGGGTCAGATTGAAGAAGCTTCTCGACCCGAAACATTACCTATTCGTTCTCCAGAGACGCTGCCTGGCCCGCTGAGTTACTCCAGCATTTTGTGTCTGACTTTAGAGAATGTCCACTGTGCAGCAGCTCACAAGAAGGAAACGGAATCCTGGGTCAGCCAGTGGCCCAGGGTGACATTCAAGTGGGTGGGGCCTTTATACCACTGGCTTTTAAATTAAGTATGGACTCGGAAGGCGGGGTAGGCTGTAGACATGGTCATGGGTGTGATTGGGTTTATGTGTGAGGAGCGTTTGAAGCTCTGGACCTGTACTCGCTAGAGTTTAGAAGGGTGAGAGGGGATCTCATTGAAACATGTAAGATTGTTAAGGGTTTGGACACGCTTGAAGCAGGAAACATGTTCCCGATGTTGGGGGAGTCTAGAACCAGGGGCCACAGTTTAAGAATAAGGAGTAAGCCATTTAGAATGGAGACGAAGAAACACTTTTTCTCACAGAGAGTGGTGAGTCTGTGGAATTCTCTGCCTCAGAAGGCGGTGGAGGCGGGTTCTCTGGATGCTTTCAAGAGAGAGCTAGGTAGGGCTCTTAAAAATAGCGGAGTCAGGGGATATGGGGAGAAGGCAGGAATGGGGTACTGATCGGGGATGATCAGCCATGATCACATTGAATGGCAGTTCAATGGCTTACTCCTGCACCTATTGTCTATTGTCTATTGACACAAGTGTGTGGAAGGGAACTGTAGATGCTGGTATATATCGGAGATAGGCACAAACTAACTCAGCGACTCAGGCAGCATCTTTAGAGAAAAATGGATGGGTGACATTTCGGGTGGGGGCCCTTCTTCAGACTGGAGACTTGAGGGTGTGAAGTCCTGTTTTGAGCTGAAACGCCACCCATCCTTTTTCTCCGCAGATGCTGCCTGACCCGCTGAGTTACTCCAGCACTTTGTGCCTATCTCATTGAAACCTACCGTATAATGAAAGACCTAAATAGAGTGGACGTGGAGAGGACCTTTCTGTTAATGGGAGAGTCCAGAACCAGGGAGCACAGCCTCAGTATTAAAGGACGTACATTTAGAATGGAGATGAGGAGGAATTGTCTTTAGCCAGAGATTGAATGAATGAATGAACGAATGAAGATTGAAAGATTCGTATGGCTGTTAAAGGTTATTGGGAGGAGGCTGGAGAATGAGGTTGAGAGGGAAAAATAGATCAGCCATGATTCAATGGTGGAGTAGACTCGAAGGGTTGAATGGCCTCATGCTGCTCCGATGTCTAATGGTCTTATAGAGTCAACACCACCTACCCCACAATGATTGGGATCTCACCCAAATCTTGGCCCTGGGAAGGGGCAGCAGAGGGAGTGGGCGACCACCATTTTCTTGCTGGCAACCCCAGGACTTCGTGGAGCGTCAACAGTGGGTGCATGCGGTCTGAGCTTCCACCCTCTCCTTGCCAATGGGTCAGTCCGTCCGCCTGTCCCCTGCTCCAACAACCGCATGAAGCTCACCGTGTCCCTTGCTCTGGCCAATCTCACGGAGAAACATCCAGGAATCCCGTCCACGCAAAGGTGTGCGGGAGAAGTTCTAAATCATTGTGGAAGTGTCTTAACTCCCTGATATTGTGAATACACAATCTTCATCAAACTTATGGTCATTTTGTTGTTAAAATCCCAGTTTCATTGGCTAAGTACCTTCACACCACAATGATTGGGCCTGGATATCACAATCATTTATTTCCCGAGCTCGACTAATGTGAAGAGCCCCTCTAAAGCCCAAGGGGAACCTAGCACTGGCGAAGATGATCGTCACAGAAAGCTGGAGTAACTCAGCGGGACAGACAGCATCTCTGGAGAGAAGGAATGGGTGATGTTTTGGGTCAAGACCCTTCTTTAGACACTTCTTCCCTAACCAGTCTGAAGAAGTGGCTCGACCTGAATCGTCACCCATTCCTTCCCTCCAGAGATTCTCCCTGTCCCGCTGAGTTACCGCAGCATTCTGTGTCTATCTTCGGTTTATACCAGCATCTGCAGTTCCTTCCTACACACTGGTGAAGATGATGATCTTTCTCGCCTTAGAATGGTCGAGGTTACGATGTACTTGCATACGGTTAATAGAGATTGCTGCCTGCACAAAGCATCGTTATTTAACACGGAGCGGGCTGTGCATGTTGATGATGTCAATGCATATCTAAAGTTCTTGTGTTTCATGTTTCTTTCCTCCAGGATTCATGGACGCGGCCGGTGAAACTAAAGGTATGGCTACCAATTTGTAGCCAAACTCTCTATAACTCTTTAACCAACTCCACTTGCGACAGCGAGTTTCAAAAACTAGTCACTAAAATTAACCAAACTAATGCAGATTATAATAGAAAATAAGTTACTAATGGACAGCACTGAGAGAATCGAAAGCTTCAAAATTGCTGACACGAGTTATTTTTTCACGTTATTGTTCATTTACACGTATATTTTTAGGAAACGGGTGTATGGTGATGTATGACTGTGGGACACGACAACTTATTGAAGAGGTTTAGCAGGGGTTTGTCCTCTGTTGTGTGACTGAAACTCATGTAGACTTCCCGTAGTAAATGAGGTCAGAAATCCATTTCCATTTCACGGAAGTCAGTGCAGCTAAATTTTAGAAGGCAGGTATCATGCTGATGTGCTAAAAATAATGCTTTTGCACTTGGAATCAATTCTATCACCATTACTAAATAATGCAGAGCATTTCAATTTGGTCTGTCCAATTATCAATCCAATGTTCCCCGTAACTCATTTATTTTTTAAAATACATTAAAAACGACTGAGTCTTAAATAAATTTTATTTCTGAGCTCCGTCATGCAATAACACGTTTGCCAAATACATTAAACATGTGACTTAAAACGGTGCCTATTTCGGGATGTCACGCACCTTCCTGTGTAGCATACCGGCACCTCTCAGGGCTAACGGAATCCCGGGATATGGGGAAAATGCAGGAACGGGGTACTGATCTTGGATGATCAGGCATGATCATATTGCATGGCGGTGCTGGCTCGAAGGGCCGGGTGGCCACCTCCTGCATCGCGGGGTGACTCCTGTATGGTCGTGAGTAGTCGCCCAAAGAGTCGACTTTTTCTGGTCGCCGCTGGATTTTCAACGCTTTGAAAAATTTTGGCGACCTGCTGCAACTATGACGGGTGCCGGCAAGTGGGACAGGCTCTTAACTTTGTCAAGTAAGCTCACAAGTCATGTGTGAAGGGCTGCCAGGGGTGGTGGTGGAGGCAAATACGATGGTGGCATTGAAGAGACTTTTGTACAGGCATATGGATGTTTAGTTTGGTTTATTATTGTCACATTACTGGAAGGATATGGATTACGTACAGAGATAAGAGTTGGTCTTGGTTGGCATTATGTTCAGGATACAGGTTATGGGCCGAATGGCCTATTCTTGTGACGTACTGTTCTGTGTCATTTTACATAATCTCTAATCACCACGTCATAATGCATAGTGGTGACGCAGCGACGACCTGGGTTCAATCCTGACCTCGGATGCTCTCAGTGTGGAGTTTGCACGTTCAGTAGGTTTCCTCCGGATGTTCCGGTTTTCTCTCGCATCACAAAGACGCGCGGGTTTGTAGGTTAATTGGTCCTCGTGTGGAGGGGAGTGGGATCGATGGTCGGCGTGGACTCGGTGGGCTGATGGGCCTGTTCCCACACTAACTTTAAATCAATCAATGAGCAGAATCCGTCCTCCCAGGACCTTATCATTGAGCTCATGAAAGAGACAATGGTTGGGGTCTTCTTCTTTCATGTCCATCATTTATTCTCAAATGTTCGGCCAGGCACTTGCACAGTGGACAGCCTTCTCGTTTGCCCCAGCTAGATCTTCCAGGCGGCATTGGTCACCAAGAGGTGGCCATCATAGTAGGTGTGGCGTGGATTATACAGACGTTCCACATTCACATTCTGTGACTGCCACATCCACATAGCCCCTCGGCCCATCCCTGTACGAAGCTTGTACACTCTGGAGTTTAGAAGGATGAGAGGGGATCTTATTGAAACATATAAGATTGTTAAGGGTTTGGACACACTGGAGGCAGGAAACATGTTCCCGATGTTGGGGGAGTCCAGAACCAGGGGCCACAGTTTAAGAATAAGGGTTAAGCCATTTAGAACGGAGACGAGGAAACACTTTTTCTCACAGAGAGCTGTGAGTCTGTGGAATTCTCTGCCTCAGAGGGCAGTGGAGGCAAGTTCTCTGGATGCTTTCAAGAGAGAGCTGGATAGGGCTCTTAAAGATAGCGGAGTCAGGGGATATGGGGAGAAGGCAGGAGCGGGGATGGTCAGCCATGATCACATTGAATGGCGGTGCTGGCTCGAAGGGCCGAATGGCCTACTCCTGCACCTATTGTCTATTGAAGCCTATTGAAGGACTTCCAGCTCTTCCAGTCACACCTGTGACCAGGTGGTAGCTGTTCCTTGGTTGGGATAAATAGACCACAGATTGCCAGGAAGTAGCGACTTTCATAAGTTGATCTTTATATGAAAGGTTGTAAAACATCTTTAGATTTTAAAGTTTAAAGATACAACATGGAAACTGGCCCTTTGGCCCATCGACTCCGTGCCCACCAGTGATCACGCCGCACACTAGGGACCATTTACAATTGTACTGAAGCCAATTAACCTACAAACCTGCACGTCTTTGGATTGTGGGAGGAAACCGGAGCACCCGGAGAAAACCAACGCAGTCATGGGGAGAGCGTACAAACTGCGTACAGACAGCACCCGTAGTCAGGATCGAACCCGGGTCTCTGGCGCTGTTCTGCCCCTGTCCCACTTAGGAAACCTGAACGGAAACCTCTGGAGACTTTGTGCCCCACCCAAGGTTTCCGTGCGGTTTCATGGAGGTTTTTGTCAGTTTCGACCATTAGGGAGACTGACAAAAACCTCCAGGAACAGCACGGAAACCTTGGGTGGGACACAAAGTCTCCAGAGGTTTCCGTTCAGGTTTCCTAAGTGAGACGGGGCATAAGGTAGCAACTCTACCGCTGCACCACCTGTGTCCACCTCTGCAACCCACAGGTTGGTGCAATAATTGCACACAAAGACACCTCGGAATGCATCGAGCTGATACTCAGAATGTCAAGTACAAGTGTAATTGGAACAATTTCCGTATGATAACACTGTGAATCCTCTAGCACTTAAGTATTTGAAACCTGCTTTATCTTAATTCATTGGTGGCAATAAATTAATCAGTGTGTGTTGAATGTATTCAAATTTGCCACTTCAGCAAGAGTATCAGTGAACTGACCTCTGTGAATTAGCATGATGTTTTACACCTTGTCAAAGAATAGATCTGCACTGTTCTGGCGACATGTCGCGGGGTGAAGCCTATATGGTCGTGAGTAGTCACCCGAAGGGACAATAGACAATAGGTGCAGGAGTCGGCCATTCGGCCCTTCGAGCCAGCCTCGCCATTCAATGTGATCATCCCCAATCAGAACCCCGTTCCTGCCTTCTCCCCATATCCCCTGACTCCGCTATTTATAAGAGCCCTATCTAGCTCTCTCTTGAAAGCATCCAGAGAACCTGCCTCCACTGCCCTCTGAGGCAGAGAATTCCACAGACTCACAACTCTCTGTGAGAAAAAGTGTTTCCTCGTCTCCGTTCTAAACGGCTTACTCCTTATTCTTAAAGTCCCTTGTTGTGGTCGCCGCTGGATTTTCAACATGTTGAGGGTCAGATTAACTTGTCCGCTGCATTGTCCACTGCTGTAACTGTGGCTGGTCACCATCAGGTGATTACCAGCTCTGCAGCATTGCACAGCACTAATTGCTTCACTCACATCATGAACAGTTCAGACTTTGAACATGTGGAGAATACTCTTAATACTCCACCATTGTCACACCAATTATGATAATAGTCCTATTACTGCTAATACCCCACCAATTCAACTTGTTAGACTGTAAAACAGGTTGGGGGTAGAGAGAGGGTAAAGGTGTTTTTTTTTTAATAGCTAAAGTTTATTAAAGTTAAAATTACTGAATGCCATATCTTACATAGTTTGATCGAGTATCTTTGTATAGCATCTATAGAGGTGTAGAAACATGGAACTGCAGATGCTGATCAATACACTTAAGGACACAAAGTGCTGGAGTAACTCGGCAGGTCAGGCAGCATCTCTGGAGAGATGACATTTTGGATCAAGACTGCAGGAGGGCCCCGTCTCAAAACACAATTTCTTCCGCACTTTTCCTACAATCGGTCTGGAAAAAAGTTCCCGACCCGAAACGTCACCTATCCATGTTCTGTAGTGAGTCACTGAGTTACATGATCCACTGAGTTACCCCAGCATTTTGTGTCTTATCTTTAGTATAAACCGGCATCTGCAATTCCTTTTTATTACAATATATCCAATTCTATGTTCTGGGAACTGGTTATAACAGCTACCTGTATAGGAATAGCCAGGAGTTCATGATTACTGGGCTGGAAACGGGAGTCATAGTCATACAGTGTGGAAACAGGCCCTTCAGCCCAATTTGCTCACACCGACCAATCTACACTAGTCCCATCTACACTATGCATTGGCCCATATCCCTCTAAACCGGTCCTAATCATGTACCTGTCTAACTGCTTCTTAAACATTGCAATAGTACCTGCCTCAACTACCTCCTCTGGAAGTTTGTTCCATACACCTTTGTGTGAAAAAGTTACCCCCTCAGATTCCTATTAAATCTTTTCCCCCCTCACCTTAAACTAAAGTCATCTGGTCCTCGATTCCCCTACTCTGGGCAAGAGACTCTGTGCATCTATCCCGATCGATTCCTCTCATGATTTTGTACACCTCTATAAGATCCCCATGCGCTCCAGGGAACAGGGTCCCAGCCTGCTCACCCTCTCCCTATAGCTCGGGGGCCCTCGATGCCCGGCAACATCCTCGTCGAGTGCAAAGGGGCAAGTGTAGGAGCAGTGGGCTGGCATTTGAAACATCCGTCGGTGACAAGCGAGACTGGTGGCTCTTTAATAATTCATGAAGCTGGAATGAAAAATGTCACAACGACGACAACAAAAAACATGCAATCTTACAAAGAGCAAAGGTGACAAAGCGCAGTAATTAAATTCATGGCAGGAAATCTGACCATTTCTTGACGAGTCCGCTGAATGAATGATTCAGAATATTTCCACTCAGATCTGTTAAGGTCCACGGCAATGCAATGTTGGGGGATATTTCACTGCATGTTATGTTGGTATTAATTTAACAATAGACAGGCAACAGAATGATGGTGACGCAGGCTGTAAACGTGCCTGGAACTCGCTGCCGGGGGGTGGTGGTGGAGGCAGGCACGGTGGTGTTTAAGAGGCTATTAGATAGGCCCATGGATATACAGGGAATGCAGGGATATGGATCCCGTTCAGACAGAGGAGATGAGTTTAACTTGTGGTCATGTTTGGTACAGTCACCGTGTGGGCCTGTTTCAGTGGCGTTCTATGTTAAATCCAGCAGGGAGTCTGGTGGGAATAACGTCTAGACCAGGGGTGGGGAACCTTTTGATGCTGGAATGCCACATTAAGTTAGCTGTAATCTAATAAGGCCGCATCCGAGAAACTTCAATTAGTTATAGTTCAAAATGTACATTATTTAGTTAAAATAACCCTCATGACTTACTAATGTTTTAATTGTGGCCGTCAGTCGGGGAGGATTATTTAGTTGAATCTTCTTTTACTCTTTGGCGATTTAAATAAGTTCATTTTAAGATTAAAATTAAAATAATAAAAGACGAACACAAACATATTAATAAAAATAAAAGGATTTGTTCTATAACATTTGGATTCATTCAAAAGGCCGCACTTTAAGGCCTGGTAGGCCGCCGGTTCCCCACCCCTGCTCTAGGGGCAGCACAGTGGCGCAGCGGCAGAGTTGCTGCCTCACAGCGCCACAGACCCGGGTTCGATCCTGACTGCGGGTGCTGTCTGTGCAGAGGTTGTACGTTCTCACTGTGACCCCCCCCCCCCCCGTGGTTTTTTCCGGGTGCTCCGGTTTCCTCACACACTCCAAAGACGAAGAGGTTTGTCGATTAGTTGTCTTCAGTGAAGTTGTAATTTGTCCCTAGTGTAGGATGGTGTTAGTGTCTAGGGGGGTCGCTGGTTGGCACCGACACAGTGGGCCGAATGGCCTGTTTCACGCTGTGTATCTAAAGTCTATACAGTGGGGTATAGGATTAGTTTGTGTGTAAAGACACAATAAACCAGGCGCGGAAATCTGTGGTTTAACACAAAGTGGTGGAGTAACTCAGCGGGACAGACAGCATCTTCGGAGAGAAGGAATGGCCAATGTTTGGGGTCGAGACCCCTCTTCAGCCTCTGGAGGACAAGGACTGGTGGCGTTTTTGGTCGGGTCTCTTCTTCATACTGATTGTAGTAGGGCAGCTAAAGCAAGACAAGAGATATGGTTGGGGAAATGCTTAAACCATATAACATATAAACCATATAACAATTACAGCACGGAAACAGGCCTTCTCGGCCCTTCCAGTCCGTGCCGACCATTTATTTTCCCCTAGTCCCATCTACCTGCACTCAGACCATACCCCTCCATTCCCTTCCTGTCCATATACCTATCCACTTTACTTTTAAATGTTAAAATCGATCCTGCCTCCACCACTTCTGCAGGAAGATCATTCCACACAGCCACCACTCTCTGAGTAAAGAAGTTCCCCCTCATGTTACCCCTAAACTTCTGTCCCTTAATTCTCATGTCGATGGTCACAGGCTTGGTAAGTGATAGGTGGATACAGGTGAGGGGTGCATAATTGGCAGATGGGTGGAGGCGGTGACAAAGGCTGGTGAGGAGAAGGACATGGTCAATTAATCTGTTTGTTGAAAAGGTTGTTTGTGAGAACCTCTGATGCCCCTCGGCTGAAGTTCTGCCGTTATACCCCACGGTCGATGATGGGGCCTAGACAGGTGGAGAGGTTGGTTTAGTTTAGTTTAAAGATACAGCGCGGAAACAGGCCCTTCGGCCCACCGAGTATGCGCGGACTAACGATCGCGCGTACACTTGTTCTATCCTACACGCTGGGGACAATTTACAAAAGCCGACAAACCTGCACATCTTTGTGATGTGTGAGGAAACCAGAGCACCCGGAGAAAACCCACGTGATCACAGGGAGAATGTTCAAACATGCAAGGTCATGATCGAGCCAGGGTGTCTGGCAGTACGAGGAGGCAGCTCTACCAGACACTGTGCTGCCCTTGTATTGCCTTTTGTTCTGTAATGCCCTCAGTTCATGTATGCGTTTGCATGCACTTTACTGAACACTCGGTGTGGACGAGCCCTGTTGGAACTCTATAGAACAGAGAGTGCCTGGGACGTGAGCTATGTACCTCGATGGTCACTCTTGTCTTGGATTGCTCCTCACTTCAGCTTTCAGTTGTAGTGTGTGTGTCGATAATCAATACTTCAACTTGATCTCTTTAATTAATGTAACCTACGGGCTTGTCGGAGGCGGCTGATGCAATGGATCCTCTGAATCTCTCACCAATAATCTCAGTCTAGTTCCAAGGCCAGTGTTTAAGAGTTCAGCGATGCAGTGTGGAAACAGGCCCTTCAGCACAACAATCCTACGCCAACCATTGATCACGTGTAGGAAGGAACTGCAGGTGCTGGTTTACACCAAAGGGAGACACAAAACGCTGGAGTAACTCGGCGGCCCAGACAGCATCTCTGGAGAAAAGGTGATAGGTAACGCGAGGGACCCAACTGTCACCTGTTCCTTTTCTCCAGAGATCAGTATCAGTATTCACTTTATTGTCATTTCACCGAGTACTTGCATACACAGAAGAAACAAAAAATTGTTTGTCATCAGTTTTGTCGTCAGTGCATTTAATAAAAACAGAAATAAATACTTACAAGTTAAAAATTATCATCTGTAAAATAGAACTAAAATAGAACTAAAACAGACATTCGGACAGAACAATCTGAATAAGGGGGTATGGAGAGAAGGCAGGTACGGGATACTGAGTTGGATGATCAGCCATGATCACATTGAATGGCGGTGCAGGCTCGAAGGGCCGAATGGCCTACTCCTGCACCTATTTTTCTATGTTTGTATGTTTCTAATCGATCCCTAACATAGGAACAATTTAAAGTGCTGTTCAGTGGCTTCACATTTCTTTTTTTTTACACAATGCTTTTATTCAGAACAAACAAATGCAAAGTTGTAACACGATCAGAGAATGCGTATATTGGCATTTGACAAAGAAAGTTATTAAATTAAAATATTAATATTTTTATCAATAATACATTCGACTTCCTGCGGTGACCAGCGTTCACGGAAAGCCTCCACCGTCCCCGTGGACACCGCGTGTGTGTTCCCTCTCCACGGACACGCGGGCACGGACGTAACCCCGGAAAAGGGGCAGGCAGTCGACTGCTGTGTGGCAGTAGTGGCTTCACCTTGACGGGTGACTAGCTGCCAAGGTGTTGGGGGGGGGGGGGGGGGTAGATGTGGGGGGGTGTGTGTGTATGGGGAGGGGACACAGTCCGTTAACCATTTTTATTGCTTGTGGGAAGAAGCTGTCTAGCATCCTGCTGGTTCTACAGCTGATACTCCTGTGCCTCTTCCCAGGTGGCAGGAGGGGGTGGTGAGGGTCATTAATGATGGAGATGGCTCTGTGGATGCAGCGCTTCTGGTAAATCTCCAACAGGAAAGGGAGGGGGAGACCAATGATCCTGTCCTGTTTAGCTGTCTTTGTTCGTGGGCCTTGCAGCTCCCAAACCAGGAGGTGATGGCGTAGGCCAGTATGCTTTCAATGGTACCCCTGTAGAAGGTGGTAAGGTGAACAGTGGGGAGACCCACTTTTCTGAGTCTCCGGAGGGATCGATACCTGGCCCGCCGAGTTACTCCAGCACTCAGTGTCTACTGACCATTAATCACCAATAACCCTAGTTCTATGTTATCCCAGTGGCAATTAACCTGCACGTCTTTGGAGCGCGCTGGGGAACCGGAGCACCCGGAGAAAACTCACGCAGGTCACGGGGAGAGCGAGGAAACTCCACACAGACAGCACCCGTAGTTGGGATCGAACCCGGGACTCTGGCGCTGGAAGGCAGCGGGTCTACCGCTCTGCTGCCCATTCTGGATCCTTTCAATGAGATTTGGAATGACATCCTGTGCAAACGCAGCAGCCTGGCTGGAGAAACGAGTGGATGACTGCCAGTGCCTTGTCACATAGGGCCAGCAGTGATAAGGAGCAGCATTTCAAAAGCTGGGGCTCCGTCAGTACAGGAGATGATCTGTCACAATTTCATGAACTGTATATCCACTGCTTATATTAGTAGCCATTCACTTGGTCACGACAGGGGCATTTAAAAGACTTAATGATAGGCATATGGATATGCGGGGAGCAGAAGGACATGGATTACGTCCAGGCAGATAAGGCTTGGTGTTTGCATCGTGTTTGGCACAGATATTGGTGTGAACAAAGGGCCTGTTCCTGCGCTGCATTTTTCTGAAGAAGGGTTTCAACCCAAAACATCACCCATCATTTTCCTTCAGAGCTGCTGCCTGTCCCACTAATTTACTCCAGCATTTTACGTCTGTCTTTGGTATAAACCAGCATCTGCAGTTGCTTCCCACACATACACTACTTCAATGTTCACACAATGTTCCCTTGCAACGTACTTTGTCATTTTTCAAACTCCAAACTGAAGGTCCTACGCTCAATACATTTATTTAATGGGGTTTTTTTTTGCTCAAACAGGTAGTGGAAATGTGTGTTTTGTAGGAACACTTGGTACTGACCAGCAAATGATGCATTATTAACATCCAAAGAAAACAAGCTTGTATCATAGTCGGCAAGACCAAACGCAGGCTCGGCGATCGTTTCGCTGAACACCTCCGCTCCGGCCGCCTAAACCTACCTGATCTCCCAGTTGCTCGACTCTTTAACTCCCCCTCCCATTCCCCACACTGACCTTTCTGTCCTGGGCCTCCTCCATTGCCAGAGTGAGGCCCAGTGCAAATTGGAGGAGCAGCACCTCATATTTTGCTTGGGTAGTTTACACCCCAGCGGTATGAACATTGACTTCTCTATCTCCATCCCCTCCCCTTTCCCATTTCTCCCACCAGTCTTACTGTCTCCGACTACATTCTATCTCTGTACCGCCCACTCCCCTGACATCAGTCTGAAGAAGGGTCTCAGCCCGAAACGTCGCCCATTCCTTCTCTCCAGAGATGCAGAGTTACTCCAGCATTTTGTGACTATCCAGAACTTGCATTGAACTGTGCAAGGATTTTTAATAGTATGACCAAATAGCTGGTGTCTTAATTGCTAATTCCATACTACACCATTAAGCACTTCTGTTAACATATTTAAGGCAGGTACTTCCAAATCCTGTTCCCGTAAACAGTGTATTATCAAGTTCGCCCAATCTTTGAGGCATTTAAAAGTTATTGTGATGAATTTTTGCCAATAATGCCTACACATTATGGCTTTTAATTTGATTGTGTGAAAAATAAAACCTATTGAAGTATTAAAATCAGATAAATGATAATTACAGTTTAAATATTTGAAGAACCTGGCATAATGAAAATTGGAAGATGAGAATTAAATGCAGAATGTGGTATTAATGATCAGCTTGACGGTTTTGTTTTTGCACAACTGGAAATTCTCAGTTGTTTTCAGTCTGTGTGGACATCTTTGTGTTTTAGTATAGTTGAAAGATGCAGCACTGTGCCCCAGTGCAGAGCTGAGCTTGTGAGGTGTACAGGGTAGTTTCCTCAGACTCTTGCTTGCTATACTCTGCCACCTAGGTCTAATCAAGTCACATTTTTTAATTGTGAAATTTAATATCGGTCTGAAGAAGGGTCTCAACCCGAACTCAACCCAGAGATGCTTCCTGTCCAAAATGCTGAATTACTCCAGCATTTTGTGTCCAGCTTCGACGGAAACAGGCCCTTCGGCCCACCCAGTCCGCGCCGACCAGCGATCCCCGCACACCAGCAGTATCCACCACACACTAGAGGCGATTTACAATTATACTAAAAGCCCTGTCCCATTCGAGTTCATTCCCAGAGTTCTCCCGAGTTTTCCCTGATTCGAACTCGGAGATTTACAGTAATGGCCGCTCGTAGGTACTCGGGGCTCTCGTGGACATTTTTCAACATGTTGAAAAATCATGTTGAAAAACATGTTGAAAAATCTTCACGGGTCTTCCCGAGCTTACCTGCCGTTAGCGAGTCTGCCCGAGAACCTGCCGCTAGCGTTACGAGCCGCTAAGGGACGTCCCCGAGCTCCGACGTACCCGCTACGTTCATTCTCCGTGCTTACCACAAGTTTTTTTTTTCTCGGGAGAGCTCTTCGAATGAATTCGTACCTTGGGACAGGGCTGTTAGTCAATCAGCCTGCAAACCTGTATGTCTTAGGAGTGTGGGAGAAAGCCTGAGATCCCGGAGCAAACCCACGCAGGTCACGGGGAGAATGTACAAACTCTGTACAGATGGCACCTGTGGTCAGTATAGAACGGCAGCAACTCAACCACTGCTCCACCGTGCCAACAAATGTGTTGTTTTATAGGAAGCAAGATTAATTTAACATTAAGTGCCTCGTGCCAAATGTCTGGTTCTTAAAATGTGTACTTGATATTTATGTCAAGAGCATCAATCATTTGTTGTTTGAAAATAAAGTCCAAATCTGTGGAAGTCCAAAGGCTGTTCATAATTCGGAGTTTTATTAGAATTTGTAGTGTTCAATAACCTGATGGTTGTTGTTTAGAAGCTGTTCCTCCACCTGGACGTTACAGTTTTCAGACTCCTGATGGCAGTGTGGTCGTATGGTCAGAATTAGGCCATTCGGGTCATCAAGTATACCCTGCCATTCAATCATAGCTGGTCTATCTCTCCCTCCTAACCCCATTCTCCTGCCTTCGCTCCATAACCTCTGACACCTGTACCAATCAAGAATCTATCTATCTCTGCCTTAATAATATTCACTGCCTACTGTGGCAAAGAATTGCACAGATTCACCACCCTCTGACTAAATAAATCTCTCCTCATCTCCTTCCTAAAAGAACGTCCTTTAATTCTGAGGTTATGACCTCCAGTCCTAGACTCTCCCACAAGTGGAAACATCCTCTCCATAATCCAAGCTTTTCACTATTCTCCATACACACAGCACCCGTAGTCAGGATCGAACCCGGGTCCCTGGCGCTGTAAGGCAGCAACTCCACCGTGCCAGCCGTCTCATCTTTCATCTCCTTTGATGTCACTTTGTGTGCGGATAGGATCTGACAGAGAAGGACTACTTCAGTGGATTTGTTTTATTTTTAACTGTGTTGGACATTACCTTCTGAACCATCTGATCAGCTCTGTTTCTGCCCTTATCTTTGTTTTATTGCCATGTTATTTTGCCGTGTGACTGGTTAGCAAAGGTTTTACGCCTGCGTGCGGTCGTCAGATACTTTGTTCAATGGGGCTGGGCCATTGGGGTTGAGGCGAAAACATCGTATGAGGGAAATGGAGTCAATGCAGGGTGGGGGCAGCAGTGTGTTCCAATGCAGAGCTGAGCCCGTAGTGTACAGGGTAGTTTCCTCTTGCTTTCTACACTAGGCCACCTACATCTAATCAAGTCCCGTTGAGATTTTTAATTGTAAAATTAAAAACCAATCTGAAGGAGGGCCTCAAACCAAACTCAAGCCATTCCTTCTATCGGGAGATGCTGCCCTATATATTCAAATCCTACTTGCAGAAGCATCTCGGACACAGTCTAAGACTAAACTAAAACTCACCCTGAGTCTTTGTTAGATTTTTCTCACAATTAAAGAATAAAATTATAAATTAATTGGTATTTTCTTGGCAGTTTGTTGTGATCACTTAGTGAAATTAAAGTCAAGTAAATACATTTAAAATGCAATGAATATTAATTCTTACTAAGATTGGTGTGAAACTATAGGTTGTACTTAAGAAATGGATTTGGATGGAAGTCATTCGGTAAGAAGTTTATATTTCTTTAGTGTATTTCTTTAGTGATAGAATGGTGAATCTGTGAAATTCGTTACTACAGAAGGCTGGATAATGGATATTTTTACAGCAGATAGATAGATTCTTGATTGGTACGGGTGTCAGGGGTTATGGGGAGAAGGCAGGACAATGGGGTTAGGAGGGAGAGGTAGATAAAATCATAGAATATAGGTGCAGCAGGAGGCCATTCGGCCCTTTGAGCCAGCACCGCCATGATTGGATGGCGGAGTAGACCTGATGGGCCGAATGGCCTCATTCTGCTTCTATCACTTTGACCATTTGACCTTTAGGCAGCTATAATGTCTAAAATCATTTATTGAACAAAATTATGTGGGATTAGTTGGAAACGGCTAGTCTGTGTACTACAGGCAGCTTTTGTTTAGGGCAGCATTACAATCCATCATAATGATTAACGTGTAAGAATTAACTGCAAATGCTGGTTTAAACTGAAGATAGACACAAAAAGCTGGAGTAACTCAGCGGGACAGGCAGCATCTCTGCAGAGAAGGAATGGATGACGTTTCGGGACCCGAAATGTCACCCATTCCTTCTCTCCATAGATGCTGCCTGTCCCGCTGAGTTACTCCAACTTTTTGTGTCTATAATGACAAATGTGCCATTGTAACACATTGGAGATTACGGGAAAAATGCGTAACGTTGAGATGGTGGTAAATTGAATGTGTAGAGCGGAGGATTTGATGAAGGAGAGAAGAAATAAGAGAGGAATGGGTATGGTCCGCAAGAGATTGCAGAGAATTGCACATCATACAAACCAAACTCCCTTCCACTGACTCGATCCACACCTCACGCTGCTTTGACGAGGCCAGCAGCCAATTCAAGGACAAGTCGAACCCTGTCCACTCCCTCCTCTCCACTCTCCCATCGGGAAAAAGGTATGGAAGTGTGAAAGCACACACCTCCAGACTCAGGGACAGTTTCTTCCCAGCCGCTATCAAGAACTGAACCACCCTCCCAACAACTGGAGAGCAGTCCTGAACTACTATCTACCTCATTGGAGACCCTCGGACTATTTTGATCGGCCTTTACTTTTTGCTATTCACATTATTCCCTTTATTATGTATCTGTAAAGAATGGATGACTCAATTGTCTTTCCGCTGAGCAGTTAGCACGCAACAATAGCTTTTCACTGTACCTCGACAATTAACTAAACTCAAACTGTCTGATATGTTAGTTCAGTGTAGTTTGTAGATATAGTGTGGAAGCAGGCTTTTCGGCCTACCCAGTCCATTCCTACCATCAATCACCCATTCAACCTAGTTCTATATAATCCCACTCACATCCACTCCCGGCACACCAGGAGTAATTTTACCGGGGTCAATTAACCCACAAACCTGCACGTCTTCGAGGTGTGAGGGCAATCCGGAGCACCCGGAGGAACCACGCACGGTCGCGGGGAGATCGTGCAAACTCCACACAGAGTGCACGCGAGGTTAGGATCGAAACCCGGTTCTCTGGCGCATGAGGCAGCAACTCTGAAAAGCTGTGCCACTGTGCCACCATTAAATTCATGGAGTCGTTCAGTGTGGAAACAGGCCCTTCTGCCCAACTAGTCCATGCTGACCAAGATGCCAATTTATGCTAGTCCCATTTGCTCGCGTATGACCCGTATCTCTCTAAACCATTCCTATCCATGCACCTGTCCTACGGTCGTAAATGCTGTTATTGTTCAGGATCAGTTGGAAATGTTCAGTGCCCGTGGAGAAGGGAAGAAGATATTTATTGGCTGCAAAGCCTGCCCTAGTTTACCAGTCGCGTCTAGCCCAGAGCTCTGCATGCATCACAGAGTTCCTTCGGATGAAAGGATGTCAGAGTAAAATTGATGGTCAACCATTCCAGCTCGCAGTAAATACAAGAAACCACCGCTGCCCGCTGTCCATCACATGGACAGCCATTGTTTGCAGCACCCTTCCATCCCCAGATGCCAGTCTGGCTTCATGTTCTGATTATTCCTCCATCCTTCCCATTGTTGCATCAGTGTTCAGCTCATCCCAGGGTAGTTTCATTTGCCTCAACGTCTCAGTCTATGCCTGGGTCTCCTGCATGGAGGGATGCTGGGACTGGAAGCAACAAAACGTTTATTTTTTGTCCCCTTTTTTTCTCCTTTTCTTGCTTCCAATCCCCCTCCTCCTCCCTCCTCCCCGCCACCCATCCTACAATCAGTCTAAAGAAGGGTCACGACTTGAAAAGCCGACTATCTCCACTGTTCTCCAGAGATGCTGCCTGGACCCGCATAGTTTAGTTTAGTGATACAGCGCGGGCCCACCGAGTCCACTCCAACCAGCGATGCTCTCACACATACACTACCCTCCACACACTAGGGACATTTTACATTTATACCAAGCAATTAATTAATCTATCAACCTGTGTGTCTTTGGCTTCGATAAAAATTGTAAATAGAAACATAGAAACATAGAAATTAGGTGCAGGAGTAGGCCATTCGGCCCTTCGAGCCTGCACCGCCATTCAATATGATCATGGCTAACCATCCAACTCAGTATCCCGTACCTGCCTTCTCTCCATACCCTCTGATCCCCTTAGCCACAAGGGCCACATCTAACTCCCTCTTAAATATAGCCAACGAACTGGCCTCAACTACCCTTTGTGGCAGAGAGTTCCAGAGACCCACCACTCTCTGTGTGAAAAAAGTCCTTCTCATCTCGGTCGTAAAGGATTTCCCCCTTATCCTTAAGCTGTGACTCCTTGTCCTGGACCTCCCCAACATCGGGAACAATCTTCCCGCATCTAGCCTGTCCAACCCCTTAAGAATTTTGTACGTTTATAAGATCCCCTCTCAATCTCCAAAATTCTAGAGAGTATAAACCGAGTCTATGCAGTCTTTGTTCATAAGACAATCCTGACATCCCAGGAATCAGTCTGGTGAACCTTCTCTGCACTCCCTCTATGGCAATAATGTCCTTCCTCAGATTTGGAGACCAGAACTGTACGCAAATGGTCCCCAGTGTGTGTAGGATAGTGTTAATGTGTGGGGATCGCAGATCGGCAGGGACTCGGTGGGCCGAAGGGCCTGTTTCCACGTTGCATGTCTAAAGTATAATGTCCAAAAGCACTGTTTTGCAGTAAGTATACCTTGTGCAAGCTCTTTTAAATAAAGAGGCTTCTGCGGGTTTAAGTGTTCATTCTTGTTTAAGGTGCATGTGCAAACAAGCAAAAGTTGAGGGCAGTATCATCTTGTGGTGAAAAAGCTATCTGTATGATAAGATGTTCCATTACATTGACATCAACCCCTCTGTGGAAAATGCAACCTTCATTTTGTACAGCTGCTCCCAGAAAGAGTTTTCATTAATCTATCCACTGTACGGGTCAGTGCACGGCTGCCGGCAACAGCGCAACAGTAACACAGTTCAGCCTCAGTCATTTCCCTTTCATTATCTTTCATATTAGGCTTGCTGTTGGAAACAAAAGCGTTACAGAACTTTGTCTGGTTATATTCTTCGAGTTCATCTTGGTTTCAGAGACTTTCATATTAGCCACTACCTCGTGAGAGGAATAGATCGGGTAGACGCACAGAGTCTCTTGCCCAGAGTAGGGGAATCGAGGACCAGAGGACATAGGTTTAAGGTGAATTGGGGGTGTGGGGGGGGGGAGCAGAAAGATTTAATAGGAACCTGAGGGGTAGGTTTTTATGCAAAGGGTGGTAGGTGTATGGAACGAGCTGCTGGGGGAGGTAGATGAGGCAGGGACTATCGCAGTGTTTAAGAAACATTTAGACAGGTACATGGATAGGTTAGGTTTAGAGGGATTTGGGCCAAATGCAGGCAGGTGTGACTAGTGTGGATGGAGCATGTTGGCCGATGTGGACAGGATTGGCCGAAGGGCCTGTTTGCACGCTGCAAGACTCTATGACACTAGTGGCGCACGTGTGGACTTTATGACAAAAAGCCGATGGTGCATGGGTTGAATATGGATTTTAATGTTAGGATTCATTCCAGTGAACTGCATCAAAGCATAAATTATAACGGGCAGGAGCCATCGAGTCATACAGTGTGGAAACGGGCTCTTCGACCAAACCTGCCCACAACGGACAATATGCACCATCTACACTAGTCCCACCTGGTCCTTATCCCTCTAGACCAGTCCGACCCACCTTCATGAAGGAATATGATGTGTTGACCGGGAAACGTTGGCAAGTGACAGCACTGCAGTGGATGGTGCCTATTGCAGAGGAGATTACTGGTGGGAGAGGGGCCGAATGGTTAGGGAAGTGGACGGATGCCTCTTTGTCCTGGGTATGCTTGAGCATCGCTGGAGTTGTGGAAGGTTTAGAGATCAGTTTAGAGATACAGCGTGGAAACAGCCCCTTCAGCCCACACCGATCACCCGTTCACACTAGTTCTGTGTTAGCTCACTTTCTCATCCACTTCCTATGGACTGGTGCAATTTGACAGGGGCCGTTTCACCGACAAACCCGCACGTCTACGAGACGTGGAAGGAACCCCACGGAGAACGTGCAAACTCCACACAGGCGGACCACTGTGCTTCGTCTAAGGTGGTCCATCACACTCTTGACCTGTACCTGGCAGATGGTATTCAGATGAGGGGTCAGGAGGTGAGTGACCGATGTAGGATACCCATCAGGAGCAGGTCAGAGGATTTTTCATGTCACAGGAGCAGAATTAGGCCATTCAGCCCATCAAGTCCACTCCGCCATTCAGTCATGGCTGATCTGTCTTTTCCCTCTCAACTCCATTCTCCCGCCTTCTACCCATAACCTTTGAATACCTTACCAATCACAAACCTGTCAATCTCCGCTTAAAAAAAGCCAATAACGACCTCCATAGCCGTATGTGGCACTGAATTCCACAGATTCGCCTCTTTCTGACTCAATCTCCTTTCTGAAGGAATGTCCTTTTATTCTGATGCTGTGCCCTCTGGTCCTAGACTCTCCCACTAGTGGAAACATCCTCTCCCCATCCACTCTATCCAAGCCTTTCACTATTCGGTAAGTTTCAATGAGGTCCCCCCTCATCCTTCTAAACTACAGTAAGTACAGGCCCAGTGCCGTCAAGCGCTTTGTTAAGGTTCTGCCCAGTGGCGCTCCCCAAGGGGGGTTGCTGGTGAGGAATTCCTCAATAATAGGACATTGAGTGCCAAGGATTGGCAATGGGGCTCCCTTTCAATGGAGGTAGTCATGCCAGGCACTCATGTGGTGTCGGTGTGACTTGGCACATGCGGCCTCCCCTGAGCATAGCCGGGTCTTTCTGCACGATGGCCTGAACTACTTCTTCATCCGAAGGAAATGACCCAAGTGCAGTTCATCGCAAATAGTTTTTTTGGCAGGGTGCGTTTCAGAATGCATTACCGAGGTTCACAGTGTCAGGTAAAGGCCCAGTCCCACGTTCCCGAATTACTCACAAAATCTCCCGAATTTTCCCCTTGATTCGAACTCGGGAAATGTCGGTAGTGAGTCCGTAGGTGGCCGCACAAGTCCGTAGATGTTTCGTAGCGGCTCCTAATGCCAGCTGTAGGTACTCGGGTCATCAGGTAAGTCGGGACGTTTTTTTCAACATGTTGAAAAATGGCCACGAGCTTAAACAATAGCCCCGAGTACCGTAATTCTCCAAGTTCGACTCGTGGGGAAAACTCAGGAGAGTTATGTGAGTAACTCGGGAAAGAGGGACAGGGGCCTTTAGTTCCCTTTCCCTTGCCAAAGGTTGCTGCTGCTGCCAAGTATAGTTTACCCTTGCATTAACAACATATTTAGGTTTGGTTTTTTTTGCATTATTTCCCTGGCTCTGTTCTTGTAAGGAGTTATAACTGGGCTAGATACATTTCTGGGACTAATCTCCTCCACTGCCCATGGAGAGTGAATGGTTATTGAATGTAAAGTACTTGCCCATCGTTTGTGAAAGTAATGGTCTATGTTGAGCCACTGAGTACCGACAGGGAAGGCGACATTGATGGCAAAAGGGTTTTGAATGATAAGGGTGGCCACGGTGGCGCAGCGGTAGAGTTGTTGCCTTACAGCGCCAGAGACCCGGGTTCGATCCTGACTACGGGTGCTGTGTGTACGGAGTTTGTACGTACTCCCTGTGACCTGCGTGGGATTTCTCCGGGATCTTACAGGTTTGTACGTTAATTGGATTGGTATAAATGTAAAAATTGACCCTACTGTGTGCAGGATAGTCTTAATGTGCGGGGATCGCTGGTCGGTGCGGACCCGGTGGGCCGAGAGGCCTGTTTCCGCGCTTTATCTTTAAAACTAAAACGGATAAGACCATAAGACGTAGGAGCCATATTAGGCCATTCGGCCCATCATCATTCGGCCTTTGTGTTTCGCCATTCGATCACGGCTGATCTATTTTTCCCTCTCAACCCCATTCTCCTGAATCACCAAACTCCCCCTGCACTTTGTGTGTTTTGCTCATGGAGAAAGTTGACCTTGGATCGATGCACGATACACACAGGCGCACGCACGCGATCGCATTCAGTGCTAGTAATCCCACGGGCAATATTCAGGCAAAACAACTTGGAGTAGACTTCAGTGAAGGTGACAGCCAAAAATAGCAGGAAAGGGTCCAAACGCAAGTAGCACGTTGTGTCTGCTGAACTCGCGTACATCTCGTGACCGCTTCACAGCATTTTTTTAGTTTGGAGATACAGCTCGGAAACAGGCCCTCCAGGCCACGCCGACCAGCGATCCCCGCACATCCACGCGACCCTAGGGACAATTTACAATTATATCAAAGCAAATTAACCTACCAAACTGTACTCCCTTGGAGTGTGGGAGGAAACCGAAGATCCCAGTGAAAACCCACCCAGCTCACGGGGAGAACGTGCAAACTCTGTAAAAGCAACATCCTTGATCGGGACCGACCGGGGTGTCTGGCGCTAGAAAGCGCTGTAAGGCAGCAACTCAACCGTTGCACCACTGTGCCGCCCAATGCCTTTTCCCGCTGAAGCTGTAAACATCATTTAGTGCCTCATAATGTTCCTGACACCATTTCACAAACAACTCCACTGGCTGATTAATAAGTGCGCCTATTCTGCCTTGCATCGTATGTAATGTATTTTAACTAAACCCAGATGATAAATATGATAATATGGCTCTGGCATTTTACAACTAATATGTAATACTCCCTGGCTTGTTCACAAGAAAATGTCTTGAATTTAAAGTGGCCAATGCAAATATTTCTGAATGATGATGGAAAATGAAATCGACCTCTCTGGATTTGAAAATGCTGCAACAATTCCTGGGATTAGTTGCTGTTGTCCTGGAATTCCACCCTGCAAATGTTCTCGTCCTTTCCTAAGCTTTGCTGGTGTTGGAAGGAACTGCAGATGCGGGTTCAAAACAAAAAGCTGGAGTAACTCAGCGGGTCCGACAGCATCTCTGGAGAGAAGGAAAAGGTGACCTTTCGGGCCGAGACATTTTTTCAGACTGAGAGTCGGGGGAAAGGGAAAGGCGAGATATAGATTGTGATATAGAACCAATGAATGAAAGATATGCAAAAAAGTAACAATGATATCTGTCGTTTCCCTTTCCCTTGACTCTCAGTCTGAAGAAGGGTCTCGACCCGAGTCTTCACCTATTCCTTTTCCCCAGAGATGCTATCTGACCCGCTGAGTTATTCCAGCATTGTGTGTCTATTCTAAGCTTTACGCCCTGTTGCACTGGTGCCCTGTGTGTGAGGGAGCGACTATGATCAGTCTCTGCGCATTCTCGCTGTGTTGATAAGGTGTGCGAGAGCCTGGAATATCAGCCGGCAGTTCCTGCCCGCAGATTTGATAAATGATGCCTAAATCCTAGTTTAGTTTGGAGACACAGCGCGAAAAGCAGGCCCATCGGCCCACCGAGTCCGCGCCGACCAGCGATCCCTGCACATTAACACTATCCTACACGCACTAGGGACAACTTGCAATTTTAGCAAGACAATTAACCTACAAACCTGCACGTCTTTGCAGTTAAAGAGGAAACCGGAGCACCCGGGGGGAACCCATGCAGGTCGCGGGGAGAACGTACAGACAAACACCTGTAGTCAGGATCGAACCCGGGTCTCTGGTGTGTGAGGCAGCAACTCTACCGCTGCACCACTGTGCAGCCCGAGTGTAATGCCCCTGTCCCACTTAGGAAACCTGAACGGAAACCTCTGGAGACTTTGCGCCCCACCCAAGTTTTCCGTGCGGTTCCCGGAGGTTTTTAAAATTTTTTGAAATAAACGCCGGAACATAGAAGAAGCGGAAACCACTTTCGACCATTAGGGAGATTGACAAAAACCTCCGGGAACCTTGGGTGGGGCGCAAAGTCTCCAGAGGTTTCCGTTCAGGTTTCCTAAGTGGGACAGGGGCATTAGGAAGCATTTGTCATTGGCGAGAGGAGGGGAGGTAGGGAATGCAGTTAAATAAATCAAGGAGTGATGCATAAAGGGGAGCATCAGACGATGCACCAGTTTTAATCAGAGTGTTGGAAGTTGCAGGCTCTGACTGATCAGGTTTGCTAATTGTTTGTGGAAGATGCAGTGTGGACTGGTTGTGCAGCAATGACCGAGGGTTCACTACCTGGATATTGTGTTTACATTGTGGATGAAGTAATTGGCAATGTGAGCATGTGGTGTCTAGACAACTTGCAACTTCATTCCCCAGGTAGTTTGGTGTAGTTCATTCTTGTCACGTACACTGAGATACAGTGAAAAGCTCAATCCACCAGTTGTCCATTCAAATCATAAGATATGTGTAGGACGGAACTACAAATGCTGTTTTATACTGAAGATAGACGCAAAAGACAAGAAAGACAGGTTTTTGTTTGTAAAACATAAACATGTTCCGATCAATAGACCAAAAAAAAGGAACTGCAGATGCTGGTTCATACCAAAGATAGACACAAAGTGCTGGAGTAACTCAGCGTGTCAGGCAAGTAAAAGAGTGAAACGGATGTGAGTAGATCCTCTGTTGGGATAGCGCGCAAAGAGTCATCGTGTGCTGGCGCCATTTTGCTTGCGATAGTTTGAGAGAAGCAAAATTCTACCGTCTTACAAGATAGTTGCACTGGACTTTAATGTATCGCACAGTCCATCGCCAACTACCCATCGACAACTGCTTCAATACTTTTGTAATGACAAACACAAAGTGCTGGAGCAACTCAGCAGGGCAGGCAGTATCTGTGGAGGATCTGCTATTCCTTGGAGCAACAAGGAACTGCAGATGTGTTCAAGAAGGAACTGCAGATGCTGGAAAGTCGAGGGTACACAGTATGCTGGAGAAACTCAGCGGGTGCAGCAGCATCTATGGAGCTAGGTAACGTTTCGGGCCCAAACCCTTCTTCAGACTGATGGGGGGAAGAAAGGAAAAAGGAGGAGGAGGAGCCCGAGGGCTGAGGGAGAGGTGGGAAGGGGAGGAGACAGCAAGGGTCAACAGAATTGAGAGAATTCAATGTTCATGCCAAGAGGATGCAGACTCCCCAAGTGGAATATGAGGTGCTGCTCTCTGTCCTGGGCCTCCTCCACGGCCAGAGTGAGCAACACCGCAAATTGGAGGAACAGCACCTCATATTCCGCTTGGGGAGTCTGCATCCTCTTGGCATGAACATCGAACTCTCACAATTCTGTTAACCCTTGCTGTCTCCTCCCCTTCCCACCTCTCCCTCAGCCCTCGGGCTCCTCCTTTTTCCTTTCTTCCCCCCCACCTCACCCCACCCCCCATCAGTCTGAAGAAGGGTGTCAGCCCGAAACGTTACCTATCTCCTTCCCTCCATAGATGCTGCTGCACCCGCTGAGTTTCTCCAGCATTTTGTGTACCCAAGGAACTGCAGATGCTGGTTTGCCAAGGAATTCCACAAACTGCTGCAGTAATTTCACGGGTCAGCCAGCATCCCTGGAGAACATAGATAGGTGGCATTTCTGCATTTCCTTGATTATTTAAATTCCTCTGTACATTGGTGGCGTCTTCACATCCATTAGTTAGACTGTAGGATTTCACAATGGGGAAGCGGTTTTCATCAACTTGTGGGGCTTCAAAGCATCGGTCAATGAGCAGTTAATGAACAGTGCAAATTAGATGATCAATGCAGGTTTTTTGCACTGTTACTGATCAGTGCGAGTTTTTTGTACCGGAATTAGTTCTGTACGGAATGTAAACCTGGGGACTACTGCAGAGAACTAACTGTTGGATGGTAGCGAGATCTTGCAGTACCTGAGGCCAGCCTATGTTGTGATCATTGCTTCACCATAAACCATTGCTAACGCCACATTTTTTCCTTCCGACAGACCATGGACGGGAGAATCGAGGTGCACGGCTACGCAAGAGTTTCCTCGCTGACGCTCAAGAACATACAACACACCGACTCGGGAGAATATGTATGCAGAGCTAAAAACCCGGTGGGCCACGACACAAAGTTCATGTACCTCGAAGTTCAGTGTAAGTGAGAATTTAATGCCATTTACTGATGTTTGGACATAAAACGCTGGAGCAACTCGGTGGGACAGGCAGCGTCTCTGGAGCGAAGGAATGGGTGACGTTTCGGGTCGAGACCCTTCTTCAGACTGAGATGCTGCCTGTCCCGCTGAGTTACTCCAGCATTTTGGGTCTATCTTCGGTTTAAACCAGCATCTGCAGTTCCCTTCCTACACAAAGATGTTTAAATGTTAGCTTAACATGAACAGGAAACTAGCATGGCATGCGATTTATTCCCACATAACTATTTAGATTTATTTTGTCCACTTTTTCAATAATCTTAAAAATCTTGAAAAAACTTTCCTTCCTAATTCGGAGACACCAGATACTGGAATCTTGAAGGGAAAAACAAAAACATGTTGTAGGATCCTTCCCATCGGGTCCCTCCAGCACTTTATTTCTTTAGATTAGTTTAGAGATGCAGCATGGAAAGAGGCCCTTCGGCCCACCAAGTTCACACTAATTCTATGCTATCCCATTATCCCACTCCCTACGCACTTAGGGTAATGAACAGAGACCGATTAACCTACAAACCGGCACGTCTTTGGGATGTGGGAGGAAACCGGAGAACCCACAAGAAGCCCACGCAGTCACAGGGAGAACGTGCAAACTCTGCACAGACAGCACCTGAGGTCAGGATCGAACCTGGGTCTCCGGCGCTGATAGGCAGCGGCTCTACCCGCTGCACCACTGTGCCAACCCCCCCACCCCTCTCATCTGTCCGTGTTCTGGTAAAAACACTTCTGCTTGGGCTGTGTTGGTGTTGAGTGTAAATATGCTGGAGTGGACCAGCAGGAAGAGGACTAGGAAGTGGTGCAGGGGCCTCATCATCAAGATCTGGACCTGAGGCCTGTTTACCCACAAGTTCTGGGCAGGAGGACAGACAGATGCCTCCCTGGTCACCATCTCAACCCCTCTCACGATGGAGAGAAAGAGCCTGATGAATTTTCGCAGTGACATCGGCTGTTGCCCAAGTTCCAGAGCTCAGAACCCGTGGTCCTCCAGCAGATTGCCATGAAATTTGCACGGTGTCCAGGCCATGCCGAGGCTCTTCCTGCTTAAACTAGCTCAAACCAGATGCTGGGCTCCCCTCAGTTGCATTCCTCAAGACAAGCAATATGGCGGCACGGTGGCGCAGCGGTAGAGTTGCCGCCTTACAGCGACAGAGACCCGGGTTCGATCCTGACTACGGGCGCTGTCTGTACGGAGTTTGTACCTTCTCCCCGTGACCACGTACGTGTTCACTCCGGGTGCTCCGGTTTCCTCCCGCACACAAAAGACGGACAGATTTGTAGGTTAATTTGCTTTGGTAAAAATTGTAAATTGGGGTGATCGCTGGCCGGCACGGACTCTGTGGGACGAAGGGCCTGTTTCTGAGCTGTATCTCTAAAGTCACGAAAATGGAATAAAAATAAAGGTGGCCGCTCGTTACCACCTTCCCAAAGACAGTAAGGAAATGAGCAATTAAATGCTGGCTCAGCCATTGAAGCCCATGTGATGAACAAAATGTTTTAAAATACAGGTTTTTTGGAAAGTATTTCCTCTGGGGAGAGTCCTTTATGATATTAGGTCACACAAAAGGCTGGAGAAACTCAGCGGGTGCAGCAGCATCTAAGGAGCGAAGGAGATAGGCGACGTTTCGGGTCAAGACCCTTCTTCAGACTCATATTAGGGCAGATGAGAAGAGAAAGGCATAAGCTTGCGGAGATGTTCATTGCCATAATGTCGCCAGATTGCTCCTTGCAATTAAGTTTAGTTTAGTTTAGTTTAGAGAAACAGGACAGCAACAAGCCCTTTGGCCAACCGACGATTCCCATACACTAGCACTATCCCACACACACTGGGGACAATTTATGATTTTACCAAGCCAATTAGCCTACAAATCTGTAGATCTTTGGAGTGTGGGAGGAAACCGGAGAACCTGGAGAAAACCCACGTGGTCACAGGGAGAACACGCAGACAGCACCCATAGTCCGGATAGAACCCAGGTCTCTGGCGCTGTGAGGCAGCAACTCTACCGCCATGCCACCCAATTCAATTGGACCTGATGCTTATATGCTCAAACCAAACTTTACGAATGATTTTTTTTTAAATGTTCTGTTGCGTCATTCTGCTATTTTTTAAGGTATAAAGCAGTTCAGTTAAAATGCTAATTGATTCGCAGAAATAAACACTGGATGAGGATTCTCTCGCACTTGATCCAGAATATGATTTAATTACCTGGATTCAAATTCACACTAAAAATAGTATTTCTTGGCTTAATTATGTAGCATAATTACAGCACTGACAAACCATGTTTCAAATTATGTTTCTAAATTTGGATGCAGTTCATGAAATAAATATCTCAGAAGCTTCTGATCTTTGGATGGTACCAACAGTAAACTGGCAATTTATTGCAGTAATCAGTGTATAGAAACTCAGCATCAATTAACTTTTTTTTGGAATTTAGTTCCTTTGAAGGAAGGAAAAAAGTCTATCATATAACCGTTCTGTTGCCTGATAACAGCTGGGGAAAAACCTGCCCCTGAATGGACAATAGACAATAGGTGCAGGAGTAGGCCATTCGGCCCTTCGAGCCAGCACCGCCATTCAATGTGATCGTGGCTGATCATCCCCAATCAGTACTGCGTTCCTGCCTCCTCCCCATATCCCCTGACTCCGCTATCTTTAAGAGCCCTATCTAGCTCTGTCTTTAAAGTATCCAGAGAACCTGCCTCCACCGCCCTCTGAGACAGAGAATCCCACAGACTCACAACTCTCTGTGAGAAAATATGTTTCCTCATCTCCGTTCTAAATGGCTTACCCCTTATTCTTAATCTGGTGGTCACACTTCTGTACCTCTAGCCTGATGGGAGAGGGAGTGATTGGGGTGAGTCTAGACCTTGGTCATGCTTGTGGCCTTGCCACTGCTGCCTGTGCAAATGGAGTCATTGGAAGGGGAGGGTGGTTTTCGGTGCTTGTTTTCAAAATATGCCTAATTTAAACTCCAAACTTATTAATGCATTTCATCACGGAAACCTCTGGTCATGTAAATTATTCATGGACTAATTTCTGTAAATTTTAATTACATTTAATTCAGAAGCAAATCACATACAAACATGTGAGCAGCCTTGATAGGATTTAAGGCATTGCATTTTCATTTGGAATTATGAAATATTCAGAGATTTTAATTGCATTAACAATGAAAGTAGAGAATTATTTTAACTAAACCAAGCCTAACTGAAACACAATTCCTTTTACATAAATCTTTGTTACTGCTTCACCTTTTCATTTGATGAGATCAGGAATCAGATATATTTACATCCAATTCACAGGCTGATTCAGTCCAGTGACCTACAAAGAGATACCAGGTTCAATTCTACTTGCCTGTACTCTGTCCCATCTCCGTTGGTCTTCTAATCTGAGGAAAGACATTCTTGCCATAGAGGGAGTACAGAGAAGGTTCACCAGACTGATTCCTGGGATGGCAGGACTTTCATATGAAGAAAGACTGGATAGACTTGGCTTGTACTTGCTAGAATTTAGAAGATTGAGGGGGATTTTATAGAGACTTACAAAATTCTTAAGGGGTTGGACAGGCTAGATGCAGGAAGATTGTTTCCAATGTTGGGGAGGTCCAGAACAAGGGGTCACAGTTTAAGGATAAGGGGGAAGCCTTTTAGAACCGAGATGAGAAAAACAGAGAGTGGTGAATCTCTGGAATTCTCTGCCACAGAAGGTAGTTGAGGCCAGTTCATTGGGTATATTTAAGAGGGAGTTAGATGTGGGCCTTGTGGCTAAAGGAATCAGGGGGTATGGAGAGAAGGCAGGTACAGGATACTGAGTTGGATGATCAGCCATGATCATATTGAATGGCGGTGCAGGCTCGAAGGTTATTCTGCACCTGTTTTCTATGTTTCTAGGTATGTTCAGGTCTTTTAAAATCCACTGAAGATCTTTGCCTCATCAGAGAATTTAATATCCTGAATATTCTCTGGTTTAAAAAAAATCACCTCCCCTCTCTGATAATTTGAGTTTAATTTAGAGATACAGTGCGGAAACAGGCCCTTCGGCCCACCGAGTCCGCAACGGCCAGCGATCCCCGCACATTCACACTGCCCTACTAACGCTAGGGACAATTTACATTTCTTTACACCAAGCCAATTAACCAACAAACCTGTACGTCTTTGGAGTGTGGGAGGAAACCGAAGATCTCGGAGAAACCCACGCAGGTCAGGTGGAGAAAGTACATACTCCGTACGGACAGTACCCATAGTCGGGATTGAATCCGTGTCACTGGCGTTGTAAGGCAGCAACTCTACCGCTGCGCCACCATGGCTAATTATTTTACTAATTGCTTTAAATTTCTCCCCCTGTCCTGGAATCTTTCTGCAAAAAGTAACACATCCCCTGCCATTTCATCGATAGGGACCTCATAGTTTAATACACGTGTATAAATCATCACGCTGCCCCAAGCCAATTCAATCCTTGCTTGCAAATAAATTGAACAATCCTGGGAATATCTTCCCTCATTAATCTCTAGCCTCACACCGCACGTATGATTGCATCTTAATAATATGGTCGTCAAAGCTATTAGAATATCCAACCACTGAATAGGTGGAGTGAGATAATTGATTACAAAGCACATGCCATGATTCTGTGTGGTTTAGTTTGGGGAAACAGCACGGAAACAGGCCCTTCGGCCCCCCGACCAGCGATCCCCGCACATTAACACTACCCTACACACACTGGGGACAATTTTACATTTTATACCAAGCCCATTAACCTACAAACATGTACGTCTTTGGAGTGTGGGAGGAGACAGCAGATCTCGGAGGAAACCCACGCAGGTCACGGGGAGAACAAACAAAACTCTGTACAGATTGCACCCGTAGTCAGGATCGAACCCGGGTCTCTGGCGCTGTAAGGCAGCAACTTTCCCAGCGTGCCACCCCAATACTTAATGATACGGTCGTCAAAACTATTTAAATACTCGACTGCTGCATAGGCAGGGTGAGATAATTGGTTAGAAATTGCATGGCGTGATTCGACGAGGTTGTTTTATTCACATTATCAGCTGCTGCAATAAAACAATTAGAATTCTTCTGTGTTAATCTTCCCATATTATTCACGATAGGTTTTTTTTTCGGCTCACCTTTTGACATCAGCATTGTGTAAGAGGAATGTTAAATTTCACAGTGACTGCCTCAAGTATTAGGAATAATTAATTGTTTACATCCAGCTCTGCTCTTGGCGCGTTTGTTTAACGGTGCAGATAGCGGCAGGTTGCATACATTAAGAATGTGCGACTGTTCAGATACACAAACAGAGTGTCCATTTCATGTGAAACAGAAGATGTTGGAAGGGCTCAGCAGGCCAAGTTGCATCTCAGGAGGGAGCAAGTGAGCCGATGGTTCAGTTCAAGGCCCCTTCCAATATTGATACTGCTGGGGTGTTCCGCAGCTCATGAATTTTGAGTGGCGCGGTGGTGCAGCGGTAGAGTTGCTGCCTTGCCAGAGACCTGAGTTTGATCTTGACTGCGGGTGCTGTCTGTACGGAGTTTGTACGTTCTCCCTGTGACCACGTGGGTTTTCTCCAGGTGCTCCGGTTTCCCCCCACACTTCCCAGTTTGTAGGTTCATTCACTTGTGTAAATTGTAAATTGTCCCTAGTGTGTGGGATAGTGCTAGTGTACGGGGTGATCGCTAGTCGGCGCGGACTGAGTGGGATGAAGGGCCTGTTTCCGCGCTGTATCTCCAAACTCCAAATTGTCTGTAACGTTGGTATAAACCAGCATCTGTGGCTCCTTTTTATTACATTTTGAGTGGAGTGTGATTATTTTTTACAAACAAAAACCTTTCCAGTCATTCTTGTCTCTCGATCTCAGACGCCCCGAAGCTGCAGGGCACGGTGACCGTCTACACCTGGGAGGGGAACCCCGTGAATATTACCTGCGAGGTCCTGGCCCACCCCCTTGCGCTGGTGACCTGGTTGCGAGACGGCCAACGGTTACCCAGCTCCAACTACAGCAGCTTAAAGGTCTACAGCACCCGAACCACCAACTACCTTCAGGTAAGGAGTTCAGACGGAGATTCGTCGCGCGATTCACGCTAACCCCTCCGCACGGTCGCACTGCCCTCGCTCAGGAGAGCATTTGATACGTCTTGGCCGTGGAAAGGGTCAGAGTGGCACGCTTTGAGCTCGGAATATTCAGTCCACATAGGAGAGGCGTGATTCTTTGTAACATCATAACGCTAAACTGTAGTACTGCACGCCAAAACATCGCGGAGCTGCGGGTCTGTGGAGCGGCAGTGCTGACTTTAACATCGGGAGCCTGGGATCTCTCGCTGAGATCGCCAGTGGTGGAGCTCCATCCAGCACGGCCTGTTGCAGGGCTCTCCCTTAACCTTTTTTCCCCTGTTGCCAGCCGGGCAACCTTGGCAGCTTTTTAGGTTGCCAAATGACAGTTTAGGTGGTCATTTAAGACGGCTTGCATGACGCGCGCGATAATGTGCTCGGACGAAGTGCGTAGTTACCAGTCGGAATTATGTTCAATGAAGCATTCACATGTTATTTCTGCTTCAAATAAAGTCACAAACTAAACATATTCACCAATCAAGACATGAAATAAAGCACAATGACATGCAGCAACATTATAAGACAGTATCTCAACTCTTTTTACACATTGCAATTAATGCAATTTCTATTCGTTCTTTCCACTTCCAAACAAAAATGTGGTTGGATTATTCGGCGTATGATCAACCTGTGTCAATAAATCCTGGACCATGGTAACATATATGCGTACATATAGTTGTGAATGTTTCTCATTAAATAACTACAGTACTGATACTCCATATTAAGAGCATTGATTTGCCGTTAAAATTAATTCTGTAATACATGTCAATGGCAGCAGTGACAATCGAACACTGCGGTTTTAATGTTTCATGTGTTCACAATTTAATTAATCCATCTTTATGGATCAAAACAAATAATAACATTGGGAATGAAAACACATTTGATTGCATTCCGTTATCAAACATAGTCAATGTTCGCTCTGAAGACATTTCCAGCACAATAGGGTCAGGGGGGGGCGGGGGTGTGTGGATCAGTGCGGGGTGGACAGATGGTGGGGGGGTTAGAAGGCAGTCAGTGCAGGATGGATGGATTGAGGCAGGTGAATTAGTACGTGTTGGTTGGAGTAGGCACAATTGTGAGGGGATGTCAGTGGTGTTGAATGGGGGGGGTTCAGTACGGGATGGATGGGGGTACACAAAAGTGCTGGAGAAACTCAGCGGGTGAGGCAGCATCTATGGAGCGAAGGAAATAGGCAACGTTTCGGGTCGAGACCCTTCTTCAGACTGTTCCCCCCATTCAAGAAGAATGGGAGGATCAGTACAGGATGGATGGGGGGGGGGGCAGTACAGTGTGGAATGGAGGGTCTGTGCAAGATGAATGGGAGATTACTACAGGATGAATGAGGGGAAGGGGGGAAGGTGCCGGGTAAATGGAGGGTGGGTCAGTACGGGATGAATGTGTGGATTAGTACAGGATGGATGGGGCATCAGTACAGGATGGATAGGGGAGACGTGCAGGGTGGATGGGAAAGGGGTAAGTACAGGGTGAATTGGGGAACCAGTGTAGGATGGATGGATGGGGGGGGGAGGCAGGAGAATGAATGCGAGGTGGGTAGGGTGATCAGCGCAGGATGCAGTTGGGGAGGGGGAGCACAGGGAATGTCAGTGAGGACTGAATTGAGGCGGGAATGGGGATCAGTACGGGATGGAGAGGAGGGGTCCCAGGATAAGGGGGTAGAGAGAGAGAGAGGAGGGTGGGGGGAGGTGGGGAGGAAGTGAAGGTCAGCGCTCCTCGGACAACATCGCCCCGCTGCCTTGGCCGTTGGGAAATCCTCGCCACTGCCTCCCTCCTCCACCAGCCAACAGCAAGGTGCGGGGTCGAGCGGTGCAGCTCCGAGATCCTCTAGCGATATGATCTTTGGTGCAGCTGCTTCAGACAGGCCGACCCGCTAACGATGATAACCGCTTTCAAAACAAACCCTCCCGCACGCCGAGGCCTCCCCCTCCCTCCCTCCCTCCTTCCTCCCGGCCTCGGCGTGCGGGAGGGTTTGTTTTGAAAGCGTTTTTTGTCGTTAGCGGGTTTACAAGCAGAGGCCGTTATCAGGCCGGGCGGGGTGCGGGAGGAGGAGATGGAGCCACTGTCGCGGCCACTGATGCCGCTGTGCGAAGCCCGTCATTCGCTCCGACCCTTCGTCCCCCCGTATCTAGTATCTTTGCCCCGCACAGCTGTCGCCGACACAAATCGCCGCGTTCCTTTTCTCCAGAGATGCTGCCTGACCCGCGGAGTTACTCCTGTTTTTTGTGTCTATCTTCGGTACAAACCAGTATCTGGTTGCCAAGTCGGGCAAA
This sequence comes from Raja brachyura, assembly GCA_963514005.1. The sequence continues at coordinate 30,090,340 of OY740806.1, read as the reverse complement.
ATGACTCGGTGTTTCGGTTGCCTGGTGGCGCTTTGAGTGGTCATTGGCACCCAGGCAACCACTAATTTCGAGCCCTGCTGTTGGCTTCGGAAGCCGCGGTCTCCGGTAAGGAAGCGGCCGGTCCAGGCATCCCAAACCGCTGAGAGGATTCTCCCGACGCCGGAGCACCATCATTCGGCGAGAACGGCCTGGTACATCGGGCCTCCGTAAAAGCGACTGCGGTGACCTCAATAGGCCCGACTATGGGTGGACATGGTGATAGGGACTGGACTTCCCTCATAATGGGGAACCAATGTGGGGGGATGTTTTTATGTTTAAATGTCTTTATTATTGTTATGTAATATTCTTTTTAATGTGATGCAATTGGTGTATGTGACAAATAAAGAACCTTTGAACCAGTATTTCTAATCTTGGAAGCCAGTCTGAAGCCAGATGTGAAGATCTATTGCCAGATGTGAAGATTTATTACCATATATCAATTGTATATTGATCTATTGTAAGGTCTATTGTGTATTGATCTATTGCCAAATATCTTTTATATATTGATCTATTGTAAGGTCTATTGTATATTGCCAGATGTGAAGATTTATTACCATATATCTATTGTATATTTATCTATTGTAAGGTCTATTGTATATTGCCAGATGTGAAGATCTATTGTTACTACTCGGTGGGCCGAAGGATCTGTTTCCATGCTGTATCTCTAAATTAAACTTAACAATGATAGACACAAAAAGCTGGAGTCACTCAGTGGGACAGGCAGCATCTCTGGAGAGAAGGAATGGGTGACCTTTGGGACCGAGACCCGTTGTACACATACAAGGAATTTGCCTTGGTGCTCGTGACGTTTGGGGTCGAGACCCTTCAGCAGACCCTGAGCTACAACACCGAGGGTGTGTGCTGCTGAAGCTGGTGGTGTGGGACTTCAGGCTTCTGCACCTCCTGCCAGACGCGGGCATGGCCCGGGTGCTGGTGATCCTTGCTGATAGATGCAACAGGTCATTGCTAGTAGTTTAGTTTAGAGATACAACACGGAAACAGGCCCTTCGGCCCACCGGGTCCGGGCCGACCAGCGATCCCCGCACACGAGCACTGCCTTACACCCGCTAAAGGCAATTTTTACATTTACCAAGCCAATTAACCTGCAAACCTGTACGTCTTTGGAGTGTGGGAGGAAACCGAAGATCTCGGGGGGAAAAAACCCACGCAGGTCACGGGGAGAACGTACAAACTCCGTACAGACAGGACCCGTAGTCGGGATCGAACCCGGCCGTCCGGCGCTGCAAGGCAGCAACTCTACCGCTACGCCACCGTGACATTCTGATGATTCCCTCCCTCCCCAGGTCACACCCGATTCGGAAAACGACTTTGGTCCCTACAACTGCACAGCCAGCAACCTCGTCGGTGTGGAATCCAAGGAGTTTATTCTGGTGCAAGCTGGTAAGTTGAAGTTCATTTTTACTCTTGATTTATTCATTGAAATTTCAGCATCCCAATGTTGCTTTATTTGTGACTGCCTGCTGTCTTTCCCAGGGTAAAGGGTGTGCGCAGAATAAATCTGCCGTTGTAGCAGGTTGATGTTGGTCCTGTTCATTCCAGTAAACCTACCCTGGTTGAGTACATTGATGCCCTTTCAGGTTCATTGTCGAATCATCTCTGGGACTTACGTATAATTTATTGTCACGTGTACCGAGGAACAGTGAGAAGCTTTTGTTGCGTCCGTTTTGCGTCAGTGAAAATATTACACAATCATCCAGGATTACAATCGAGCCGTCCACAGTGTACAGATGCAGGAGAAAGGGAATAACCTTTAGTGCATCATCAAGGACCCACACCATCCTGGCCACACACTCATCTCTCCGCTGCCTTCAGGTAGAAGGTACAGGAACCAGAAATCTGCAACAACCAGGTTCAGGAATAGCTGCTTCCCCACAGCCATCGGACTATTAAACTCAACTTCAAACAAACTCTGAACTGTAACAGCCTATTGCACTTTATCTGTTTATTGATGTGTATATATATATATTCTGTGGTATATGGACACACTGATCTGTTCTGTATTCGTGACTACTATATTCTGTTGTGCTGCAGCAAGCAAGAATGTCATTATCCTATCTGGGACTCATGACAATAAACTCTCTTGACTTGCCTGGCAAGATAAAGTCTGATTAATGAGAGTCCGTGGGTCTCCAATGAGGTAGATAGGAAGTCAGGCCCGCTCTCTAGTCAGTGATCGGATGATTCAGTTGCCTGATAACAGCTGGGGAGAAGCTGTCCCTGAATCTGGAGGCGTGCGTTCACACGTCTGTGAAAACCTCTAGCCTGATGCGAGAGGGGAGAAGAGGGAGTCCTTGATTGGTGGCCTTGTCGAGGCAGCGTGAGGTGCAGACGGCGTCAATGGAAGGGAGGTTGGTTTGTGTGATGGTCTGGGCTGCATCCGTAACTCTCTGCAGTTTCCCATGGGCTTGGACGGAGCTGTTCCCAAACCATGCTGTGACCCATCCTGGTCAAATGTTTTCTGCAGCGCCTCTGTAGAAGTCGGTGCGTGTTGTCGAGGACATGTCGAACTTCCTCAGCCGTCTTAAGCCTCGTGAGGATGTAAGAGATATGATTGGTGTGGCAAAGTTAGAACGGGACAATGCAGGGGGCAGAATCTTTGATCCACAAAGTCCATGCCTTTGCTTCCCCCACCACAATTGGCAGCACGTTCCAGGCATCCAACGCCCTCTGCATGTAAAAAAAAAATGCCTCGCACATTCTCTATTAATCTTACCCCTTCTGGCGATGCTGAGGGCAGCACAGTGGAGTGTGGGAGGAAACCAGAGCACCCGGAGAAAACCCATGCGGCCACGCGAAACCCTGTACATGCAGCACCTGCAGTCAGGATTGAACCCGGGTGTCTGTCGATGTAAAGGCAGCAACTCTACCGCTGCGCCACCGTGCTTGCACTCAACTTTGTAGAACAGTTTCCTGCCAAAGACACAGTGTGAACAGTGACTCCCGGGATGGGAATGAATGTGAGGAAATGTGAAACAAAGAGTTAAACAAGTTGCTAATTTGTTCCTCTGGGCTTCCTCTCCAACTTAATTTACCGTGGTGGGGGGGGGGGCGGGGGGGTGGGAGAGGGGGGGGGTATCCTCGGATAATCGCAGGTGAAGCTCTCGAGAAGATTGCAATCTTCTCCAGTCTCTCCAGCTGAGTGTTATTTCTTGTGAAACCTCTTTGTTCAGTGGGTGGTGAATCTGTGGAATTCATTACCACAGATGGCCGTGGAGGGGCCCAGCGCTTCAACTCCCCCACCCGTTCCCAATCTGACCTTTCTGTCCTGGGCCTCCTCCATTGTCAGGGTGAGGCCCAGCGCAATTTGGAGGAACAGCACCTCGTATTTCGCTTGTCTGCACCCCAGCGGTATGAACATTGACTTCTCCAGTTATAGATAGCCCTTGCTTTCTCCCTCCTTTCCCTCCCCCTTCTCAGTTCTCCCACAGTCCTACTATCTCCGCTATCTACTTCCTTTTGTCCCCCACCCCGACATCAGTCTGAGGGAGGGTCTCGACCCAAAACGTCACCTATTTCCTTCTCTCCATAGATGCTGCCTCACCTGCTGAGTTTCTCCAGCATTTCTTGTCTACTTACAAGTCAATGGATATTGTTAAGGCAGAAATTGAAAAATTCTTGACTATTAGAGGTGTCAGCGGTTATGGGGAGAAGACGGGAGAATGGGGATGAGTGGGAAAGATAGATCAGTCATGATTGAATGGCGGAGTGGAGCTGGAGTAGGGCCTGTTTCCTGTAAGACTCTATGACGTTATGCATAGATAAGGTGGACAGTCACAACATTTTCCCCGGGATGGAAATATCAAAGACAAAGAGGGCATAACTTTGATAAACACACCAAGCTGGAGTAACTCAGCGGGACAGGCAGCATCTCTGCAGAGAAGCAATGGGTGACGTTTCGGGTCGAGACCCGTCTTCAGACTCATTAAGCGTAGGTTTGTTGTGAGAGCAGCAAAGTTTAAGGGAGACGAGTGAGGCTTTTCTTCTACACAGAGAGTGGTGGGTGCCTGAAACACTCTGCCAGGGCTGGTGGTGGAGGCAGGCACGATAGTGGTCTTCAAGAGTGGTTTAGGTAGGCACGTGGAAGTTGAGGGATGTGGAGAGGCAGAGGAGATTGGTTTAACCCTGCATCATATTGTCACGATGATTATTATGGGCCAACAGGTGTGCTCCTTGCTGTACTGTTCATCGTAGATGCTGGTGATATTGGGAGTAATGCCCCTGTCCCACTTAGGAAACCTGAACGGAAACCTCTGGAGACTTTGCGCCCCACCCAAGGTTTCCGTGCGGTTCCCGGAGGTTTTTGTCAGACTCCCTAATGGTCGAAAGTGGTTTCCGTTTTAAAAATCAGTAGTTTTTTAGTCGAAGCCGGTTGCGATGCTAGTTGAAGGTGGTTGCCGGAGGACAAAAACCTCCGGGAACCGCACGGAAACCTTGGGTGGGGCGCAAAGTCTCCAGAGGTTTCCGTTCAGGTTTCCTAAGTGGGACAGGGGCATTAGGTAGAGCTGTATGTTCTCAGAATGTTGGTGGAACCTGATGTCTAGCTGATATCAATCGGGAACACAGGGGGTCGAATGGCTGGTTCACATCGTACTCAGGAATTCTCAGCTACCTTCACCGCCATTCCCTTCCCAATTTCAAAGGGTTTGACCCTGACTGCGGGTGCTGTCTGTCGTTTGTTCCTTCTCCCTGCGACTGTGTGGGTTTTCTCTGGGATCTCCGCTTTCCTTCCACACTCCACAGGCGTGCAGGTTTGTAGGCTAATTGGCTCGGTATAATTGTAAATTGTCCCCAGTGTGTGTAGGATAGTGTCAGTGTGTGGGGATCGCAGACACAGTGGGGCTGAAGGGCCAGCTTCTGCGCTGTTATCTCTGAACCAAACTAAACATTTGTGCGTGGGCCATTTGAAGGAAAATTGTGTACGGAATACAATGGAATCTGATTTAATTCCCCGGCAATTATACGCAGCAGTCAGCCAGATGAACAGGTTTTTGGGTCTGAATTGAGAGCTCATTCTCCTGTGTCATTGAAGGATGTGAGCTGCCCATACACATGGCACAGTTTGATCTAAACATCAAGCTGCGCAGAAGCCGATAAGGTCCGCCTGCATTAGCAAAGCACTCGTTTAGTGTGGGACCAGGAGGGGATGTCAAATATGCAGAATCTCTGCTGCAGCAAACGCCTGGGTGAGCTGCCACGCTGATCCCCAGCCCTCTGTGCGGCGAGACCTTGCATTGATAAGTAGGGCGCTACTCGCGGCAACTCTTGTCGGGAAGAGAAACCGCATGTCAACGCAGCTGAACGATTGCAAGATTGTCGATACATGCACCTTTACTGCGGTGTTGTGCGCTGCAGTCTTGTCTGTGCATGCCATCTTTGCACATCCCTCATCCTGTACGCGGCCACACAATAATGTCATTTCCTGTTTGTTACATATGTGCGGCGCAATAACTGGTCACTTAAATGTCATTACTATTATGATGCCCATGACATTTTCAAAACCTTGCCACGGTGTCCTTCGACTGTCGGCAGACCAATATCCCTCCGGCATAAATAAAGTTGTACATGAGATGTCTATTTAAAATGGCAAGAGCAGGGTGCAAGGTACAGATTCCCCTGCGGTCGTGTCGTTACAAAGTGAGCTTCTCATCGTTCACTGAAATGAGCCTGTGGTGGAAAATATCCCTCCTGCTTCATCATCGTACAGCAAGTCTCTTCAAAAAGGCAGCAGGGTGGCGCAGTGCCAGAGACCCGGGTTCGATCCTGATTACGGGCGCTGTCTGTGCGGAGTTTGTACGTTCTCCCCGTGACCTGCGTGGGTTTTCTCCAGTTTCCTCCCACACTCCAAAGACGTGCAGGTTTGTAGGTTAATTGGCTTCGGTAAGAATTGTAAATTGTCCCTAGCATGTGGGACAGTGTTCGTGTACGGGGATCGCTGGTTGGCGCGGACGCGGTGGGCCGCAGGGCCTGTTTCTGCGCTGTTTCTCTCAACTAGACTAAACTAAATGGTCGGCAGCAGTACATGTTTTCGGCCCACCGAGTCCTTGCCCGACCAGCAATCCCCGCACACTGACACTATCCGACACACGAAGGACAATGTACAATTTTACCAAGTCGACCAGCCTACAAACCTGTACGTCTTTGGAGTGTGGGGGGAAACCGAAGCACCTGGAGAAAACCCACGTAGGTCACGGGGATAACGTAAAACTCCGTACAGACAGCGCCCCTAGTCAGGATCGAACCTGGGTCTCTGGCGCTGTAAGGCAGCAACTCTACCCTTGGTTCTATGGTTGATGGAGCCCTTGTTCTCTGCCATACTGGTACAATTTTTTGCTCCAGATTGCAGCATCTGCAGTCTCTCTTGTATATCCATTTTCACCCTCTAACAGCTAAGAAAAGCTGCTAATCGATGAAGGGCTCTGGTAACATCAACTTCATGTTTCCAGAATGAGAAAGTGTACTCTATTTTCAGCAGAAGATGAGAGAGAGGAGTGGATTGTGTGAGTCATGTTTTTGTACAAGTGTTAAAAATCAGAATGCGGAGGTGTGCTTCATTTGCCTGTACCATCCTCCCAACAACTAGAGAGCGGTCCTGAACGACTATCTACTTCATTTGAGACCCTCGGACCATCTTTGATCAGATTCTACTGGACTTTATCTTGCACTAAATGTTATTCTCTATATCATGTGTCTGTACACTATAAATGATTCGATTGTAACCACGTATTGTCTTTCCGCTGACTGGTTAGCACGCACCAAAAGCTTTTCACTGTATCCCGGTACACGTGGCAAATAAACTAAACTCAAACTCAAGGCTCTCCTCGGCTGGATGGTTTGTATTTTTAATTTTATTAAGGGGGGGGGGGGGAGGGACGTAGAACAATGGACAATGGTGGAGGGACCGCCGTGGGGGAGGGGGGGTGGAGAACACAGGGGGAACTGTGGTGGGATTTGTAACCTTGCAAGCACCCTTGATGGATAATAAAGTATTTAATCATAATCGATCTTCCAGAGACCCCATCGGCTCCGGCGGTCCTGGACACCGCTCCCTACTCCTCCTCGGTTCAGATTGAGGTTGGGGAACCCGAGTCCACCGGCGGCGTGCCAGTCCTGAAGTATCTCGTTGAGTGGAGAGCCCAGGACACCGATGGGTGGCTGGACAAGGATGCAGATGCAAAGGAAGGTAAGTCAAGGGCAGGCGACTGGGAGAGGGGATGCAGGCACAAGGAACTGCAGATGCTGGTTTACAAAACAAAAAAAAGACACAGCGCTGGAGTAACTCAGCGGGCCAGGCAGCATCTGTGTAGGATAAGGATGGTTGACATTTTGGGTCGGGACCCTTCTTCAGTGGGAAAAGGCATGGGTTGGGGGGGTGGGGGTTGTGTTGAAGAGCTGGGGGCAAGAAAAGACAAGGGCCCATCAGGGCTTGCCACAAATGACCTCAGGCAGGGTGGTGCATGGTCGGCCCATAGTTGACTAGGGAAGGTGTTATCTCAAGAGGCCAACAGTGTGGAGAACTGTGGGACTTATGCAACAACTAAGGGGGGGAAGGGAGGGGGGAGGTTGAAGTAGAAGTTACTTATAATTAGAGAAGTCAATATTCATACCGCTGGGGTGTAAGCTGCCCAAACAAAATATGAGGTGCTGTTCCTCCGATTTGTGTGTGGCCTCACTCTGGCAGTGGAGGAGGCCCAGTGGAGGAGAGTTAGGTCAGTGTGGGATTGGGAAGGGGAGTACCTGAGCAGGCAGTGGTTTGGGTGCAAAGGGATGAGTGAACCAAGGAGTTGCAGAAGGCAGAAAGGGTGGAGATAGACACAAGATGCTGGAGTAACTCAGCGGGACAGGCAGCATCTCTGGAGGGAAGGAACGGGTGACGTTTCGGGTCGAGACCCTTCTTCAGGCTGGGTGAACATGGGAAGAAATTATTAGTGGTGGGATCCCTTAGGAGGCGAAGACCAATAATTGTAGAGGGAGTGCGCCTCCCTAAATGTCTTTAAAATTATGATTTTAATCATTCTTGAAAAACAATGTGTCAAGATACAGAACAGAATGGATGAAAAACACTAAACAAGTGCGAACAGATATAAAGAGACATACAACATGGAAACAGGCCCTTCGGCCCAACTTGCCCACGCCGACCATCATGCCCCATCTAAACTAGTCCCACCTGCCGGCGTTTGGCCCTTGTCTCTCTAAACCTGCCCCATCCATGTACCTGTCTAAATGTTTCCTAAACGTGAGATACTACCGGCCACAACTACCTCCTCCGGCAGCTCGTACACCCACCACCCCGTGTGTAAAAAGGTTACCCTTCAGGTTCCCAATAAATCTTTGCCCTCCCCCCTCACCCATTTAGTTTAGCTTCTTAAGGGGTTGGACAGGCTAGATGCAGGAAGATTGTTCCCGATGTTGGGGAGGTCCAGGACAAGGGGTCACAGCTTAAGGATAAGGGGGAAATCCTTTAGGACCGAGATGAGAAGGACTTTTTTCACACAGAGAGTGGTGGGTCTCTGGAACTCTCTGCCACAGAGGGTAGTTGAGGCCAGTTCATTGGCTATATTTAAGAGGGAGTTAGATGTGGCCCTTGTGGCTAAGGGGATCAGAGGGTATGGAGAGAAGGCAGGTACGGGATACTGAGTTGGATGATCAGCCATGATCATATTGAATGGCAGTGCAGGCTCGAAGGGCCGAATGGCCTACTCCTGCACCTAATTTCTATGTTATTATGTTTCTATGAGGCGCAGTGAAAATAAAGTGTTCGGCGGCAGAAGGTGCTATAATATATTCCTTGTAAGATACTGTGAGGAAGGAATTCAGTCCAGTAATTGTCGTGAAGTTCTGCATTTAAAGAAGTATTCTTTCACCACTGTTTTAATTAGTTGGCTAGTTTCTGCTGGCAGCAGTCCAGATCACCAGGTGACACACACCTCATTATAGACCTTAAAATCTGTTAACTCCAAAGGTGAGTGTCATAATGAGGGCTCGGCAGAATTAGCTTGTTGACCTAAAAGCAGCATGAATAACATTTGAACAAGTCCGCGCTTGAAGTCCGCTGGCATTCCTGCTAACTAGTGATCGCGTACAGAAAGTTTTATGCTCCTCAAATTCCGTGACCTTTCCAACTCATTGGGAGTATTTTACTTGGCCGCGAATCTCGACAACTGAAATCAGTTAGCATGTTTTTGACAGCTCGCTCTGTACAAGTTGCCCTGGATTTCTTCCTTGAGATCCGTTAGGAATGTCCCTCTTCAATTAAGTTGCAGTAGTTTACCATGCTTTACTGCAGCTAGAATGTTACATGGATAGACAATAGGTGCTGGAGTAGGCCATTCGGCCCTTCGAGCCGGTGCCGCCATTCAATGTGATCATGGCTGATCATCCCCAATCAGTACCCCGTTCCTGCCTTCTCCCCATATCCCCTGACTCCGCTATCTTTAAGAGCCCTATCTAGCTCTCTCTTGAAAGCATCCAGAAAGCCGCCCTCTGAGGCAGAGAATTCCACAGACTCACGACTCGCTGTGTGGAAAAAGTTTGGACAGGTTTGTAGGGACGTGGGCCAAATGCAGGCAGGTGGCGGACCAGCGTAGATGGGGCATGCTAGCTGGCGTGGGCAAGTTGGGCCAAAGGGCCTGTTTCCAGGCTGTGTGACTCTATGCCGCTCTAAATAAAACAGGGCATCTTATCAAAAGCACACGAGCAGATGGATGGGTGTGAGCAGATAAAGCCACCCAGTGCCAGGCATGGGTGTGGTAATGATAGGGATAGAACAGTACAGGAGCGGATCTTCGGCCCACAACGTCTGTGCCAAACATGATGCCTCGTTAAAGTGATCGCATCTGCCGGCACGTGATCCATATCCCTCTATTCCCTGCACTTCCATGTGCCCGCCTAAAAGCCACTTAAATGCCACTATCGTATCTGCCTCCACCACCACCCCTGGCAATGTGTTCCAGGCCCACACCACAAAAAAAACTTGTCCCACACCTCTCCATTAAACTTTACCCTCTCTGCCCGCTAGCCGTGGACATTTCCGCCGCGGGAGAAAGGTTCCGATTGTCTACCCTATCCATACCATATAACCATGTAACAATTACAGCACGGAAACAGGCCTTCTCGGCCCTTCCAGTCCGTGCCGACCGTTTATTTTCCCCTAGTCCCATCTACCTGCACTCAGACCATACCCCTCCATTCCCTTCCCGTCCATATACCTATCCACTTTACTTTTAAATGTTAAAATCGATCCTGCCTCCACCACTTCTGCTGGAAGAGCATTCCACACAGCCACCACACTCTGAGTAAAGAAGTTCCCCCTCATGTTACCCCATAAACCTCTGTCCCTTAATTCTCATGTCATGCCCTCTTGTCTGAATCTTCCCTTCCCTACCATCATTTTAAAGACCTCAATCAAGTCCCCCCTTAACCTTCTGCGCTCCAAAGAATAAAGACCTAACTTGTTCAACCTTTCTCTGTAACTTAGTTGCTGGAACCCAGGCAACATTCTAGTAAATCTCCTCTGTACTCTCTCTATTTTGTTGACATCCTTCCTATAATTAGGCGACCAAAATTGTACACCATACTCCAGAATTGGTCTCACCAATGCCTTGTACAATTTTAACATTACTTCCTTACTCCTATATTCAATGCTCTGATTTATAAAGGCCAGCACACCAAAAGCTTTCTTTACCACCCTATCTATATGCGATTCCACCTCCCATCATGTTGGACACTTTTATCAGATCCCCACTCAACCTCTGACCTTTCAGAGAAAACAATCCCAAGTCTATCCAATGGTTGAAACCCTCAACTAGGCAGCGGTCTGGTAAACCACCTCTGTACCCTCTCCGAACCCTCCACATCTCTCCTGCAATGGGGTGGCCAGAACTGCATGCAGTACTCCGAATGCGTCCAAACTAAAAGAAGGAACTCGTTTTGCTGAACACCTCCGCTTGGGCCGCCTAAACCTACCAGATCTCCCAGTTGCTAAACACTTTAACTCCCGCTCCCATTCCCAGAATGACCTTTCTGTCCTGGGCCTTCTCCATTGCCAGAGTGAGGCCCAGCGCAAATTGGAGGAACAGCACCTCATATATCACACACCATCCTGGCCACACACTCATTTCACTCCTGCCAAGAAGGTACAGGAGCCTGAAAACTGTAACGTCCAGGTTCAGGAACAGCTTCTTCCCTACAGCCATCAGGCTTTTAAACACTACAACCTCATATAAGCTCTGAACGACGTAGACTTGGAGGCAGTGGTTTTGTCTTTTTGCACGATTATTGGTTGTTTATTTGTTTCTTTGTTTGCGTGCATGTATAATTATCATATAGACAAGAGAAAAATATATGCGCACACACACACACACACACACACACACACACACACACACACACACACACACACACACAAAGAAGGGTCTTGACGCAAAATGTCGCCCATTCCTTCTCTCCAGAGTTGCTGCCTCACCCGCTGAGTTACTCCAGCGTTTTGTCTCCATCTTCGACTTAAACCAGCATCTGTAGTTCTTTCTTGCACACACACACTCACATATATATAAATAAATGAGAAATTGTTGAGTGCGTTGGTACATGTATATGTATACACACACTCTGAAGTGATTTTTCTCGTTTATTGTTTACAGATTACTATGTTTATATTCTGTTGTGCTGCTGCAAGTAAGATTTTTCACTGTTCTATCTGGGACGTATGACAATAAAACGCTGTCTGCCAGTTCTAGGTGCGGACAATATCATCACCATCAGCGGGCTGCTTCCCGAGACCACGTACAGCGTGCGGCTCTCCGCCGTCAACGGCAAGGGGACCGGTGACGCCAGCCAGATCATTAAGTTCAAGACACAGCCTATTCGTAAGTACAAGATGGGTCTTTCACCACACCGTTCAAACCCACGGTGGCAGAGCTGCTTAGAAAATGGATGAGAAAATGGGAGTGCTACTTGTGGCCTCATTAGCTTCAGCCTTGTGTTCAATAACTGGTATTTTAGGGACCATTATGTGGTCAGCGTTGTGTGTACCCTGAAAAGGAGTTAACCGCGCCCCGATTAATTAATTTTACACCGTGGTGACAAATAATGCCCACAAAGTTCTGATACTGTTTGTTTTAATAGATTACCTGTAAAGACATTCCTTGTGTTGTAACTGCTACCTCTGCCACGTTATTTAAAGATACATGAGCTGAATGTTTTTCAGTGTAAATTATGTCCCCTTTAAAGATGGAGTTAGTTCTTCAATTGAAAGAGAATGGGAAAGCGGGGGCTCGAGCTCCGAGCCAGCGAAATGGAGGGAAATGTGTAATTTGTTCACATCTTTTTGTATGAAAAGTCATTTCCTGAATGCCCTAAATACTGTGAATGGATCTTATCGATCGGAAGATTTCGAACCATGTTAGTTTGTTTAGGTGCCGGAGATAAGCCAGCTACGCTGTTGCTGTGGGAAACTGCCTTCCAACCAATCTTGAGAAAGAAGATAAAGACTTCTCTCTGAAGAAAAAAGTAATTTCTGAAAATGAAGTGCAAATTGATGGGGGCTGATTATTGACCCTAATTTCACACCTAATTTGGCAGCCTTGGCTCGGAGAAATGCAGTTCTTTCAGCAGGCAATGGCAGCATTGTGCTTGTTCAAGGGGTCTTCAGAGGCAGTCTTCTGACAGAGCCCAACCTTAACCAATGTTATTGACCTGAAAATCGAACGCACAGTGTCGCTCCTCGCGCCCTGGAAGAACAGGCATAACAAATCGAGATTTTGTGTCTGAGTCAGAAATTGTTTATTTAATTTGACAGCCTATATATAGAACTACACCAAGGAACGACATATTACCTATTGCAGGCGATAGAGAGAACTCTAAAAGGGTTTATTCTTCACACTTTGGGCATGCTAAATCAATTTTTACAATGTTCTTCTTTGATTATCGAGCTTATAGGCACCAAGTGCCTAGGTATTAGGTATTAGGTACCTTTTCAACACTTCAGAAACAACTGCTGTTGAACATGTTCAGCATTTGTAACCACCGTAGCGTTACTGGATGTGTTTTACGGGCTTCAACATCTTGTAGTGTTCTGGTCTGCTGGCAACGAAAGAAGGCAGCCCAGTAGTGGGATACCGTGCCTCCACTTTCCCATTGATTAGTTTAGTTTAGAGATAGAATGTGGAAACAGGCCCTTCGGCCCACCGGCCAACAATCCCCACACATTATCACTATCCCACACACACACCAGGGACAATTTTACCAAGCCAATTCACCTGTGCGATTTTGGAGTGCGGGAGGAAACCGGTGCACCCGGAGAAAACCCACCCAGGTCACGGGGAGGACATACAAACTCCGTACAGGCAGCACCCGTAGTCAGGATTGAACCCGGGTCTCTGGCACAGTAAAGACCTATACCTTCTCTCCTGTCCCACTGAGTCACTCCAGCATTTTGTGTCTATCTTTGGTATAAACCGGCATCTGCAGTTCCTTCCTATACAGGTGGATAGTAGTTCTTTGTCAAGTGACCCCAAGCAATCAACTTTGCAAATAGCCATCGAGTTTTGGCTGATCCGCACAAGCTCGCTGCTTTTAATATCTTTAATTTGTTTAATGTTCTGTGAAGAGTGGGAGTAACTTTGTGTAGATGGCCATTAGGAAGATGAAGTCTCCAATTCATCACCCGGGAGGGTGGGGGGGGGGGGGGGGCAGTGTGATTTGCATCAGTTTCCTTGCTTAGAAAGCATTGCATGTACTGCAACAGGTGCCAGGGGACTGGGGAGGTAGCCACTTAACCTTGCAATAAATTAGCATGACCTTGCCTGTGTCACAGCTTTAGAAATGATTGTCTTCAATTAGTGTTTGAACACATTCCCTCATTGTGATATCCTTTCTTTACCCAATGTGCAGAGGTGTCAGGTTTCACAGCCAGATGAAAAGCATCACTAATCCATTCCAAAGGCAATTAGAGGGAACTATGTTGTTACAGGTAACTGTTAATTGTGGAGTCTCCAACATGGAATATCTAACACAGCATTGCAACCATTGCTACTGGCTGCTAACGTCAATTTACTGCTAAGATCTTCAGGCCAACATTATAATCATTGATAAATTAGCTGTGATTTTCCAAAATAAGATTCAGTAATATCCCCTCAATCCTTCATCTTGTTTGCCCACAATCCACAGACTCTCATTTAAACGTACGTTGATTGGTGAGTTTCTGTCGCCAGTCCGATATTAACAAATCGATGGGTATGGATTAGCTGGTGAATTGTAAGTCTGAGTGTATCTCTAGCTGTCTGGGGAAACTGAGTTACTGCCCGACATGTCAGATGCTGGCGGGTTTGTTGTCGGGTTGTGTCGGCTGGGGTCGGGAACACTGACAGGCAGCCATTTTAACCAGAGGAAGTCATAAGAAGGAACTGCGCGTGCTGGCTTGCCAAAGAAAGGCACAGAGTACTGGAGTAATTCAGCAAGGGAGCAGGCAGCATCCCTTTTTAGGTCAGGACACTTCTTCAGACGGATTACAGGAGTGTATATATTATAGGTATATATATATATATCTGTGTGTGTAGGAAGGAACTGCAGATGCTGGTTAAAACCAAAGATAGACCCAAAAAAGCTGGAATAACGGGCAGCATCTCTGGAGAGAAGGGATGGGTGACGTTTTGTGTTGTGACCCTTCTTCAGATCCAATATCTATATTATTTTTATATATATATATATATATATACATACACCAGGCATGTGCCGTCAGGGTAGGCAAGATAGGCAGTGCTAACCATGACTAAAATTATAACAAGGTAATTATTAAGTATAAATATTAAAATTTCCAATACATTTACTAAGTTCAGTATTTATTATTAAAAGGTTATTATTTTAATAATCGACCTTTCATCCGCAGTATGCGTAATACGAGTAGTTCAACTCACGTGCCGTGGATGCTGGTTCAAGCCTTCACTGACAACAGCCAATAAAGGCAGCTGAAATCCTGCCTTTGCACCGTGGACTGTGCGCAAGGTGCTGGGCATGACACAGGACAGGAGACCGATCTGCGCATGCGCGCTTTTAACAGTTTTTAAAGATCGACTGACTGACCAGTGGCTGCCCTGAGCAATTACTCACGGCACGTGCCTGACATACACGTACACATAAAAAACATACGGTAATCGTGCAAAAAGACAAAACCAATGCCCCCAGGCAAGCACAGGCGAGGGTTTTTTGTGATAGACTGATTGGTGGACAAAGGCCAAAGTTGAAAGCAATCAGATGAGAGCCAAAGGGATAAAGAGTTGTGAATTGTGAAGCTGGTGGAAGAAACATAGGAAGAGGGGAGAAAATAGTCTACGCCTTTATTCCTTCTACCAAAATGCATGACTGCACAGTTTGCTGCGCTGTATTCCATCTGCCACTTCTTTGCCCACTCCTCATGGTAAGATATGACAAGACCTAGCAACTGGGAAACAATGGCATACAGCGGGAGTAACTCAGAGGGCCATGCACCATCTCTGGAGAGCATGAATAGTTGACAATTTGGGTCTAGAAGATCCCCGACCTGTAACCTTGCCTGTTCATCTTCTCCAGAGATGCTGCCTGACCCGCTGAGTTACTCCAGTGGTTGGCGATTCTTGTTTTCCCCATTTCCGAGGTCTTGACATATCTTGTATCCTATTGTGTTGAGTGGGCAAAGAAGTGGCAGATGGAATACAGCAGAAACCAATGTTTAGAAACCAACATCTGCAATTCCTTGTGTCTCTAAGGATCTGGGTGTAATTGTAGTTTAGTGCAGAGATGCAACTTGGAAACGGGCTCCTCAGCCCACCAAGTCCGCGCCGGCCAGCGCTCAACTGTACGCTCGTTCCGCGTTAACCCAGTTTCACATTCTACTCACTGGGGGGCGATTTACTGAGGCCGATTAACCTGCAAATCCGCATGTCTTTAGGATGTGGAAGGATTGGGGATGATCAGCCGTGATCACAAAGAATGGCGCTGCAGGCTGGAAGGGCCAAACGGCCTCCTCCATGTACCTACCTATTTTTCTATGTTTCTATGAAACCGGAGCACTCGGAGGAAACCCACGCGGTCACAGGGAGAACGTGCAAACTCTGTACAGACAGCACCCGTTGGGTCCCCCTTAATTCTCGGCGCTTTTGTTCTCGACAGCCATTTAACAAGGAGATCCTGTGCGCAAGTCATACTGAGTTTCATTCTCTGATAGCCCTATACTTGTGTTAGATAAATAGTTACATAAACAGCAGTTTATAAATAGTTTTCCTTTTATAGAAGAACGGCAAAAGCACTGATTAAATCCAAGACATTTTGAGGCAATGTCATGCTTTGGCATAGTCTATTAAACCAGGCTTCAGAAATAGCCATAAATTGCATCAATGTGTGTGTCGGACAGTTCAGAGCAGCTATTGGCACACAAAACCATTCATCTGTCAGTGTGAATGAGTCACTTTTTCAAAAATGAATCTGTTATGGGTTTTTTTATTCCAGATTTTTTCCCCCAGCCTAATTTGCTAACTCATTACATTATAAACATCTTAGACGACAAAGGCAGTGATTTATGTCGGAGAGAAATAATGTAAAGTCTGGTTCGTTTCGTTCTCAATCACAGTTTGTATTTACATTGCAGTTAATTGCCATCCTGATGTTTCTCCAAAAATCTCAGCACTTTGCACAGTACTGCTGACGGCAGTGGAAGGCAGATTTAGCCAAACATAAACGCAAGGTGTTTCTCGGTTCAGTAGCTTTCACAAGCAGTATGTCTATTTAATTGAAACACGACACTCTGCCCTGTTAAGCTTAAATCGTCCAATAAACAATGACAAATTATTTTTCGAAGGAAACAAGATGTTCCAAGCTGAATCGCAAGAGTATTTCCCAACAAAACGTAGACTTCAAGCCATGTAGGGAGATGTTATGGGTGGTGAGAAGTCACGCTTGGTCAAGGGTCTATATTTCAAACATGAGGGGAGGGAGCAGCTAGTGTGTTTTTAAGAAATGTATAGAGATAAAGTGTAGAAACATGCCCTTGGGCCCACTGGGTCCACGCCGACCAGCAATCCCCCACACTAGTTCTACAGAAGCCAATTCAAAAGTTGCCCTTGCAGCACATGAATAACAATACAACACAACATTAAAGAAGAATTTAACATAAAACATAAACACATCCCCCCACGATTGTTCTCATTTTGAGGGAAGGCACAAAGTCCAGTCCCCATCCCCATGTCCACCCATAGTCGGGCCTATTGAGGCCTCCGTAGTCGCCGCTACGGGGCCCGATGTTTCAGGCCGTTCTCGCCGGGTGATGGTGCTGGGAGAACCCTCTCAGCGGTTTGGGACGCCTGGAACAGCCGCTTCCTTACCGGAGACCGCGGCTTCCGAAGCCGACAGGCCGCGCTGGACGGCGCTCCACCACTGGCTATCTCGGCGAGAGATCCCGGGCTCCCGATGTTAAAGTCAGCGCCACCGCCCGCAGCTGGCCGCACCATTGACCCGCGGCTCCGCGATGTTTAATCGGTGGACTCAGCATTCCGGAGCTCCAGCTCGGCGACCCGGGCAAGGCATCGCCCGTTCGCGACAGCGCTCCAGCTCTGCCGCGCCGCCGAAGCCGAGGTTCTGGCCGGTCTCGTCAGGAATCGCCGCTCCAGACCCCGATGGTAAGCCGCGAGGACGGGTCGAGATGCTGCTCGGAGAAAAGCCGCCTCTCCGATCAGGTAGGGACTGAGAAATACAGTTTCCCCCTTCACCCCCTTCACCCCCCCCCCCCCCGCAGACATAAAAATAATAGACCTCCAAACAACACTTTTTAACGTACTAAAACATTTAAAAAATAAGTTTTAGGCAGGGCAGCCATACCCAACTGGACGGTTACCCTACAAACCTGGATAGACACAAAAAGCTGGAGTAACTCAGCGGGTCAGGTAGCATCTCAGCAGAAAAGGAATTGGTGACATTTCGGGTTGAGACCCTTCTTCAGCCCCTGTCCCACTTAGGAAACCTGAACGGAAACCTCTGGAGACCGTGTGCCCCACCCAAGGTTTCCGTGAGGTTCCCAGAGGTTCCAGTCACTCTCCATGTGTTACCAGACGTTCTGGTCACTTGCCTGGAAAGTCTCGACCGAAGCGTGAGCTGCATCTACTGACCAAAGATCCTACAGGATCCTTGCTGCCGACCGCGCACATGCACACACGCACACACACATGGCGAAGGTGGGGGCCATGGAGAGCGGAGGAGCGCTTTCAGCATGTTGAAGAGGAAAGTAAACGGCTGCCACAGAGCATGGTAAGTCCTTTAGAGAGCGCGGGAGGGAGGGGGAGAAGGGGGAGAGAGAAAGAGAGAGAAGGGGAGAGCGAAGGGGGGAGAAGGGGAGAGAACGGGGGGGGGAGAAGGAGCGGAGACAGTTTTAATAAGTTTAATAAAGTTAGCGGGCATTTTACTTTCCGGCGGATCTTCCCCCTTTAGGAAACCTGAACGGAAAGCTCTGGAGATCTTGCGCCCCACCCAAGGTTTCCGTGAGGTTCCCAGAGGTTCCTGTCACTCTCCCTATTGGTGGAAAGTGGTTTCCGCGTAGTCGCGGTTTCTTCTATGTTCCTGCGATTATTTAAAAAAAACAAAACCGGCCTCCACTAAAAATAGGTTGCCGTTTTGTCGAAGCCAGTGGTGAGGTCGTATTTTCACTTACAGCCAGTCGAAGGCCTTCACTGAC
This sequence comes from Raja brachyura, assembly GCA_963514005.1. The sequence goes on along the minus strand of OY740806.1, from coordinate 30,071,589 downwards.
CGGCCATTCTGATTGGCTCATTGGAGTTTTCTATAGGATCTTTGGTTTTCAGGACCTAGAAGATCCGCCGGAAGGTAAAATGCCCGCTAACTTTATTAAACTTCTTAAAACTGTCTCAACTCCTTCTCCCCCCTTCTCTTTCCCCTTCTCTCTCTCCTCTGTCCTTCTCTCCCCTTCCCTCCCTCCCTCCCTCGCTCTCTAAATGATTTACCGTGCTCTGTGGCAGCCGTTTACCTTCCTCTTCACGCGCAGACAGCGCACTTCCGCTGTCCCTGGCCCCCACCTTCGCGATGTGTTTGTGTGTGTGTGTGTGTGTGTGTCCGGTCGGCAGCAAAGATCCTGTAGGATCTTTGATCAGTAGATGCATCTCACGCTTCGGTCGAGACTTTCCAGGACCTCTGGTAACACATGGAGAGTGACCGGAACCCCCGGGAACCTCTGGGAACCTCACGGAAACCTTGGGTGGGGTACACGGTCTCCAGAGGTTTCCGTTCAGGTTTCCTAAGTGGGACAGGGGCTTTAGGGTTAAGGGAAACGAGCGATATAGGCGGTTCTCTAGAGCGATATAGAACATATCTTTTGTTCTTGTGTTCTATTATCTCTCTATATTTCTCGTTTTGCTTTGCTGTAGTCTTTGACATTTACACCTTAGCAAAAAGGTTCGCTGTGCAACCCTCCCCATTCTACACATTTGATCAGTCACTTGTTAATTTCGATTTAATATCCAAGTACAATACAATTCCAGTTACATCTCTTACCGAATCCTCTAACATAGAATCATAGCATTACACAGCACAGTAACAGGCCCTCTGGCCCAACTTGCCCACACGGGCTAAGATGTCCCATCTACGCCAGTCCCACGTTTGCTCCATATCCCTCTAACATTTTCCTATCCACGTACCTGCCCCAAATGACTTTTACCAAATATCAGATGACAGTTACCAGGCTCATCTACCTCCTCTGGTAGCTCGTTCCGTTCACCCACCACCCTTTGTGTGAAAAGGTTGTCCCTCAGGTTCCCATTAAATCTTTCCCCTCATGTTTTAAAGGTAGGTCCCTCTTGGTCTTGACTCCCCTGCTCTGAGTAAAAGACTCCACGCACTCACCCTATCTATTCCCCTCATGATTTTACAAGGCTCGACAAGATCATCACTCAGCCTCCTGCGCTCCAAGGAATAAAATCCTAGCCTGCCCCAACCGCCCCCTCAAGTCCTCGCCACATAGAAACATAGACAATAGGTGCAGGAGCAGGCCATTCGGCCCTTCGAGCCTGCACCGCCATTCAATATGATCATGGCTGATCATCCAACTCAGTATCCTGTGTCCGCCTTCTCTCCATACCCCCTAATCCCTTTAGCCATAAGGGCCACATCTAACCCCCTCTTAAATATAGCCAATGAACTGGCCTCAACTACCCTCTGTGGCAGAAAATTCCACAGATTCACCACTCTCTGTGTGAATTTTTTTTTTCTCATCTCAGTCCTAAAAGACTTCCCCCCCTTATCCTTAAACTGTGAACCCTTGTTCTGGACTTCCTCAACATCGGGAACAATCTTCCTGCATGTTGGGCAAGTCCGGAACAAGGGGTCACAGTTTGAGGATAAGGGGGGGATGTCTTTTAGGACCGAGATGAGAAAACAAATGTTTTCAACATCCTCGTAATTGTTCTCTGCACTTTTTCGAATTTAACAAGGTTCTTCCAATCGCTTGTTACACAAAAAGCTGGAGAAACTCAGCGGGTGCAGCAGCATCTAAGGAGCGAAGGAGATAGGCGACGTTTCGGGTCGAGACCCTTCTTCAGACTGGTCAGGGATCAGGGAAACGAGAGATATAAACAGTGATGTGGAGAGATAAAGAACAATGAGTGAAAGATATGCAAAAAAGTATTGGTGATAAAGGAAGCAGGCCACTGTAAGCTGTTTGTGGTGTGAAAATGAGAAGCTAGTGCGACTGGGGGGGGGGGGGGGGAGATGGAGAAGGAATGTCAGGGCCCGAGGGCTGAGGAATATGAGGTGCTGTTCCTCCAACTTGCGGTGTTGCTCACTCTGGCCGTGGAGGAGGCCCAGGACCGAGAGGTCGGATACGGAGTGGGAGGGGGAGTTGAAGTGCTGAGCCACCGGGAGGTCGGGCTGGTTATTGCGGACCGAGCGGAGGTGTTCGGCGAAATGATCGCCCAGCCTCCGCTTGGTCTCACTGATGTAGATCAGCTGGCATCTGGAGCAACGGATGCAGTAGACGAGGTTGGAGGAGGTGCAGGTGAACCTCTGTCGGACTTGGAATGACTGCTTGGGTCCCTGAAAGGAGTGGATGGGGGAGGTGAAGGGACAAGTGTAGCATCTCTTGCGGTTGCAAGGGAAAGTGCCCGGGGAAGGAGTGGAGCAGGAGGGAAGGGAAGAATTGACGAGGGAGTTGCGGAGGGAGCGGTCTTTGCGGTCTCTTCCAATCGCTTGATGACCAACCTGAGCACAAAAACTGCAAATAACATCTTTAAGTAATTCTTTACATGTTTATTCTGTAGCTTCTGCAATATTCAGTTTGATTTGTAGAAATTGTACACTCTATCTGTCAATTAGTTGCTGATTTATTTTGTTCCAGGAATCAGCTCTTGGTAAATGTTATTCTAATGATGATATTATTCAAAGCACCAGTGAAAATCGGAATGAGTGATTAAGTCTCGAGAGAGTTAAACAAAGAGCTTGCTCTTTTGTGTCTTACTGGGGTGTTATTGATGGAGGGGAATTAAATTGATTATCTATGCAGAGATTCGTCATGTTTGACACTCAGCTCATCCAAAAGATAGCAAAATTATTATTGGATGCATCACAAAGTCTTTTAGTTTAAATTTAGAGATACAGCGCGGAAACAGGCCCTTTAGCCCAGCAAATCCACTACCCTACACACAATAAGGACTATTTACATTTACACCAAAGCCAATTAACCTACAAACCTGTACGTCTTTGGAGCGTGGGAGGAAACAGAAGATCTCGGAGAAAAGCCCACGCAGGTTATGGAGAGAACGTGCAAACTCCGTACAGACAGCTCCCGTAGTCAGGATTGACAAGATCACCACCCTAGCGCTGTAAGGCAGTAACTCTACCTCTGCGCACCACCATGCCGTTTTCGCTTCGTCCCCTAGGGATCTAAGAGGGACCTCAGAGGCAACTGTTTCACTTTCGGAGGGTAGTCCCTATCTGGAATGAGCTGCCAGAGGAAACTATAGAAGTGGCTACAATCACATATATTGAAACATATTTGACAGATATATGGATAGGCAAAGTTTAGAGGACCGTGGGGCTAAATGCAGGTGAACGGAACTAGCCCGGGAATGGTTACCCCCCCCCCCCCCCCCCCCCCCCTTCCTTCTCGGTGGTCCGCCGCCAGGTTCCTCCAGCACATTGTGCTTTGCTCAGGGTTCCAGTATCTGCAGTTCCCTGTGTCTCCATCTCATTGCTATTCTGGCGGCCATCTTGCCTCGTGGCACGTAGCTCCAGCCTGCACCTCAAGTGGCCACTGCAGAAGATTTTCCAGCAATAGCACTAGGCATCTCAGATGGAAAATAAAAGTGCACAGGCAGCATCTCTGGATAGAAGGCATGGGTGACGTTTCGGGTCGAGCCCCACAGACAGTCTGAAGAAACATAGACAATAGTTGCAGGAGTAGGCCACCCGGCCCTTCGAGCCTGCACCATCATTCAATATGATCATGGCTGATCATCCCAAAATTAGTAAGAAAGAACTGCAGATGCTAGTTTAAATCAAAGGTAGACACAAAATGCTGGAGTAACTCAGCGGGACAGGCAGCATCTCTAGAGGGAAGGAATGGGTGACGTTTCGTAAGGTCTCGACCCGAAACGTCACCCATTCCTTCTCTCCAGAGATGCTGCCTGTCCCGCTGAGTTACTCCAGCATTTTGTGTCGACATCCAATATCAGTACCCCGTTCCTGCTTTCTCCCCATAATCCCATGATTCCAAGAGCTCTATCTAACTCTCTTGGATACATCAAGAAGGGTCTCGACCCAAAACGTCACCCATTCCTTCTCTCCAGAGACGCTGCCTGTTCCGCTGAGTTACTCCAGCATTTTGTGTCTATCTTTGGTGTAAAGCAGCATCTGCAGTTCCTTCCTGCACAATTAAAGGGCACATCTGCTTTATAAATGTCCGCTAATCTAAGTCGTTACTATCGACCCGGTTGGAGTCAAGGAGATTCAGTAGTGTGTACAAGTCCACTGTGAACAATTTTACTGCAATGAAGACACAATAACTTCAAATACCAACAGAGATAACATAAAACAAGTACCAATCTAAGATACAGCGCCTTCCATAATGTTTGGGACAAAGACCCATCATTTATTTATTTGCCTCTGTACTCCACAATTTGAGTTTTGTAATAGAAAAAAACACATGTGGTTAAAGTGCACATTGTCAGATTAAAACAAAGGCATTTTGGTTTCACCATGTAGAAATGACAGCAGTGTTTATACATAATCCCCCCATTTCAGGGCACCATAATGTTTGGGACACAGCAATGTCATGTAAATGAAAGTAGTCCATTTCCACTCCTCCATACTTTGCTCTTGCCGTCACTCTGATATATGTTAATCTTTGTCTCATCTGTCCACAAGACCTTTTTCCAGAACTGTGGTTGGTCTTTTAAGTGCTTCTTGGCAAACTGTAACCTGGCCATCCTATTTTTGCGGCTAACCAGTGGTTTGCATCTTGCAGTGTAGCCTCTGTATTTCTGTTCATGAAGTCTTCTGCGGACAGTGGTCATTGACAAATCCACACCTGACTCCTGAAGAGTGTTTCTGGTCTGTCGGACAGGTGTTTGAGTTTTTTCTTTATTATGGAGAGAATTCTTCTGTTATCAGCTGTGGAGGTCTTCCTTGGCCTGCCAGTCCCTTTGTGATTAGTAAGCTCACCAGTGCTCTCTTTCTTCTTAATGATGTTCCAAACAGTTGATTTTGGTAAGCCTAAGGTTTGGCTGATGTGTCTAACAGTTTTATTCTCGTTTCTCAGTTTCTAATATCTTCTTTGACTTTCATTGGCACAAGTTTGGTCCTCGTGTTGATAAACAGCAATAAAAGTTTCCAAAGGTGATGGAAAGACTGGAGGAAAGACTGGGTGCTGAGAGCTCTCTTAAGGACCTGTCCCACTTGGCCGTCATTCACGCGCCATTTACGCGACCTGCTAGCGTGTGGGTAGCGCGGGGACGGGCGCATTTGGTGTTGTGGACTTCGTCCTGCACGAAATCTTTGCGCGCCACCGGCCTGTCGCGTAACTGACGGCCAAAGTGGGACAGGCCCAAGACCCTGGCGCGACGCAACGTCTCACCTCCAACAGCAGCAGAAGCAGGCAAACGATCGCCGAGCTCGGCCTGGGGCTCGCGGCCGTTGCGGATCTGGATCCACCCCCACTCCTACTCCCAGAGCGGGGCCAAGACAATTGGAGATAGACACAAAATGCTGGAGTAACTCAGCGGGACCGGCAGCATCTCTGGAGGGAAGGAATGGGTGACGTTTCGGGCCGAGACCCTTATTCAGACTGAGGAAGAGTCTCGACCGGAAACACCATCCATTCCTTCTCTCCCGAGATGCTGCCAGTCCCGCTGAGTTACTCCTGCATTTTGTGTCTATCTTCAAATGACGTCATGAGCTCCAGATGGCCGTGCAGACGCATGATGATTCGCGACCGTCGCGCCTCAGTCTCTACCGGCCTGTCACGTAAATGACGGCCAGGTGGGACAGACCCTTTATACCTGCATTGAGGAGGCAATTAAACACAGCTGAGAAATTACAAACGCCTGTGAAGCCATGTGTCCCAAACATTATGGTGCCCTGAAATGGGGGGATTGTGTATAAACACTGCTGTAATTTCTACATGGTGAAACCAAATGGCCTTAAATAAAATCTGACAATGTGCACTTTAACCACATGTGATTTTTTTTTTCTATTACAAATCTCAAATTGCGGAGTACAGAGGCAAATAAATAAATGATGGGTCTTTGTCCCAAACGTTATGGAGGGCACTGTGGCTCATCTTTTGCCCCTCAATGAATTTGACCAAAGTTGAAGTGCTGCACTTAAACCGCAGCCAGTAGCTCACCACAAACGAGCTATTTACTGCATTTTGATTTAGTTTTATGCAGGTGAAAGAAATATGCAGTTACAATCATTGCATCGGGAGTCTGGAGAGTGGATATTGATGGGGGGGAATGGAGCAGTAATTCTTCGGACCAAACTAGAGTGTGCTTGCAAGATGATACTGCTGTAAGGTTTTGAGTTCCAGTTATTGCACAGCAGTAGAATGGATAGACTCATTTTCAACTGATAAGAGTTGGAAAGCAGATGGAACCGTACGACAGATGTCTGCTGTTATCTCACTTAATTGCCTCTGCTTCATAGAATGTTTCATATTTAATGGCTGTCTCCTTTTTCTCTCCCTGCAATACCTCTTCCCCTCACCACAGTGTGGCTGAATAATTGACTCTCCCTCTCAGCGACTATACATCATGGTAGTTTAGTTGGAGAAACGGCACGGAGACAGGCCCTTTGGCTCACCGAGTCCGCGTGGACCTGCGATCCTCGCACACTGGCACTATCCTACTCATACTAGGGACAATTTACAATTATACCAAGCCAATTAGCCTACAAACCTGTGCGTCTTTGGAGTGTGGGAGGAAACCAGAGATCACAGAAAAAACCCACACAGGTCACGGGGAGAATGTACAAACTCTGTACAGACAGCAGCCGTAGTCAGGATCGAACCCGGGGCTCTTACATAAGACATTAGTGAGGCCACATTTAGAGTATTGTCTTCAGTTTTGGTCACCATGTTATAGGAAAGATGTCAAGCTTGAAAGATTTCAGAGAAGATTTACCAGGATGTTGCCAGGACTTGAGGGACTGTGCTATAGGGTGAGGTTGAGCAGGCTGGGGCTTTTGTCCTTGGAGCACTGGAGGATGAGGGGTGATTTTGTAGAGGTATCCAAAATCATGAGAGGAATAGATCAGATAAACACACAACGTTTCTTGCCCAGATCAGGAGAATTGAGAACCAGATGACATAGGTTTGAGGTGAGGTAAAGATTTAATGGGAACCTGAGGGTAACTTATTTACACAAAGGGTGGTAGGTGTATGGAATGAGCTGCCGGAGGAGGTAGATGAGGCAGGTGCCATCGCGATGTTTAAGAAACATTTAGACAGGTTTGTAGCTATATAAGCAAAAAGCAGGCAGGTGGGGCTAGTTTAGAATAGAATGCCTTTTATTGTCATTCAAACAGACAAGGTTTGAACAAAATTTCATTCCTACAGTCTTGACATTGCAAAAAAAACCAAGACCCACACTTAACACAATTTACACAAACATCCATCACAGTGAATCTCCAACACCTGCTCACTGTGATGGAAGGCAAAGTCTTATCTCTGCCCTTTGTTCTTCTCCCATGGTCCAGCAGTCCAACTGCAGCGTCGAGGGACACGTTAGATGGGACATGTTGGTCAGCGTGTGCAAGGTGGGCAAAGGGCCTGTTTCCATGCTGTACGACGCTATAACACAAAGTGCTGGAACAACTCAATGGGTCAGGCAGCATCTCTGGAGGACAGGTCCAGACAAAATTCCTGTCTTCTGTTTTCCAGCACCGGCAATTTCTTTTGGTTGCTCACCTTATAATGAGTTATTACCCTCCACATATCTCACTTCTACAGTTCGGATGCATTCCATTGGTACAGCCATTTTCTTTGATCCCTCGATGCTAGTGTGTTCTAAAATCATTATTCCGCCAATTGTAGTGCACGCTGAGGTAAGTGCGGCAAATTTATCTTTTAATTTATCCTACACGAAGGACAAGGAAATACCACTGTGATCAAATGAAAATGTGTAAGGAGAGGTGATCTTATCTGATACTTTAATTGAAATGGAAATCGTTGTAAATACAAATTAGTTTGGAAGGAAATAGATGGATTCCTATTTAGTTGCCGCAGGCGTTTTAGGTAGACGAACAAACGCAAAATTAATATCACTGACAATTTGCATGCTGTACAGATGTACATACCAGGCTGCAGGCAATACGGATTAGATGTGTTTATATATCAGTGTATCCTATCTACTTGTAAAAGTGCTTCGTTGAAGTTATTTGAAATCGAGCAGAAAATCTGTTCCAATGAAAGAACAGACAAGTGAATCCTGCTTTGTTGATGATTTTATCTTTAATTGTCATCAACGTGTAAAAAGTGACAGTTCCAAATAGATCATTGCAGCCAAAGCAAAGAAACTCCCAATAAAGATATGTGTTAAAGAAGGAACTGCAGATGCTGGAGAATCGAGGGTTACACAAAAAGCTGGAGAAACTCAGCGGGTGCAGCAGCATCTAAGGAGCGAAGGAGATCTGAAGAAGGGTCTCGACCCGAAACATCGCCTATCTCCTTCGCTCCTTAGATGCTGCTGCACCCGCTGAGTTTCTCTAGCTTTTTGTGTAACTCCCAATAAAGAGAGTTGGTGCTGAAGCTCAGCTTTTGTAGATTGTGGCTCCAGCACCGCATCCAACAAGGACTATACACTTTTGGTTTAAACCTGCAAAAGGCACAAAGTACTAGAATAACTCAGCAGGACATGCAGCATCTCTGGAGGACGTGGGTAGGTCTTAAGGTCATAGTGTAAAAGTTCACTTAAAAAGATAGACAAAGTACAAATTCTTAAGCCCATACAAAGCTTTAATTTAACATCTGACGGGTGTGGACCTAGAGACCCAGAGGCAACAATTTCACGTCTGAATCTCCAGCAACACACACACAGAAATACCAGAAAACTGGAGCTTATATACGTACAGATATAAAACCAATTGCATGATGTAATGTATAAAATTCCATCATCCACTTCCAAATATGGAGTTGTTTTTCACTCTTTGCCAAAAGCCAGTCATCCCAATGGCATCCTCTGGGCCCCTTCTCATCTGATTAATCTCTTCAATTTACGTAAAAAACCTTGTAAGAGAGCTGTGAACTATTCAACTTCAGTTAAAAAAAACCCTTGTCACAATGGGAGTTGTCCAAATCCCATCATGCATTACAATTGGCCTTTTATAACAGGAAAGCTTAAATGTGACAACAATCAATTGACAATTAACTCTTTCAATAGGTGATAGGAGCAATATAAGCCCATTCGGCCCATCAAGTCCACTCCGCCATTCAATCATGGCTGATCTATCTCTCCCTCGTAACCCCATTCTCCTGCCTTCTCCCCATAACCCCTGATACCCGTACTAATCAAGAATCTACCTATCTCTGCCTTAAAAATATTCACGTTTCGGGTCGGGACCCTTCTTCAGACTGAAGAAGGGTCGCGATCAAAAATGTCCTAATCTATGTCCTTCAGAAATGCTGCCTGACCTGCTGAGTTACTCTAGCACTATGTATCATTTTTTTTTGTAAACCAGCATCTGCAATTCCATGCATTTGATTTTAAACTTATCTCAGTGTCATATATATATATTTTCTGATCAGGAGACATAATTTTTTTATGCTTGCTGTTTTCATCCAAGACATTTGGACTGTCACAATCGATCGAAACAAATGGATGCCCTGGACAAAATGTCTAATGGCAAATAAACTGTCAGCAAATACAAGAAAAGAGATTTCTTCAGAAAAAAGAAGCCAGTTTCTTTTCTAAGATAAACTAAAAATAAGTAGCCTGGAATCTTACCCTGGTCTATTATTACCTTGTCATGTATCTATATACTGTAAATGGATCGATTATAATCACGTATTGTCTTTCTGCTGACTGGTTAGCACGCAACAAAAGATTTCCACTGTACATCGGTACACGTGACAATAAGCTAAACTCAAACTGACCATTCACAGTGTACAGGTGCATGATAAAGGGATTAAAGTGAATAACATGCAGTGCAGTATAAAGTCAGGTGGAGTCCAATCAAGATAGTCCGAGGGTCTCCAATGTGGTGAATGATAAGGTCATAAGTGATAGGAGTAGAATTAGGCCATTCGTCCCATCAAGTCTACCACGCCATTCAACCATGGCTGACCTATCTTTCCCACCTAACCCCATTCTCCTGCCCTCTCCCCATAACCCCTGACACCCGTACTAATTAAGAATCTATCTATCTATCTCTGCTTTAAAAGATAGTTTAAGACTGCTCTCTCGTTGTTGGTAGGATGGTTCATTTTCCTGATAACAGCTGGGAAGCAACTATCCCTGAATCTGGAGGTGTGCATTTTGGCACCTCTATACCTTTTGTCCGATGGGAGAGAGGGGAGAAGAGAGGGAGTGGCTGGGGTGCCACTCATCCTTGATTCTCCTGGTGGCCTTGCCGAGGCAGCATGAGGTGTAGATGGTGTCAATGGAAGTCATGTTGATACATTATATTCTGCCTCACATTAAGATGACCCATCCAAGAATGAATTCCAAGCAAATGTATTTAACGTAGTGAGTCGAACACAAGTTATAACTTACTGCTGTTGCTATTATTTTGCACACAATAAGGGCTTTGTGAAGGAAGTAGCCACGACTTGTTGTCATGTTTTGGGCATGAAGATCTTGCTTCAAATTGTCTTCAGGAGCAAGTAGACACTCATCATCGTGAACTCAACTCAAAGATGTTACTCGATTTCTGGTTACTAGGAGGCAGTAAATAGGACATCGATATACAATCTGCCCTCGTTATTACAGACCTCTTTGTATCGGACGGTGGTTGTAGCCGACGAGGATATTGGATTTTGTGGCCTTACATTTTTATGGTGTGTCTTGTTTAGTGTATGTTTATTGGCTATTTTTCCAATATTGTTCCTATTTAGGATGTGTAGGAAAGAACTACAGATACTGGTTTAAATCGAAGGTAGACACAAAATGCTGGAGTAACTCAGCCGGTCAGGCAGCATCTCTGAGAGATCTGGTCCGAAGAAGGGTCTCGACACCCGAAAGGTCACCCATTCCTTCTGTCCAAAGATGCTGCCTGTCCCGCTGAGTTGCGCCAGCCTTTTGTGCCTATTTCCTCCTTTAGTTTGTGCGTTCAAAAATCGAGGAAGATACTGGCAATCTTTAACCTCTGCCAACCAGGTTCAAATATGTATAGGAAGGAACTGCAGATGCTGCCTTACACCATAGATAGATACTCCAAAATGCTGGTGTAACTCAGCGGGACAGGCAGCATCTCTGGAGGAAAGGAATAGGTGACGTTTTGGGTCGAGACCCTCTTCAGACTGCAGGAATCTGTTTGATGAAGAGTCTCAACCCGAAACGTCACCTATTCCTTTTCTTCAGAGACGCTGCCTGTCCCGCTGAGCTATTCCAGCAATTTGTGTCTACAGGTTAAAATATGCATCATTTTTTTATCAATTCGTGTAATTTGAGTTAAAAAGTAGTGTGAAATGAGTCTGGTGAATAGAATAGAAATCTTAATAGTGGAAGAAATTATTCTCTTTAAAATTTGAACAAAATAGGCAATGATGAACAGTTACCAAAAAAAAACATGGTCTGGATGAATGAGTGAATAAGTTTATTGGCCAAGTATTCACATACAAGGAACTCACCAACTCGTTAGAGTTTAGACTGTTTCCAGCATGGAAACAGGCCCTTTGGCCCATTGATTCTGCAGCCAGCCAGCGATCACCTTGTACTATCCAGCACACTATAGACAATTTATGATTTTTACACGCCTGTACGTTTTGGAGCATAGGAGAAAACCGGAACACCCTGAGAAAACCCACGCGGTCACAGGGAGAACGTCCAAACTGGGCAGATAGCACCCGTGGTGAAGATCGAACCCGGGTCCCTGGCACCGTAAGGCAGCAACTCAACCGCTGTGCCACATCTGGACTGTGGAGAAATGTAACACAACACATGTTTGTATATTGCTAACCCTATTTCGGAGCCTTAATTCCTTATAGATTAGTCATAAAACCCGGTGCACATGTAAAATCTGTGTGCTGCTATTTCTGTTCCGTTAACAGATTGGGAAACTTGTACATCTGTGTCGCTAAGATGATGAAATATGGAACCAACTTATCCACTGTTTCATGAACAAACCTTATTTCTTGCTTGCACTAACTTCTTCTGAAGATGCCATTGTCAGTTATCCTGTTTAGTTCCCGTATTTCCCCCGGGTTTTCTGACTCCCCCCCCCCCCCCCCCCCCCCAGTGTAGCTCGAGGCAATATGCGGGCTGGATATTTGATATTCGCCATCTTGAACCAGTGGTCAATGTTTGGCCTCTCTGCCATCTCGCTCAGATTGAATGATTGCACGGAGTTCAAACTGAATGTCATCACAGTGTGCACAACATCTCAGACAACATCAGTTTATTAAGAGAGTGCTGCGTGCTGTTTGTTCGATATAGCTGAACATATCGAATCAACGATGGGGAAAGTTAAAATGAATTATTCATTCAAAATTAAATTGAATGCACTGTGTTCCTCAAATTTGAGGATCGTGTCCTGTATATTAGTGCCATTGGGTACATGTTTTTGTTCCCACAATAATTTAAACATCGTAAAATAGTCCCGGTCATTCTGAGAATAAGTAGAAAACTATTTTTAAAGGCAGTGAAATGTACCAGTATTTGGTTCAAGATGGATGTGAATCTTTATGTAAAATATCCAATTTCTCAATCTTTTCTTGCAAGTCAGAAAATGTTTAAGCAATTTCTGCATAATCATTTGACACATAGCATCACAAGGGCTAGGATGCATGTTCTGAACCTGTATTAATATCAGTAAAGATGTGTAGAAATTATGAAATAGTAATCAAATGAATAGGTTAATATGTTTATATGCTGTTCAGTTTAGTGAATGCTAACATTGCTTCAGTTGGCTAAATTAAAGGGGCTGTCCCACTGCGGCAACCTAATCTGCGAGTTTAGAAGAGTTTGCCCTCGACTCAAACTCGCAGCATGGTCGACACGCGGTCCTATGAGGTCACTGGAACTCTCCTTCATGCTCGAGGGAAGTTCCCGCATACTCGCAGCCTCAGTTTTTCAGCATGCTGAAAAATTTTCCGCGAGTAAAAATTGGTCGGCAGGGTTCGTTTGCACTTGTAGTTCAGTGGTGTGGGGTCGCTATGTAGTTATAGACAGTCGAGGGCAGCCGTAAGCAATCTCCTTCGCTGATCGGGCATTTTAATTGGCTCATTGGAGTTTTCAGGACCAAGGAAAACCGACCGGTAAGTTAAATGCCCGCTAAACTTTATTAAACGTTGTCTGGCTTCTTAAAAGTGTCTCCACTCCTTCTCTCCCCATCTCTCCCATTCTCTCCCCCTCTCTCTCCTCTCCCCCCCCTCTCTCCTCTCCCCCCCCCCCCCCCCCCCCCCCCCGCGCTCTCTAAAGGACTTACCGTACACTGTGTAGCCGTCTTTTCCCTACCTGTTAATCGCAGGTGTGAATTTCAGACAGCGCTCCCCCGCTTTCCCTGGCCCCCGCCTTTGCGATGTGTGTGTGTGTGTGCGGTCGGTCGATCAATTCAGCTCGCGGTTTCATCGCTGACGGTCGATCGATCCAGCTCGTGGTTTTCCAGGCGCGTGCCCTCGAAGTTGAAGGTCGCTTAAAGTTTGCGACAGCGGGACAGGCCCTTAACGCTCTTTCCCATTCCTCATAATACATTAACTATGACAAAGAATAGTTCACATTTTCGCTCCTAATAATGTGTATGTATGACTAAAAGCATCAATTATCCAGCTGTTTGATATAAGTCATGTACAATGCCAGATTGGCAATTTAGTGTTAATAAAATGTTGATAGTCCTGCCTTTGCTCTTTCCAAACAAGCTACTTGGAATTGGGAAGATTGGAAGCTGTTCAAAAGAGTGGAAATTGTCGTTCCAAATCATCACTGATTTCTTATTGATTGTGAATTACCATGAAAAATGGACTCAAATTTTCACTTATTTACCCGAGCGAATGCCTCGGTTTTGACATGAGCCAGCAAGGCGTACCTAGTTTTTTTCCCCAATATTGGCTGTGCAATGTAGAACGAGGCTGCTCGCTACTTTGATTCTTGGGCTGCTACAATAGTTGACCTGAGTCCAGGGATAGCACAGATAAAGCCCACTGCTCCTGGGGGGAAGGTTCTGGTCAGGTATCCAGGAATCTCCAGCCTTGACTGATGATGCACAGCACATCATACCCAAGGCTGGGGGCTGTATACAGTCACTTCTGCTGGCGAATTACGATCACTTGGGCAAACCTGAAGGGTTTTGAGCTGCAACTCACTACGATAGTGCTGACAGATTCAGGATGGGAAGAGCGATAAATGGCAAGCAGATCCTCTGTTGATTATGGGCAAAGCTACCGTGAGAGTTGAGTTTGGCTCTTCACTGCAGAAGCACTGGTCCCCTTCCATCAACAACGGTTCAACGGTTCTTTTATTAACACGTGTACCAAGTTACAGTGAGATTTAGTCCATACAGATCATTTAGATTATTGCCATATATAAGTACAATTCCCAACTAGGTACTAAATGCAGGGAAACAACCCACTGAGTGTATGCGTCAGAGTTGCAAAGTTTTGCTGCTACTTCACTGTCCCAGCTGCAGTTGGTCATAAAGGCTTGTTGCAGCCGTCGGCTCCATCCAGTCGTCCCACGAACGGTTGTCCTTCTCCTCGCCCGGCCATCTTCAACCTTCGTGGCCCAGGGGATGTCCATGAGGGCCCCGGTTCTTCCTCCCATCCCTCGCCCAGCGACCTTCATCTACTTCCTCCACCCTCCTCTCCGGTTCCCGGTCTTCCGGGGGCGAGCAGGGGCCGGGCTCGGCGGCTTCCCTTCCCTCCCCCGGTTCTGCGGCGGGCGGGCGGTCGAGCGGTCCTGGCCTACTGTCGGTGTACGTCTCGGCTCACCGGGACCTTCTGCCATGCACCACAGAAGATCCCGGCAAACACAGCTCCTATGAACACATCGGTGTGTGTGAGAAATTCTCTTCCATCATTAGGTCATAAGGAATCGGAGTAGAATTAGGCCGTTCGGCCCATCAAGTCTGCTCTGCCATTCAATCATGGCTGATCTACCTCTCCCTCCCAACCCCCATTCTCCTGCCTTCTCCCCGTAACCTCTGATACCTGTCTTTGGATAAACATTAGTCAATCCTCTACTTAAGATAGCAAGCTCAGAAAGTTCTGAGGTTTTTAAATGTCCTTCACATTGCTGGGCCGGAGCGATGTTTTTAAAAGAAGGTTTTATTTTAATTCATGAGTTGTCATCGCTTAATAATGGAAAGATGTAATTAATTTCAAAGACAGTAAACTGGCAGACTCTTTTTCTAAGAATGTTGTTTTTATTTGTTAATAGTAATTTTTAAAAATGTGGAAAATTGACGGGATCCCTAGTGAATTATAAAATGCGACTTTAAGTTTACATTATGGTTCTAATGTGACTAAATATTACTCCAGTTTTTATTTGTGTGCAGTGCAATACTAATGCCACTTTGCTTTTTAGCGAAGAAAACATTAATTTATTTATTTTTTATTTTAATGCGGCATTAATACCATTTTCTATTTCAACTAAGCAGAGGATCACTGACGACTTTTAATGCAACCAAAGTGGCCGGATGCAACATCGCAACCTTTTTTTTAAAAAACAGTGTATTTTTTCCACATTAAAACTGCAACAATGCACTTTTCGTCGATGGCTTTAGGGGTTAAATCAGAGAAACAGCCCTGTAGGAATCAACACCTGATGTGAATCAATTTGTTTCCAAATGTTTTTTCCACAAGCATTGAGCACTGAGTGATCCTGTTGGCATTTCAGAAATGGATTCTTTATTTTCTCATTAGATTCCTTCCAGCCATGTCCGCAGGTCTCAGCTAACCGTGGTCACGTGCCTGTCATCTATTAGTGCGTAGTTCGTCCAACACAGAACATCATTTGTAGCGTGCTAAATACTCCAGGATGCAGCGTAAAGAGAACTTCCCATTGCAGTGTTTATGTTTAAGCCACTTCCACGTCATCCCGCATCCATTGCACAATTGCTAAATTGTCGCCCTGACATCGCATGCATGGAGGGAATAAGATTTGTACACGTTTCCACTCGTGGTTTTCCTGGACCGAAGCGGGGAAATCACCAGTGGCGAAAAGTGTAAAATTCTAACATTGTTGTGAGTTTTTTTGGGGGATGATTAAATTCACAACATGTGATGGCAACCCACCTGGAAAAGTGTCTGTGAGAAAGTTTTGCTGCTCCCTGCCATTGTAACCCGGCAAGGTTTCCTCTGTACATGTTATTTGAGAAAACCGCAAGCAGGTTCTTCCTCGGATAACATTTGTCCTGTTCTGTTTCGGATCCCGTTTTTTTTGTTGTTTTTTTCCCCCCCATATTTCCCGGAAAGATTGTTCAAGCTTTGCCTGAGACTGCTTGCATTTCTGTAACAAAAACGCTTTGCGATTTTTTTAATTTCTTTTTCTTTTTCAAATTGTTTTTTAACGACTAAACATTCTCGTTTACAATTACAGCCAGAGGAAATATTGCTGATCTGTGTTGCCACCAGAGAGCTTGACCTTAAAAAAAAAAAAAAAAAAACCCCAACGCCCCATTTGTATTTGACTGTTTTTTGGTTTGGCTTTTTGGTTTATTCAGTTTGTGACTATTTCTGCCCATGTTTACATCAGTTTTAATTTTATATTTTCCATGTGCTCTCCTCCACTTTCCTTTCAACCAATCATGTACGTGCGTATCATGTGACTTTGTCATGTGGCTTGCATGGAACTGATGTCGTCCTCGCTGGTGAACAGAAGGTAAAATCTTTGTTCTAAATTGAACACATTCAACAAGTTTCTCCACACAAGGTTCAATAGAGTTGACCATTATGGACATCTTAACAATTGCCTGGTCAAGTACATTTCTGGTGTATTTGCCAAAATGTAGCCCAGCACGTCTCATTTTAGAAAGATAAATGCCTTGGTGAAAGCTAGAAGGGTGAAAAATTAAATGGTTATTGTTGAATTGATACTGCCAACCACATGCAGCTATAAAGCCATTAACTATGCTTTTAACTGGGTAATAAACTAGGCCATTAATCTATTTAGAGTGCCATTGAAGTGGTAGAGTTTAACCTTAACATGCAAGGGAACTTTCTCCTCATTTACCCATGCTTTTGATAAAACGATGACTCCTGCACATGTCCTTCCTCTTTTGTGCCTCAGAAATTAAATTTAATTGCACTTGGAAAGCAACTTTTGTCAATCTTCAGTTATTTATCACGAGCTTAGTGCAATCCAAGCTTTCAGATGTAGGCTTTTAATAATTACTTTTAATAATGTAGGCTTTTGATAATTTATGTCCCCAGCTCTGCTTCCCAAAAGATGAATAAAAGATAAAATTAATAATGGAAACTTTATTTTTAACAGGCAATAGGTGCAGGAGTAGGCCATTCGGCCCTTCAAGCCTATTGTGAATACTAAATTACAATTACACTAATCATTTTAAATACTTTAAAAAAAAACAGCTTTTTGAACGGGTTATAATCCAGAGCAGGAACCGTGGACGACATCTTAAAAAATGGGTTTGTTCCAAAAGTTACATTTTTTAGTTTATTTGGAATAAAATTCCCTAAGTTATTAAATCCCAGAGACACGTGGAAAGGAACAATTTGAATTGTGCTCTGGTGTTTTTTATGAACTTAGCCAGTGTGCCTGGAAGATCTATATCGATAATCGCTCCTAGTTGGACTTGGCAAATCTTGATCATAGCTCTTGTGCAAGTCAGGGTAGGGTGAAAACAAATCTGTAAGGCATCATCGTGCAAACAACAGAAAATAACCCTGACATTCTCACTTTCTTGAAGGAGTAACTGTTTGGAGGGTTGCCACTCACAAGAAACATATAATGCTAAATACAAGTTAATATTACACAGAAGCAGCAAACTGTCTTCACATTTTAGCAGTGGCCGTTTCTTGTAATGATAATTTGCAACTCAAGGGGTTGGAATGTTCCAAGCTTAAAGGGTGGGGATGTCCCAAGCTGAACTCATGGCATCAGATCCAATGCAAATATGCTTTCCATTAATATTAAAATAATTATCCAAAAATGTAACTTCTGATGAAGAAATTCTATGTTAAGATATCTGTTCCAATTTTGAGCAAAAAGGCAATTGCTACCAATATGTATATATATATATATATATATATATATAAATTTTGTGTTATCATCTAATGTGCATTAATTTAAATTAAATTTATATAATACGCAATTAACTTTGGTAAATAGATTATATATAAACATGTGTTTACAAGTAAAAGTAATCTGCAATTAATTTTACATAATTAATTTTATAATTAATTAACAGATTCATTTTATATAAATGTGTGTGTGTGTGTCTATATATGCATTATGTAGATATACATATACTTATATAATAGATATGTAATTGACTTTGGTAAATCGATTTTATATGTAAACACATCAGTGTTTAAAAGTAAAAGTAATTGCGTAAAATATAATAAATTGTATTTTTATAATTAGCTTTATAATTAACTAGATGACCCATAGACCCATTAATTACAGATTAATTCTTACATATTTGTGTGTGTGTGTCTATGTATATATATTATAGATATACATACACACATATGATATGTATAATAATATATGTATAATGTTTTCAATTTAAAAAATCTGTCTGCCTGTGTCAGGCAACCATAATATTTTAAGGTTATATCAATTTAAATTTAGGGATGTAATGCCTCCTATAAAATAGTGCATTAAAAGTTAAATCTTCCAAGATGAAATGGGTTTAGTCAGGGTGACAGGGAGGAGAAAATCAATAAATGAATGGAGATGAATCTTCTGTCGTGCAGACTGCTTTGTGTTTGCACAAAGATGGACATTTTAATCTTCTTGTCATTTCAAGCAAATTGTTGATCCAGTGTTACTTGTATTTACACAAGGGCCGTGTGCTGGTGCTGAGTATACAGGTTTAAAATATATGTGATCCCTTAATATTACTAACATCTGGCTTAAGCTGTACAAACACTTCGGAGAGCAAAGAGACTTGTTTTTCCCTTTTCTCCGTGGTGCTTCCCTGCATTAAAAAAAAAGAATATTACATTTTTCTTTGTAAATTCCCTGAGATTAAGTCAGCCACTTTGTTGTGAATTTGCTGTGATTTGTTACCGAGTCCCCTGGTTTTGAAGAGGGAAGCACATGTTGGTGCAGATTGCAGACTAACACCTGTACCTCACAGCATCACTGCATGTCTGCAAGTAGTCTTATCCCTCCTCTTGAAGCCTGTCGGGCGACATCTAGAGTTTACGAGGCTGAGACCTGAACCCCCACCCCCACCTCTGCATGCCTTTTGCGTAGTGGATGCAGACGACTTTTGCTGCGTGCATCAGCTGTGCATTTGTTTATATTACTTTTGCATTGATTTGGTTGCCATCGAACAGATTCCTTTCAGCAAGCAACAAGCAACATTTTTTTTTCATATAGGCATCGTCTCTGAAGTGTCCATTACCATTTACACTCGATGCACTTGACCCAGGATGGAGGGGGGTGGGGGGGGGATGTCTTAATATTTGGAAGTTGATTTGGGCCCAAATTCCTTGAAGCTCCCCCGATGAAATCGGCCGAGAGTCCGGGAAAAGATCCCCGTTGACAAATCCTACTGAACCAACATTCCTGCAGCTTTGGTCTAGCCAACCTCACTCTGTTGTCGGAAAATTTGTCCGGTACCCTCAGCAGAATGCAAAAAAAAAACGATTATCGGCTAAGGGTTTCTGTGTCAAGTCATTAATCGAGGTGAAAAAGCACCAAGTGTAAATGGGACCATTACATGCATGCTAACTGAATCTTTCTCTTCATCTAGAACCAGAAACTCATGTAGTTCCATATTCCTAGACAACATGACGTTCCACAAATTGCTGCATGACTAAGCATGATTTGTGCTGGTGTTTTCTTCTTCCTTAACCTATTTATTTTGCCCAGAAGAGGAGTAAAGCAACTGTTAGCGATTGAAATGTGTAGACTTGCGCCACGCCGTCAGGAATCAGCCTTCACAAGGAGCAGCCATTTTGATTTTTGTTTCTTCCTTTGGAACCTCACTAACCTGTTAAGTTGCAGCAAAACACTTGAATTGGATTATGAAGCTACTTACTCTCTTGATAAGTTAACCAAGACTCAAATTTATGTGTTTACGGAATGTTAGCATTTTTAAGATCAAGATTAAGGTTAAGATAAACATAAGCAGCAGAGTGAATATGTGGTGGTAATTCTTATAGTGAAGATGAGCAAAGTTATTAATGATCATGTGCTTTTAGTTAATGTAATTTCCACTCTATTATTCAAACCCACTTTGGTGTCACTCACAAACACAGTGCCTTATAAAATAAAAGGGTCATTATCATTATTTTCCCGACTCTGATCAAACATTGTAACATAAACATCCAGAGTATTTTGGGAGTGTTCTCTGTAGACAAGCAAAGCAGTGGTTGCAATCTGCGTTTCATACGATAGCAAAATAATATTACCTGCTAGCCTCTTTTTATTTGGGGACCAAAAGCAAAAGTGGGACATGTTTAATGATCAGCAAAAATCCCGTTGCAATTATGAACACATAACGTCTCGTCTTTGTAGAAAGCCCAGGAACAGATGAGTGGATGAGAGAAGGCTCACACTAAGTCAGAATTTGCTCTGTTAATATATAACGGGCTATGAATTGCTTGATGTGCAGGAACACGAAGAATTTATCTTGTCCTCTTCAGATATTTTTAGTTGCATTGGAACAAGAGCAACATTGGCCGCATTCAGTTCTGCCCCTTCACACATAAATAACTAGCATAACCCAGTCACTGCAATCTAGCTTTCTTATTACACCCTTGAAATGCAACCCTTCTGTTCTCAGGAAGTTATTTGAATCCTTGTGAAAATTGTTGAAACTTTTTTTTTTTTAAAAGCAATAAGATAGTTGTCAGCCGACCAAAATCTCATGCTGTCTTTTGAGCGGATGCAGTTTGATTATTAGATAAGGACATTTGGATTACCAGATAAGAAATGTGGTGTTACCAACATTGACTTGTAGGAGAACCAAGCCCACCCAAACTAGAAGAACATGTACTGGGAAACGGAAATATCTACAAAGTGAACTGGATCAGCCAGGACGATGGAGGTTCCCCCATTCGACATTACCTGATCAAATACAAAGCTGTGAGTAAACCACGATGCAGACCGAACCCTTTGATGTATGACGTTGATGTGATAAATATCATGTGCTTGACTGAAGCAATTGTAATGTGTAGGAATTAACTGCAGATGCTAGTTTAAACCGAAGATAGACACAAAATGCTGGAGTAACTCAGCGGAACAGGCAGCATGGGTGACGTTTCAGGTCGGGACCCTTCTTCTGACTGGTCGAGGGTCTCGACCCAAAACCGTCCCCTTTCCTTCTATCCAGAAATGCTGCCTGTCCCGCTGAGTTACTCCAGCATTTTGTGTCTATCTTCAGTAGCAATTGTAATATTACAGTGCCCTCCATAATGTTTGGGACAAAGACCCGTCATTTATTTATTTGCCTCTGTTCTCCACAATTTGAGATTTGTAATAGAAAAAAAAAAGTCACGTGTGGTTAAAGTGCACATTTGTCAGATTTTAATAAAGGCCATTTTTATACATTTTGGTTTCACCATGTAGAAATTACAGCAGTGTTTATACATAGTCCCCCCATTTCAGGGCACCATAATGTTTGGGACACAGCAATGTTATGTAAATGAAAATAGTCATGTTTAGTATTTTGTTGCATATCCTTTGCATGCAATGACTGCTTGAAGTCTGCAATTCATGGACATCACCAGTTGCTGGGTGTCTTCTCTGGTGATGCTCTGCCAGGCCTGTATTGCAGCCATCTTTAGCTTATGCTTGTTTTGGGGGCTAGTCCCCTTCAGTTTTCTCTTCAGCATATAAAAGGCATGCTCAATTGGGTTCAGATCGGGTGATTGACTTGGCCACTCAAGAATTGACCATGTTTTAGCTTTGAAAAACTCCTTTGTTCCTTTAGCAGTATGTTTGGGATCATTGTCTTGCTGTAGAATGAACCACCGGGTAATGAGTTTTGAGGCATTTGTTTGAACTTGAGCAGATAGGATGTGTCTATAAACTTCATAATTCATTATGCTGCTACCATCAGCAGTTGTATGATCAATGAAGATAAGGGAGCCAGTACCTTCAGCAGCCATACATACCCAGGCCATAACACCCCCACCACTGTGTTTCACGGATGAGGTGGTATGCTTTGGATCTTGGGCAGTTCCTTCTCTCCTCCATACTTTGCTCTTGCCATCACTCTGGTATAAGATCTTCATCTCATCTGTCCACAAGACCTTTTTCCAGAACTGTGGTTGCTCTTTTAAGTGCTTCTTGACAAACTGTAACTCGGCCATTCTATTTTTGCACCTAACCAGTGGTTTGCATCTTGCAGTGTAGCCTCTGTATTTCTGTTCATGAAGTCTTCTGTGGACAGTGGTCATTGACAAATCCACACCTGACTCCTGAAGAGTGTTTCTGATCTGTCGGACAGGTGTTTGAGGATTTTTCTTTATTATGGAGAGAATTCTTCTGTCATCAGCCGTGGAGGTCTTCCTTGGCCTGCCAGTCCCTTTGCGATTATTAATCTCACCAGTGCTCTCTTTCTTCTTAATGATGTTCCAAACAGTTGATTTTGGTAAGGCTAAGGTTTGGCTGATGTCTCTAACAGTTTAATTTGTGTTTCTCAGTCTCATAGTGGCTTCTTTGGCTTTCATTGGCACAACTTTGGTCCTTGTGTTGACAAACAGCAATAAAAGTTTCCAAAGGTGATGGAAAGACTGGAGGAAAGACTAGGTGCTGAGAGCTCTCTTGTACCTGCATGAAGAAGGCAATTAAACACACCTGAGCAATTACAAACACCTGTGAAGCCATGTGTCCCAAACATTATGGTGCCCTGAAATGGGGGGGGGACTGCATATAAACACTGCTGTAATTTCTACATGGTGAAACCAAAATGGATAAAAATGACCTTTATTAAAATATGACAACGTGCACTTTAACCACATGTGATTTTTTCTATTACAAATCTCAAATTGTGAAGTACAGAGGCAAATAAATGGGTCTTTGTCCCAAACATTATGGAGGGCGTTGTATGTACTGAAAATGTGAAATTCCATGAGGAAAATGTGAAAATCCATAAATGCATGAACATATTTTTATCAGTGTTTTGTTTGGGAGTAGTTTGGTTTTGTTGCGAGGGATATCGTGGAAACAGGCCCTTTGGCCCATTGTTCAGCCTACTATCTGTGCCTTTCAATCAGAGTTTTTCCTCTACCTCAGAACTGTGATGATAGTGGAAAAAATATCCTGTTTATGGTTGAAGTTTTGTTTTCAGAGAGACAGCATGTAAACAGGTCCTTCAGCCCACCTTGCCCATGCTGGCTATCATGATCTATCTACACTAAACCCACCTGCTTGCGTTTGGCCCATATCCCTCTAAACCTGTCCTATCCATGGACTTGTCCAATTGTTGCGATAGCACCTGCCTCAACTGTTTCCTCTTGTATGGACAGCTTGTTCCACTACCCTATATGTAAAAACATTACCCCTCAGGATCCTATTAAATCTTCCCCCCCCCCCACCCGCACTTTAAACCTATATCCCCTGGTTCTCGATTCCCCTACTCTGGGTAAAATACTATTTTTACTCTGGGTAATTTACCCAATCTGTTAGAATCATAGAGACATACGTGTGGAAACGGGCCTTTCTGCCCAACTTGCCCACGCCAGTCAACATGTCCCAGCTACACTAGTCCCACATGCCCGCATTTGGCCCATATCTCTCCAAACCTGTCCTATTCATGTACCTGTCTAATTTTGTCTTAAGTGTTGCGATAGTCCCTGCCTCAACTACCTCCTCTGGCAGCTCCTTCAATACACCCACCGCCATTTGTGTGAAAAAAGTTACCCCTCAGATTCCTATTAAATCTTTTTCCCTTCACCTGGACCTTTGGTCCTCAGTTCCCCTACTCTGGGCAAGAGACACTGTGCGTCTCATGATTTTATACACCTCCATAAGATCACCCCTCATCCGCCTGCCCTCCAAGAAATAGAATCCCAGCCTACTCAACCTCTACCTACAGCTCAGACCCTAGAATCTAGCAACATCCTTGTAAATCTTCTCTGTACCCTTTGCAGCTTGAGAACATCTTTCCCATAACATGGTGCCCAGAACTGAACATAATACTCTAAATGCAAAGTCTTATACAACTGCAACATGACTTCCCAACTTCTATACTCAATACTCTGACTGATGAAGGCCAATGTGCCAAAAGCCTTTTTGACCCTATCTACCTGTGACACAATTTTCAAGGAACTATGTCCCCATACTCCTACATCCCACTGCTCAACAGCAGTCCACAGAGCCCTACCATTCACTGTGTAAGCTCTGCCGTTGTTAGACTTCCGAAATGCAACACCTCACATTTCTGTGTATTAAATTCCATCAACCATTCCTCAGTCCAGCTGCCCAAATGATCAAGATCCTGTCCAAATTGTCGGCAGCTGTCTTCACTATCCACAGTACCACCCACTTTTGTGTCATCTGCAAACTTACCAATCATGCCATGTACGTTCTCGTTGCAATCATTGATATAGATGATGAATAGCAAGGAGCCCAGCGCCGAACCCTGAGGCACTCCACTGGTCACAGCCTCCAGTCCAAAAAACAACCTTCCATCATTACCCTCTGCTTCCTTCCATGAAGCCAATTTTCTATCCATTCAGCTATCTCTCCTTGGAACCCGTGCGACCTAACCTTCCAGTTCAGCCTACCATGCGGAACCTGGCTCGAAGTGCATGTTTCCAAGCTGCATCTCCAAAGTCTAATTGAAGTTTTAAATATTTGTTAAAGATCATATTTGTGTTTCAAAGTTGGAACATGAGGTTTCGGAGCTCAGCGTGAGAAGAATAACCTTGCAGTGAATGTGGAAGGGGAGCTATCAATGCTTAATGCAACGGGGGACATTGGATTGGGTCTGTTCATAAGATCATAAGGAATAGGAGTAGAATTAGGCCATTCGGCCCGTCAAGTCTACCCCGCCATTCAATCATGGCTGATCTATCTCTCCCTCCTAACCCCATTCTCCTGCCTTCTCCCCATAACCGTTGACACCCGTACTAATGAAAAATCTATCTATCTCTGCCTTAAAAATATCCACTGACTTGGCCCCCACAGCCTTCTGTGGCATAGAATTCCACAGATTCACCACACTCTGACTAAAGAAATTTCTCCCCATCACCTTCCTAAAAGAACGTCCTTTAATTCTAAATGCACTGTAATTGCAGCTTAGAATGATGAATGATGAATCAATTCACCAACGGGCTTGGATATCTGGGTTATAATCAGTTTACTACCTTCACACACTATATTGGTGATCAATTTTAAACAATGCACAAATTTCATTAGCAGAGAATTAAGGCAAATAAGTACTGATGAGTTCTACATAACCCCTCACTGCCTATGTTGCATGAACGTCCATTTTAAAAGATCATCCATTCTGTTTCTACCGAAAATGCACATTTTTTTTCAATAACATGCTCATGTTTCTGTACCGGGCCATTAATACACAATTTTCCACTCACCCACAAATTAATCGATATTGTTGTAAGTGAGAATTTTGAAAATCCATGTACCTCACGGGTTCCTTAGACCAATATTTTAATTTGCATTAATCGTCAAAGTCAAAATCATTGTGTTCCGATATCCTGACTGGGTCGCATTGACCCCTCAATGCTGGTAGCTCATGAAATCTTGAAGGGAATAGATATGGTATAGATATATAGATATAGATATGGGGAATATATATACGCACACAGGCTTTTCCCAACGACGGGGATCAGGAACTAGAGAGCATAGGTTTAAGGTGAGAGGGGAAAAAATTCAATAGGATATCTGAGGGGCAACGTTATCACACAGAGGGAAGTGGGTATGAGCTGCCAGTAGAAGCATTTGAGGCAAGTAGACTTAAAGCATTGAAAAGACATCTGGACAATTACATGGATTGGAAAGGGTTTTTTCGAATCTGAGATTACTGCACTTGTTCTGGCACTAAACATTTTTCCCTTTATCCTGTAAATGGACACCACTGTGAACATAGAAACATAGAAATTAGGTGCAGGAGTCGGCCATTCGGCCCTTCGAGCCTGCACCGCCATTCAATATGATCATGGCTGATCATCCAACTCAGTATCCCGTACCTGCCTCTGACCCCATTAGCCACAAGGGCCACATCTAACTCCCTCTTAAATATAGCCAATGAACTGGCCTCAACTGCCCTCTGTGGCAGAGAGTTCCAGAGACTCACCACTCTCTGTGTGAAAAAAGTCTTTCTCATCTCGGTCTTAAAGGATTTACCCCTTATCCTTAAGCTGTAACCCCTTGTCCTGGACTTTCCCAACATCGGGAACAATCTTCCTGCATCTAGCCTATCCAACCCCTTAAGAATTTTGTAAGTTTGTCATCATGTACAGTCTTTTCGCTGACTGGATAACTTGCAAAAAAACCTTTTTGACTGTGCAGTGAGTATATTAACTAAACTCAACTAGAGGTATATGGGCCACACATGGCGAAATGGGAGCAGTGCAGCGGCAGAATTTTTGATATCGTCCAAGCGATTACTCCCTCTAGCCGCTAAATGGACTAGATGGTTAAGGGGAATATCTTTGTACGCTTGCAAACTCTCCATCGGGGACCTTCAGAGCTTCTTCACAGATAAATCTTCAAAACACAGTCCTTGGAATAATACATTATTTATTGTTGATGAAAAACAATTAGGTACATCCAAACTTCTTCCGACTCCTACACTACAATCTTCACCCAACTCCAGCTTATTGCATAAAACGTTAGAAAACTCCTCGCGTCTCCATTACACTTCGCATGGTCGAAGGGTGAACCTTCCCCATACTGGTCCAAAACTAAACTAAAAACTAAGCTTCTGCGCAAGAAACTTCGCTCCAAACGTGCCCAAAAATACGTCATAGATCCCACCCACAATATAACGGGCAGTCTAAAATTTAAAGACACATGCCATAATTAATGACACACAAAACAAGCTAAACGGCCACTACAAGCAGTTTAGACAATAGACAATAGGTGCAAGAGTAGGCCATTCGGCCCTTCGAGCCAGCACCGCCATTCAATGTGATCATGGCTGACCATCCCCAATCAGTATCCCGTTCCTGCCTTCTCCCCATATCCCCTGATTCTGCTATTTTTATCCAGCTCTCTCTTGAAAGCATCCAGAGAACCAGCCTCCACCTCCCTCTGAGGCAGAGAATTCCACAGACTCACCACTCTCTGTGAGAAAAAGTGTTTCCTTGACTCCGTTCTAAATGGCTTATTCCTTATTCTTAAACTGTGGCCCCTGGTTCTGGACTCCCCCCAACATCGGGAACATGTTTCCTGCCTCTAGTGTGTCCAAGCCCTTGACAATCTTATATGTTTCAATGAGATGCCTTCTCATCCTTCTAAACTCCAGAGTGTACAAGCCCAGCTGCTCCATTCTCTCAGCATATGACAGTCTCGCCATCCCGGGAATTAACCTTGTAAACCTACGCTGCACTCCCTCAATAGCAAGAATAGCAAGTTGAGATGGGACATCTTAGTCAGATTTAGGCCAGAAGGCATGCACTGTATATGTACTCAATGACTCTAACTCATACTCGAATTGAGTGCTTCTACACTTATATTCAAATTTGGCATGATTTGCCATGAGTTACTTGTCAGTGACACAACTTTCGGTATCTGATGAAGTTAATTCTCACAACGTGGAAAGCATGCTTCAAACTGAACAAAACAACTCGGCATCCTAGTTTAGTTCAGGTTACCAAAGATACTTCAGTCTGAAGAAGATGTCCCGACCCGAAACGTCGCCCATCAAGGTTCTCCAGAGGTGCTGCCTGACCCGCTGAGTTACTCCAGCACTTTGAATGTTTTTGTGTAAACCGGCACCTGCTGGTCCTTGTTTCACCAACCTTCAGCAGATATTTTACACCCGGAAGCGAGTCGGCTCCAAGCCAAGATAATTTAGCTGTAACTACTGAATATTCCCATGAAGATTCTCGAATCGCAGACTCATACTCTCTAACTTGTCCACTGACAAACATACTGAACCTCCAATTACATTGTTCTAAGCCTCTCTACATCGCCGTCTAGATCTCTCGTTTCCCCTTCCCCTGGCACTCAGTCTGAAAAAGGGTCTTGACCCGAAATTGCACCTATTCCTTTCCTCCAGAGATGCTCTCTGACCCGCTGAGTTACTCACGTTTTTGTGTCTATCTTCAATAACATTGAACTGCCCAATGGATAAGGCTCTAAACTGGATGGCGGTTGGATTACCAATTGATGGCTACCTTGAGCAAATATCGCTTGTTCGTCTCGATCCCTCACCAAAGGTAGAGTTTGTTGGGCAAGAAGCAAGCTGACAGTAGAGAAAGACAGCCTCCTCAATTCGCCAAGAAGCATCGCGCAATTTTCCTGCTACAATATCTAAGCGTTTATGAATTGCTGAATGGGAGAAGGAAACCATTCAAGCCAGTTATACGATTATAAAGTTCTGGAGAAGAACGAGGTCCCTGATGCTTGTTCCAACGCTGGTGAAGATTAAATCTTGCCTCTATAGGCTAACTGATTTGTTAGTTCCTGAACCACTATCTACCTCATTAGAGATCCTTGGACTATCTTTGCTTAGAATCATCAACCTCATCTGGAATTTGCTTGCTATGAGCATCCACAGCATTTTGAGGCAGCGAGTTCCAAAAATCTACAGTATTCGCCGACTCTCTCCTCTCTGTGTTCAGCGAGCAATTA
Organism: Raja brachyura; assembly: GCA_963514005.1. The sequence continues at coordinate 30,042,776 of OY740806.1, read as the reverse complement.
CTTCTCCTGAGAATGTCCCCGATTTTAGACCTTCCGCCCTGAGGAAGTAGCCTTGCTGTATCGATCTGCTACAGTTTTATATTTTTTAGAGATACAGTGCGCAAACAGGCCCTTTGGCCCATGGAATCTGAGCCAACGACCATTCACCCCGTACACTAATTCTATCCCAAACACTGGGGACAATTTACAAATGCAAACTAACCTACAAACCTGCACGTCTTTGGAGTGTGGGAGGAAACCGGAACTCCGTGCCGCCATCAGGGTCCAGTATTTGGTGAAGTCACACCTTGTTCTTCTACAGTCTCCCACGTCCACAGAGCAATCTTGCTTCAGTCCCTCGCATCTCTCAAGTATCTCTTGTCCTTCACTCGAAATTTGGTTCAGTTTAGTTTCTTTAGTTTTAATTTAGGGATACAGCGAGGAAACAGGCCCTTCAGCCCATCAGGCCCGTGCCGACCAGCAATCCCCGCACATTAACACTATCCTACACACACTAGGGACATTTACATTTATTTCTGAAGAAGGGTCTTGACCCGAAACGTCACCTCTTCCATTTCTCCAGAGATGCTCCCTGACCCGCTGAGTTACTCCTGCATTTCACGACAATCTTTGGTGTAAACCTGCCTTCCTATAGGTTCTTAAATCGACTAATCGTAATAAACCCTAAACCTCATCACAGTAAACCTTATCCTACCTTGGCAACAAGACACCACCTCATGCACTTCCATGGACCACAAATCAAAAACAACTTATGTTCCGTGGCGATGCCTTTTATTTTCCTGTCTTGCGGAATTTAGTATAATTTATGTTCTGAATGTTGTCAATCTTTGTGCCTGTGCTGCTACAAGCAGGATGTTCATTGTACCTGTACCCCACTGTTCCTGTGTGCCCATGGCAACAAACCCGACTAGATGCCACCCATCTTCTAAACTTTGCCTCTCAGCTCCATACCCTCCTACTTAGGCATCGGAGGCAATTTCTGATGTTATTCCATATTCTGTATCATTCAGACAGTTCAGCAATCACTGCGCTGCACCACCTCACGGAGTCATAGAGCCAAACAGGTCAGAAACAGGCCCTTCAGCCCATCTAGTTCTGCCACTGTTGATGTACTGGGCCACTCCCATTTCCCTACATTTGGCCCATATCTCTCTAAACCTTCTCCATCCAAATGTCTTTTAAAAGTGTATAATGAAGCTGATTTTTTAAATGATAATAGAATGAGTCCTAATCATGATGTGATACATCTATTATCTTTAGAAGTTCAGATCATTCAGAAATCCAGGTGTTGGTATGACGCCCACATATTTGGATAAAATGAACCCACCATTTACAATTCTGTGGGTTCCCTAAATTAACATCTCTAAGCATTAGTGTCAACCCTGCAAGTTCACTGTTAAAGATCGGAACTGGAATGAAAAGGAGTAACCTAGAGAACTTGGGTGGAGGCAGCAACAAAGGCATGGCTTATGGTGCTACCAAGGCGATACAGTTTGTTCCAGGATTGGACAGTGTAAATAAGCATTTCACATACCCTTGAAGTGTAGAACATCCTTTAATGATAGCACAGGGTATAACACACGTCAGCAAGCACTGGTTGCATTCTTCTACTGAACTGTGCCCAGGGAGAGGAAAGCATTATGATTGATGTTAACTAAGGCAGGGTTAATGGTACTGAGGTAGCTATATTATTGGTTGCATGCATAAACCATCTACAGACAGGATGCTGTAAGTGCAGCACTCAGACAGACCATGCTGAAAGGTTCATCCGTTGAGGCAATATGGATAGAACTCTAAACTAAGAGAGGTGCAATCTCTCTGGTGGGATTATCCTATGGTGTCAGGGGTTACGGGGAGAAGGCAGGAGAATGGGGTTAGGAGGGAAAGATAGATCAGCCATCTATCTTTGGAGTTGACTTGATCTGCCTGATTCTGCTCATGAAACATTGCAAGGTAAGGTAGCCTTGGATGATGAGAGAGGTTGGTAATATGTCGAAGAAAAGGAAGCATATGTAAGGTCTTACATGATGAAATCAGACAGAGCCCTTGAGGAATTTGAAGAAAGCTGGAAAGAACCCATGCTGGGAAGTCAGTGAGCCAAAAGAGACAATGAAATGCCATTAGAGCATAGAGGATCTTAAGGCTTTTTTAATATGTAGGATGAAAGTGAGGCACTGAATTCTTCTTCTTTCGTGTGGCGTGCACAACCTAAAGTTGTCGGACAACTTGTTCTATTTGATCTTCTGTTTGTGCACGTCGAGTTGATTGCATTAGTGCAGACCATGTGAAGGTTGCAATCTTCCACCCCGGGTGCTGACTGAGTACCTAACATCATTGAGTCCAACAGCCAGAAAGTCACGTTGCAGTTTCAGAAAACGCTGGTGAGGCTGCATTTGGATTCTAGTGTGTAGTTCTGGTCACCCCCGTGGCAGCATGTAGTCCTCGTGTGTAGTTCTGGTCACCCCAGAACATGTCGAATGTGGAAGCTTTGTAGAGGGGGCAAGAAGCTGGAGAAGTTTACAAGTTGGCTGGATGAGTTGGTATTAGCTGTGACGAGAGGTTGAACTTTTCTCTGGCTGAGGAGAGGCAGAACGGAAGTGTATAAAATAAAATGATGAGAGGCAGAGGTTGTTCAGGCAGTCGGTTCCTTTTTCCCCGGGGTGGAAATGTCAAAGACTAGAGAACATAACTTTAAGGTGAGTGGGGCAAAGTTTATTTTACAGAGATTGGTGGGCGCCTAGAGTGTCAGGTGGACGCAGGTAGGATAACGGCATGGAAGAGGCTTTCCAGAGGCACATGGATATGCAGGGAATGGAGGAGTATGGATGACATACAGGCAGACGAGACTAGTTTAACTCGGCAGGGACTTTGTGGGCCTGTTCCTGTACAAAGTTCAAATTTCACATGTATAACAATAATAAATCCTTTATTTCGAACAGACTAAAAAATTAAAAGCAAGTGTGAAACAGCATAGAAAAAACAAAAAAAACATAGAAAATAGGTGCAGGAGGAGGCCATTCGGCCCTTCGAGCCAGCGCCGCCGACACCGCAGAAGGGCCGAAACAAAACAAGAATATTTATAAAGTGTCATAAACAATATTTATAAATAAATGAAATCGTACGTGTCCGAAAAGGAGCAGGAAGAAGCCAAAGCTTATTAATTCCCACCCCTTAATCGACTGATTATAATTATCTTATACAAATTTAGCAGCTGTAAACACCTATTTCTATATGTACACCAAATTATTTACCTTTATACACTAATCAAATATTTGCAAAGTCATACAAAAAAAAGAGACAAAGAAAAAACCCCTCCTGTACTATACAGCATCTCTTAGTCATATATACAACCGATCGCCCTATAATCACCCTGCCCACTACAATCAGTATAACAAATATCCCACTCACAATCACCTATCCTCATCCCAATATCCTTTTAAAAAGTGTGTTTTTGTACATCTTTTTAAAATGAATTATGTTTGTGCTAAGTTTTATCTCCTGTTCCAAACCATTCCACAAATTCACCCCCCAGATTGCTATATGCTTACTTTTAAGAGCATGTTAAAACGTGAAATCTCTTGCCTGGATTTATTTAAGGGGGGTGATTCACTGCTGCTGTAGATTCAACTTGTATCTATCAACGATCAGATTCTAGAAACTGGGATCTGCAGATGCTGGTTTACAAAGGAAAGACATCATCATAGCTCGTAAGCAGCATCTATGGGGAACATGGATTGGTGACGTTTCAGGTCGGGACCCTTCTTCAGACTGATTGTGTTCAGATTCTGTTTGCCTCTGTTCACCCTCGGTTTCTTCCACAGAAACATCACGCTGACTGGAAGCCCGAGATGAGATTGCCAGCTGACAGCGAATCCGTTATTCTTAGAAACCTGGAGTGGAACGCGGAATATGAAGTGAACGTGGTGGCTGAGAATAGACAGGGCAAGTCAGGTCCAGGTTCCATCTCCTTCCGGACCTCCGTGGAACCTACTGTCATTCCAGGTACGATTCAAGGCTGCTTTCAAATATTATTTGCATTAAGTCTTGCAAAGATGCTGCATCCCCAAATCTAGTAATGGTCACAAAAATAGTGTTCTGCAGGTGGTTTTCATTTATCTGTTTGTGAGGGAGCAATTTCATTTTTCCTCTTGGTAGGAAAATGGATACATTTGTGTTCATGTCTTTATTTAAAACAGAAAATCTTTATTTCCAGATCACATCATGTCCGGTTGGCAGTAGAGTTTCAAAGGTGCAGCCATTAACCCAACGTGGAATTGGAATCTTACTTTAAGACAAGGTTTAATACCCATGCTGGGATGAAACATTGCACCATCAGTAATGTCCTTCAATGGGTTGAAGAATGAACATTGGAAATATATAACTTAGATTCTGTAGACCCTGCGGGCACTTAACTCACATGTAAATTTCATAGGCTGCAGAGATGTAGAATGATCCCGATTTAAAAAAAATACCCATGACTGCCACAACAGCGGGAAGTGAGTTTCACAAGGTCTTGGTTTAACTAACACTTGTGTGACTGAGAGCAGGAATGGATCAGGTTCCTCTCAGATGGTAGAAGGAATTTTACGGTAGCAGTCAGTAACCGAGGGAGATTTGCAGTTAGTTCTGACAAAGCAAAACCATGAGGAATTTTTAAAAATCCAGGCATATTGCGAAGTACGTTGATAAAATCTTAACGCACCAACTTTTTTAATCAACTCGATGTGTTTTGAAATAAATACTAAACCAGCATGGATATAATTATTTTCTTCAACAAAATTGTACTCAAAATTGTACAAAATTGAGCTAATAATCAGAGTAAGTTTGCCTGTTTCTTTGCAATTCAATTGCGATAAACTTCCAGATTTAAATGTCGCAGTTACCCCCCTATCTCACTGACAGGAACAGGATCAATACAATATCAGTGTGATATTTAGTTTATTTTTTTAAATTTAGAGATACAGTGCGGAAACAGGCCCTTCGGCCCACTGAGTCCGTACCGACCAGCGGTCCCAGTTGTCCAATGTAAGGCAAGTTACAAGCCCCTTCAGCCCAACTTGCCCATGCCGACCAAGATGCCCCATCTACACTAGTCCCACCTTCCCGCGTTTGGCCCACTTCCAACGAAACCTGTCCTATCCATAATATCTTAACATATATTCAACATAGCTGATCTGGGCTAATCATTTCTGATGCAGCACAAGGGTCTTTATTAATGCTCGTTCTTTAGTATTGTATTGTATAAAAATTAGAAAATTACCCGTCAAATCTAGATGATGGCATCTTATAAGAAACACTCTAACCTATTCTATTTTTGAAGACAAAATAAACTAAAACCCTTGCTTTCATAAGTTGCTAAAAATAAAAATAAAATTTTTTAGTGTAAAACTAGATTATTGATTTCAAAATAGACCTGTAAAGATTGTCATATCGTTCTACATTAATAGTTACTGTCTCAGCACTGAGAAGCTGAAGTATAGTACAGGAACTGGCCCTTCGGCCCACAACGTCTGCGCTGAACAAGACGTTGTTAAACTTATTTCATCTGCCTGCACGCAATCCATATCCTTCCATTCCCTACATATCCAAATGCCTTTCTAAAAGCCTCTTAGGCTCTATTTAAAAGCCTCCATCATATCACATTGAATTACTGTACTTGTTATTCTACATGTTAATCCACTCATCACTATTCGTGATCACATGAATCAGATGACAGGATTTTCATTGACAGAATTAGACAAAAAAAATAACATGGTAGATAAAAGTGCTGGAGAAACTCAGCGGGTGCAGCAGCATCTATGGAGCGAAGGAAATAGGCAACGTTTCCGAAACGTTGCCTATTTCCTTCGCTCCATAGATGCTGCCACACCCACTGAGTTTCTCCAGCACTTTTGACTAACGTCGATTTTCCAGCATCTGCAGTTCCTTCTTAAAGAAAAACAAAAATAACATGATTCTTTTGAAAATTCATAGTGTGTGCAGACAATCTGTTCATACAAGAGTTTTTATAAAAATCTAAAGTTTGCTATTTCCCATTAATTAATATTTAATGCACCAAGTGTTTCAAGAAAATGAGAGGACATTTGGAAGTAAAAGGTCACCTTATATCGATTGTAACTTCCATTCTACTGTAAAATTATTTTACGAAAATTGCCAATAAGGTAAAATGGCAAGTGTTGGTGTTAGTACGTAGAACTGCCAGCCGGTCTTTGAAAGGGACGCAAGATTTCTGAGTTGAATAAATGAAGTGCATGCTGGTTTGCCAAAGATAGACACACACACACACACACACACACACACACACACACACACACACACACACACACACACACACACACACACACACACACACACACACACACACAGTGGCACAGTGAAAGAGTTACTGCCTCACAGCGCCAGAGACCCGGGTTCGATCCACACTACGGGTGCTGTCTGTACGGAGTTTGAGCATATGTTCTCCCTGTGACAGTGTGAGTTTCACTCCCGTTTCCTCCCATATTCCAAAGACGTGCAGGTCTGTAGGTTAGCTGGTTTCTCTAACTTGTCCCTAGTATTTGGGATAGAACTAGTGTACAGGTGATTGCTGGTTGGCACAGACTCGATGGGCTGAAGGCCTGTTTCCACGCTGTATTCCTTATACTAAACTAAACTAAAATGCTGGAGTAACTCAGCAGGCCAGGCAGCATTTCTGGAGAGCATGTACAGGTACCATTTTGGATCGGGGCCCTTCAGACATGTTCTGTGCATTGGAGAACACAAATAAATATCAAAGCTACATGGAAATAATTAATTTTCTAAACAAATTAGTGGTTTGCTTATGGTCCCACTTAAATGCAATGTTAAGATTCAAGAGAGTTTATTGTCATGTGTCCCAGATAGGACAATGAAAGTCTTGCTTTGCTTCAGCACAACAGAATGTAGAAGGCATGAATACAGAACTGATCAGTGTGTCCATATACCATTGTATAAATATATACACACATGAATAAATAAAATAGATAAAGTGCAAATAAACAGATAATGGGCTATTAGTGTTCAGAGTTTTGTTTGAGGAGTTCAATAGCCTGATGGCTGTGGGGAAGAAGCTGTTTCTGAACCTGGGCGTTGCAGTCTTCAGGCTCCTGTAACAGATAACAGAAACTCCCTGTACAGTCTGTAAATTGGCAAATTGTGCCCGGTTCATCGTCCTTTGCGAAATGATTACCAGAGCCAGAAAAAAACAATCTTACAATCACCGCTTTCAGATTGACCGGTGATTTATAACTCATTGAAGCACAGTCAATGTGAACTTTCAAGGAGATAGTGCGTTGAAGTAGAGAGTGTGGGAAAAGATGAGAGGAGCGAGCATAATTGGACAGTGCTTCCAAAGATGCTGAGTGGTCTCCATAGCTGTATAATTCAATGATCTGTGATCAGATGCCACCGAGCCCTTTTCCAATTTGGTTTAGGTTCATTATGTTAATGAAATGAGAGCAATTGATAGTTCTGCATTAAGTGGCCTTAAACATGTAGGTGTAAGCGCACGCTGGTAAAAATAATACACTTCCACACTGATTAACGTTGAAATGTGAACTATGTGCCACGACATCACTCTCCCAACGCCACGCCTCCTCTGTTGGCGGGCAGAATGAATGAAAACTCGCCACTGACTCACTTCAACGGGGTCACTGGTGATTAAAATTGGACTTGCGACTATTTCAGCCACTCTGTAACTGTATTACGGGGTTTTAGTGGTTTGCTGATGGATTGGCGATTAATCTCTTCTGGGGATGCAGCAGAGAGTGCGGAAGTTTGCATGATGAGCTCCGGTGCTAACTGGCTCCCACACCATTGAAGCAATTACTTATACCAACAGCTTTAAGCATGGGCCCGGGATTGCTATTCAATGCAACAGTTGCACTCCATTTAACTGAATGCAGCTAACATTTGTCAGCACAGCACAGCATTAATTTTTAATCCTTTCTTGCCAGCCTTGTAGCCGCTTCTTTTGTCTGTCGTTGAGACTACTTATTCTTTACTTTGTACATTGTGTGAACATTTTTCATCCCCCCCCCAGCCTCAGTTCGGTGCCTTTTAACCCTGTAACCCTGACATATACGACTCAATGTGCTTATCATACTCTGCTTAAATGAAGCATCCTCACCCTTACTTTATGTTACACAAATGTTTCTCTAATCTGTTTTATTTCAATTTAACATTTGTGTACTTTTATTTTACTTTAAATTCTCATTACTTTTGTGTTTATATTTATGACTTTGTTTTCTCTCTTTCTCTCTCTCTCTCTCTCTCTTTCTCTCTCTCTCTCTTACCCCTTCCCCTCCCTCCCTATCTCCCACTTGTTTGTCTCCATGTGTGTTTCCATTTCCCCCCCACCCTTTATTTTCTCTGTACCCCACAAACGACTCAACTGGCCACTTTTGTCTCACCAAACTCTTTTGCTCTCCTTGGATGTAAATGGTCCGACAGCTACCTTGGGTGGCTCATCTATCTCATACACGCTCCTCTCGTTACTTTTCTCCGCTCTTCTGTTTGTTCTGATGTGTTAAGACTCGCTTTTTCCCACCTCCTCTCCTCACCCACCCCGTTAAAGGCATGCCTGTTTTCTTCCCAAACAGCAATGCTCACAGCCCTCAGTTGCCTCGCCCGCATTTGTGCATAAACCGGAAACAGAATTGTACCATGTTGATGTAGAACATGAGGGAAAAAAAGCTATTTAAATGTCAAAAAGTCTGAATTTATATGCCTGCACACTCGGGTTTCATTTGCACCAAGCTAAGATGTCCGCTGATTCCTCTATAAACCCTTGACCTGCGATTCTCTTCTTCATGCAAGGATCCGTCACTCTCCATCATTTCATTCCAGTTTGTTTCTCTTTCTGTACCTCCCGTCTGTTTGTTTTTTTTACTTCTTCCTTCCTCCAACAATCATTAATGTATCTTGGCAGCCTGCTGACTGGAACCAAGGCTGGAAGGAATTGGAAACTGTATGTGTTATGAACTGAATTAAAAAAACTGTGCTTTAAGTGTTGCATCTGGAACAGCAGCAGAGGAGTTTCGTACAAACGTTATTGTCGATTTAAAGTTTCATTGAAAGATTAAAAAAAAGATTAAAAATGTAATTTTTGAAGAGAAAGGTGCTTTTGCTGTATTTTGCCAATTAGTATTTTAGTGTTGTCGCAAGCACACGCAGACAAAGCTTATCTCAATACACAGCTTGATTAAATATGTTTTAATTTTACACCAGTTTGCTGGCATGTGTACTGGAGGCTTCTGGAAGTGTCAATTGTTTTTTTTCCCAATGCTTTCTCTCACTGCTTGTAAGCAAGTTAATGAAAATCCTTGATGTCTGGCTGCTCTATGGTAGATTTGCCTTGTATGTGGAGAACCTAATTTGATCGTAGTTTTTAACAGATGTTTTTAAAGACGTGTCATTGATAACCAAGATTTATGAAGGTAGTGTTAAGATTTGCTGAAGATGCACAACTGACTAAATTCTATTTCCTTAAATAAACAGTTTTCACGAAGAGAAAGTTAGTTCTTCTCTATGCATTTTTTTTTATTTATTCGATTTCATAATTCATGTCCCTGTTAACATTATATGGCTGAGAATCATATTTTTCATTAAAACACAACGCAGCAATGAAATCAATCTTGTACAGAGATCTTTTAATTGTGCGGTCTTTGGCAGCATATGAAAACTAATGTGCTTATATAAACTTCGCAAAAATAGAATCAGGAAGTTCCTGGAAAGATTTGGACAAATTCAAGGCAAAACATGTTGTTCTCTCCTGAAAAAAACAGCTTAATATTTCTGCTGAAATCTCTTGTTGTGTTCATCTTTGCTCATAAATAATGAGTGATGAGGATGTAAAATATTAATTGGTGACGCATTGAAAAACATGTCTGTATTGTAATCACAAAGCTTGCTATCTGCATTGTTCCGACTTGGAGCTTGCAGCTGGTGACGTTTCCAACTTTGTCCTTTCTTTGGCTAAGACTTTTTTTCCACAGAAAAGCATCCGATAAACACTTTACTAATCTAAACCATGCGACTGAACAGGAATGATAAGGTAGACAAAAATGCTGGAGAAACTCAGTGGGTGAGGCAGCGTCTATGGGGTGAAGGAATAGGCGACGTTTCGGGTCGAGACCCATCTTCAGGCTGTTATAGGCGACGTTTCGAGGCCTTTAACAGGAACGATTATGCAGGTTTCACTCCAGCAGCAATGATATCTTTAAGCAGTGCCCCGTCCCACGATACATGTGTTTATTGGATGAGATTTCGTTGTTTGGAGAAAATTAAAATGAGTGCAGTTCAAATTAGTTGAGATCAATATGCATAGGAAGGAACTGCAGATGCTGGTTTAAACCGAAGATAGACACAAAATGCTGGAGTAACTCAGCAGGTCAGACAGCATCTCTGGAGAGAAGGAATGGGTGACGTTTGGGTTAAGATCCTTCTTAAGGCTCAATAGGTGACATTTTGGGTCAAGACCCTTCTTCAGACGCGGCCTCGACCTATTCCTTTTCTCCAGAGATACAGTCTGACCTGCTGAGTTACTCCAGCATTTTCCTTCTTTCCGTAGATGCTGCCTGTCCAGCTGAGTTACTCCAGCATTTTGTGTCTGTCTTTGGTGTAGACCAGCAGTTAAAACAGTTCCTTCCTGCACATTGAATGGTGGAGTAGACTTGATGGGCCGAATGGCCTAATTCTGCTCCTATGACTTACGAATGCACAAATTTGGACACTTATTTGTTTTCGGGGTTTTCATTTGCTAGGGGCCAGCGATTATTGTCCATCCCTAATTTCTCTGAAGGAGGTGGATCTGAACATGATGCATGGACTCTGCTGCAGATGGGATTTGAACCTGGGTCTCTGGGGGAGCTTGTTCAGATTAATCTCGCAATTTAACTACTGCACCGCCACAGCACACAAAGCTTTTACTGGAAGGCACAAAATGAGAAGATAGGAAGAAGAAACCTTGAGCACGATAACCCGTGGAAAAGAGCATCTTCAATACTAGGCATTGATAACACAGAAAAGTAATTTCCATGCTTACATCGTTTTTAAAAATATCATTACATATCCTACAGGGCACAATTCATGGTAATCCGCATCATGCGCAAAAATAACCTATTTATATTTAATTGGTTTTGTACAAATCAGCAAGTATTTAACAAGATTTTGCATGCCAAATCCAAGTGTATTTATCCAACATGCACGGATATTCCCCGGCTGAAATGGTATTAGTGCGAGCGTGTTCCATCTTATTTAACAACAATCCTTGCCCTGCAATAATCGCCTGTGAATGGGATACAAATCACACAGAGCAAATCAAGGGGTCATACACCAAATTAAAACCGTTCTGTGGCAAGGGATTGAATCATTCGGAGTTGATGCCAGTGCCAAATGCAATTTGTGCATCTTCCCTGTCAACAAACAGCAGGATATTGGGTTGCACTGAGGCAACTTGATCTCAGCCAAAGATACACGACAAAGCTGGAGTAACTCAGCTGGTCAGACTGCATCTCTGGAGGAAAGGAATCGGTGACGAGGTTTTGGGTCGAGGCCCGTCTGAAGAAGGGTCTCGACCCGAAATGTCACCTATTGAGTCTGAAGAAGGATCTTAACCTACAAGCTTTCTACATTCGTACACCCGCCCCCCCCTTTACTCCCATACCTTCTTCCACTAAAAGTCAGCTAACCAGTTCCACAGTTCGTAACAGGGCGGCACGGTGGCGCAGCGGTAGAGTTGCTGCCTTACAGCGAATGCAGCTCCAGAGACCCAGGTTCCATCCTGACTACGGGTACTCTCGGTACGGAGTTTGTACGTTCTCCCCGTGACCCGCGTGGGTTTTCTCCGAAATCTTCGGTTTCCTCCCCCACCCCAGAGACGTACAGGTTTGTAGGTTAATTGGCTTGGTAAATGTAAAAATTATCCCGTGTGGGTGTAGCATAGTGTTAATGTGCGGGGATCGCTGGTCGGCACGGACCCGGTGGGCCGAAGGGCCTGTTTCCGCGCTGTATCTCTGAACTAAACTAAAACAATGGTATTACTCTGCTCCTATCGCTTATGGACTTGTGAACGATCTTGGGCATAAACCCGCGTCTGCAGTTCCTATTTAATAAAACTCCTTCTATTCAGATCCAGGCAGGTCATCCATCATTGACAAGTCTTCACCACCATCTCATGAGTCTTTCAGTCACTCTCAGCTTCCGCTCTTTCATGCACATTTCCACTTCTCACTCCTCTCTGCAACTTATTCCTAACCTTTCTTAACCCCTATAAATCACCAGCAGCCTTGGTGAGTTACTCCAGCATTTTGTGTCTCTCTTTGTCATATGCCAGCATCAGCAGTTCCTTTTTATTACATACCACATCCCTCCAACTGTCTGAAGAAGGGTTTCGGCCCAAAACGTTACCTATCTCATTCGCTCCACAGATGCTGCTGCACCCGCTGAGTTTCTCCAGCAGTTTGTGTACCCTCCAACTGTGTGCTGGCCAGAATCACATACAATTTCCTTCGCTCCATAGATGCTGCCTCACCCGCTGAGTTTCTCCAGCATTTTTGTCTACCTTTGATTTTCCAGCATCTGCAGTTCCTTCTTAAACGCCACATACAATACTCCAGGTGTACCGTGACCACAAGGCTAGAACATAGTAACATGACATCCCTGCTCTTGTACCCTGCACATTAGCCAATGGAAAGCTTGCCTTCATCTGCTTTCTTTACCTCACCCTCTCCCTTGATGTTTCAGATTGTTTTCAGACATTCATGGACTTGTACCTCAAGGACTCTCTGCCCATCTCCTCCCCAAAGGTCTCTACTTTCATCAATTGCCAACAGGCAGATGAATAAAAATGCTCAGAAATGTCAGAAAAGGCATCATTATATACTCACACCCTTCAGAGCTGTATCACCCTTTGGCTTCTGATGTGGTTTGAGAGGAGCTTAATAATAGTCTTAAGCCAGTATTTTCCACATCTTGTGGCCACGCCGCATTGGTCATAAGTAGAGAGAAGTACAGCTTTGCTCTCAGTGCAATCTTCACTGGCATTGACAAATGGCTGCCAAAGACTAGAGGGCACAGCTTTAAGGTAAGAGGGACAAAGAATATGTTTAGTTTTAGTTTGGAAAATACAGCTTGGAAACAGGCCCTTTCGGCCCACTGAGTCCACGCCGACCAGCGATCACCCGTACGTCAGTTCCATCCTGCACACACCGACAATTTACACAAGCCCATTAACCCACAAGCCTGTTCGGCTTTGGCGTGTGGGAGGAAACCGGAGCACCCAGAGACAACCCACGGGGTCACGAGAGGAACATGCAAACTCCACCAGTGGTCAGGATCGAACCCAGGTCTCTGGCGCTGTAAGGAAGCAATGTGCTATCATGCCGCCAACAAAATCTATGCAAGGCGACTTTTTTACACACTGCTTCCACTGCATATACATCTTTTCTTAAATGAGGGGACCATTGCTTGGTTCTCTCTACCCTCCCCCCCCCCCCCCCCCCCCCCCAATGCCGTGTCCCCCTTAATTCTCGGTCCCCCCCCCCCCCACCCCCCCCCAATGCCGGGACATTCTTTGTTCTCAATGGCCCTTAAACACTGTAATAACTGAAGAACTGCCTCTCCACCATTCCCCCTGTCAAATAATAGATGTTTGGTTTGCTTTCTTGAATATCTGCTGCAACTGCAAACAGCCCATTACAGATTGTGCAGTGGATCAGCGTGGCCTGTCTGGAACTCCGAATCCTGCAATCCCACGCCACTAGGATAACCTGCTCTTATTCACTTTTCCTTTCAGAGTGAGAAGTCTCCCATGTTATCCCCTATTTGCCAACTCTGCTCACTCTACTGAGCCTAACGTTGATCTGATTCTTCTGCAAGTTAGTGCCCTACCTTTGAATATTAAATTGTAGTGTTTAATAAAACACGCTACAATTGTACCACGTGAGTCATCAGCAAAATTGGCAGTATTCCCATTAGCATCTTTATCCAAGTCATTTGCACAGATTGCGGCACGGTGGCGCAGCGGTAGAGTTGCTGCCTCACAGTGCCAGAGACCCGGGTTCGATCCTGACTACGGGTGATACCTGTACGGAGTTTGTACGTTCTCCCCGTGACTGCGTGAGTTTTCTCCGGGTGCTCCGATTTCCTCCCACATTCCAAAGACGTGCAGGTTTTGTCGGTTAATTGCCTTCTGAATATTGTGCAAGATAGAGCTAGTATAAAGGTGATCGTTGGTCGGCGCAGACTCAGTGGGCCGAAGGGCCTGTTTCCGCGCAGTGACTCTAAACTAAACTAAATTTGTAAAATATTGAGGCCCTCGGGGTTGATCTAGAGAACTCGTTGGGTTCCGCCAACCAGAAATAGACCAGCCATCAACCACTAACCACTGAGGGGTAACCTTTTCACACAAAGGGTGGTGGGTGCATGGAACGAGCTGCCAGAGGAGGTAGTTGAGGCAGGGACTATCCCAACGTTTAAGAAACAGTTAAACAGGTACATGGATAGGACAGGTTTGGAGGGATATGCCCAAACCTCGGGCAGGTGGGACTAGTGGAACCGGGACATGTTGGCCCGTGTAGGCAAGTTGGGCCGTAGGGCCTGTTTCCACACTGAATGACTCTTGTGACTATGACACACCAATACGTTACCTGCATCACTGTGGACTTACATTCTCCAGTAGCCTTTGGTGCAGCAGGTGAGATAAAATACATCTGATAGTTTCAAAACTGGCTGCTGGTTCTCCTTGCAGAGCTTATTTCCTGCATTAGATAACAATTCTTTCTCAGAGCTTCAATTCCATTATCATCTCAAATGTCAGATTGTAAGAATATGATAGTTGAAAACGTAATTTACAGGAGCCTTCATTGCAGAAGTTTTCAATTCTCCTGTAATGTCAGATCAGCTTTAATAGCACTGGCAGTTCGCAGATGAAAATCCATCTCTAATTTTCCATGTACTGCCGTGACACAAAGGAAACAAAATGATTCTAAGGCATAAATTGCGCTTAAAAAAAACTACCAGTATTTTCAGAAGTCATACAAAAGTGGCATTAACTGTCCAAATGTTTGGCAGCAAAAATTGGGGGAAAAATTCTTGAAGCGGGTCCCGCAGATAGATACGGGACAGTTTTCTTACAGGATAAAGTACACTCTTATCAGATTTTCTGCTGCATTTAGTTATCCAGAGTTCGATGAATTCAGATGTATTTCATACTTTGCATGTGTTGTCCATTGCCTTGTGTTTAGTCAGCCATGCATAGAAGATTACAGCACAGGAACAGGCCCTTCGGCCCACAATGCCCATGCTGGACATGATGCCAAGATGGACTAATCTCCTCTGCCTCTTAGTGATCCTTATCCCTGCATGTGGCCACCTAAAAGCTTCTTAAATGCCACCAATGTAGTTGCCTCCACCACCACCCCGGGCAGCACATTCCAGGCAGGCACTCACTGTGTGAAATAACTTTGCCCCCCTCATCTCAAAGCTATGCCCTCTGGTCTTTGATGTTTCCACCCTGGGTCGAAAGTCATGACTGTCGTTGCTCCTCAAAATGTTCTATTCTTCAATCAGGTCTCCCCTTGACCTGCGACATTCTAGAGAAGACAATGCAAGTTTGTTCAACCTCTCGTTATAGCTAATATTCTCCAATCCAGGCAGCAGTCTGATGAACCCCTTTCTGCAACCTCTGCAAACCGTCCACATCCTTCGGGTAACGGGGGCGACCACAGCTCCACGCCATACCCCAAGATACGACCCGACCAAAGCCGTATAAAGCTACAACTTGCTGACACTTATACTCAATGTCCCGATCAATGAAGGCAGGAATACCACATGCCCTCTACCAGCGTAGAAACTTTAGGAGAGCCTTTTCGTAAGAGAAAGATGGAAATTGGCATGAAATCAATCCATTCCATTGTGCTCTTCCTATATTTGTAGTGATGGATGCTTCCACGAAAACATTAACATCAGTTCTTGGCTCCGTGTTTCAGGAAAGATGTTGTCAAGCTAGAAAGTGTACAGAGAAGATTTACAAGGATGTTGCCTGGACTCAAAGGTCTGAGCTAGAGAAAGAGGTTGAGCAGGCTGGGACTCTAGTCCTTGGAGCGCAGTAGGATGAGGGGTGATCTGATAGAGGTGTAAGGATTCATGAGAGGAATAGATCGGGTAGATGCACAGTCTCTCTTGCCCAGGTAGGGGAATGGAGCACCCGAGGACATAGGTTTAAAGTGAAGGGTAATCGATTTAATGGGAATCTGAGGGGTAACTTTTTCACACAAAGGGTGGTCTTTTCTTCTTGTGTACGGCGCGCACATCCTAAAGTTGTCGGACAACTTGTTCTATTTGATCTTATTTGATTGTGCACGCCAGGTTGATTGCATTTGTTGAAACAGGGCGGACCACGTGAAAGCTGCAGTCTCCCATCCCACAAAGGGTGGTGGGTGTATGGAACAAGCTGCCAGAGGAGGTAGTTGAGGCAGGGACTACTATCCCAACTTTTAAGAAAGAGTTAGACAGGTACATGGATAGGACAGGCTTAGAGGGATATGGGCCGTGGGGGCTAGTGCAGATGGGACATGTTGGCCGGTGTGGGCAAGTTGGGCCGAAGGGCCTGTTTCCACGCTGTATCGCTCTATGACTGCGGTATGGCAGACTATTTGTTTTAACTAATGTGTAGATGATGCAAGGAGGCAGCCTATTGACAGCATTGATGTTGCTAATTTACAGCTGCCCATGTTACACGTCGGGACATAATGTGTGAAAGTGAGTTACTAGGCTTCCATTTAAACAAATGGTTCTGGTAATGTGAAAAACTAAGAAAGAGGCCAGGCAGCTTATGAATACTGGCAGAGTCTTGTATTGAATTACGAGAGCAAGACCGTGTTTATTTCTTCCTTATTATTGTCTGTGCCATAAAATTATGCATTTGTGTGGCTTTTCTAATCATTATGCACCAGGCGAGATGCGCTAAGAGGGTTCGACTGCCGGAGAAAATGAAATACTTTTAAGCCACGTTTCAGAGGCTAAATAAACATGCCATCTCCCAAAGAGGTTTGAGTTCATTATTGTCAGGGATTCCGAGGTCCAGTGAAAGACTTTGTTCTGAACGCCATTCAGTCAGATCAGGTAAAACTATGCGAGAATTCCGGGCGGGCACGATAGCGCAGGGGTAAAGCTGTTGCCTTTCAGAGCCGGAGACCCGGGTTCGATCCTGACTACGCGCGCGCTGTCAGTACAGAGTTCGTCCATTTACAATTTTACCGAAGCCAAGTAACCTACAAAACCTGCCCGCCTTTGGTATGTGGGGGGGGAACCAGAGTACCAGGAGAAAACCCACGTGGTCACAGGGAAAACGGACAAAAATCCGTACGGACCGCACCGGTAGTCAGAATCTACCGCTGCGCCACCAGGAGGTGGTGTAGGACACACCCAGTAGTCTCCATGTGTGTCAAATGTTGGGTGAGCCAGCCAGCACAAAGGACTACTCTAGTGGGCCACAACCGACCGCTATTGTGAGTGGGTTTGGGGCCCCATGTCTGAGGAGGGATGTGCTGGCGTTGGAGAGGGTCCAGAGGAGGTTTACGAGAATGATCCCAGGAATGGGTGGGTAAGCATGCAATGCACATTTGACAGCACTGGATCTGCACTCACTGGAGTTCAGAAGGATGAGGGGGGTAGGACCTCATTGAAACTTACCGAATAGTGGAAAGTCTGGATAGTGTGGATGTGGAGAGGATGTTTCCACTAGTGGGAGAGTCTAGGACCAGAGGCCATAACCTCAGAATTAAAGGACGCACCTTTAGAAAGGGGATAAGGGGGAATTTCTTTAGTCTGGGGATGGTGAATCTATGGAATTCATTGCCACAGACAGCTATGGAGGCGATGTTTGTTTTCAAGGCAGAAATTGACATATTAGAAAACATAGAAACATAGAAATTAGGTGCAGGAGTAGGCCATTCGGCCCTTCGAGCCTGCACCGCCATTCAATATGATCATGGCTGATCATCCAACTCAGTATCCCGTACCTGCCTTCTCTCCATACCCTCTGATCCCCTTAGCCACAAGGGCCACATCTAACTCCCTCTTAAATATAGCCAATGAACTGGCCTCAACTACCCTCTGTGGCAGAGAGTTCCAGAGACCCACCACTCTCTGTGAAAAAATTCCTTTTCATCTCGGTCCTAAAGGATTTCCCCCTTATCCTTAAGCTGTGACCCCTTGTCCTGGACCTCCCCAACATCGGGAACAATCTTCCTGCATCTAGCCTGTCCAACCCCTTAAGAATCTTGTAAGTTTCTATAAGATCCCCTCTCAATCTCCTAAATTCTACAGAGTATAAACCGAGTCTATGCAGTCTCTGTTCATAAGACAGTCCTGACATCCCAGGAATCAGTCTGGTGAACCTTCTCTGCACTCCCTCTATGGCAATAATGTCCTTCCTCAGATTTGGAGACCAGAACTGTACGCAATACTCCAGGTGTGGCCTCACCAAGACCCTATACAACTGAAGTAGAACCTCCCTGCTCCTATACTCAAATCCTTTTGCTATGAAAGCTAACATACCATTGGCTTTCTTCACTGCCTGCTGTACCTGCATGCCTACATTCAATGACTGGTGTACCATGACACCCAGGTCGCGCTGCATCTTCCCTTTTCCTAATCGGCCACCATTTAGATAGTAGTCGGTTTTCCTATTTTTGCCACCAAAGTGGATAACCTCACATTTATCCACATTATACTGCTTCTGCCAAACATTTGCCCACTCACCCAGCCTATCCAAGTCACCTTGCATTCTCCTAGCATCCTCCTCACAGCTAACACTGCCCCCCAGCTTAGTGTCATCCGCAAACTTGGAGATATTGCCTTCAATTCCCTCATCCAGATCATTTATGTATATTGTAAATAGCTGGGGTCCCAGCACTGAGCCTTGCGGTACCCCACTAGTCACTGCCTGCCATTGTGAAAACGACCCGTTTACTCCTACTCTTTGCTTCCTGTTTGCCAGCCAGTTCTCTATCCACATCAATACTGAACCCCCAATGCCATATGCTTTAAGTTTATATACTAATCGCTTATGTGGAACCTTGTCGAAAGCCTTCTGGAAGTCCAGATACACCACATCCACTGGTTCTCCCCTATCCACGCTACTAGTTACATCCTCGAAAAATTCCACAAGATTCGTCAGACATGATTTACCTTTCGTAAATCCATGCTGACTTTGTCCAATGATTTCACCACTTTCCAAATGTGCTGCTATCCCATCTTTAATAACTGACTCTAGCAGTTTCCCCACTACCGATGTTAGACTAACTGGTCTGTAATTCCCTGTTTTCTCTCTCCCCCCCTTCTTAAAAAGAGGGGTTACGTTTGCTACCCGCCAATCCTCAGGAACTACTCCAGAATCTAAAGGTATCAGGGGTTATGGGGCGAAGGCAGGAGAATGGGTTTGAGAGGGAAAGATAAATCTGCAATGATTGAATGCTGGAATGGACTCGATGGTCACAATGGCCCAATTCTGCTCTGAGAACTTACACTTAGTGTAGGATAGTGTTAGTGTGCGAGGATTGCTGGTTGGTGTGGACTCGGTGGGCCGAGGGGCCTGTTTCCATGCTGTATCTCTAATCTAACTCCAGACCCCTTTAGTCTTGGTCCACCAATGACAGAAGATCTTTGGCATCAGGGAAGTGTGCGATGGAGTGTGGCATCAAGTAGGCCAGTAACAAATGGTGAACGGGCCTCAAAGGGAGAACTCTCCATTAGTTGGATTGGTAACTCCTGCACCGAAATATGACAATAGACAATAGGTGCAGGAGTAGGCCATTCGGCCCTTCGAACCAGCACCACCATGAATCATAGAGCCATGGAAACAGGGCATTTGACCCAACTTGCAACACTGAACAAGATGCCCCATAGACACCAGTCCCACCCAACCACATTTGACCTACATCTCTCGAAACCTTTCCTGTCCATGCACCCGCCCAAGTGTCTTTTAAATGTTGTTATCGCACCAGGTTCAACTACCTCCTCCGGCAGCTCGCTCCATATACCCACCACTCTCCATGTCCAGATGTTGCCCGTCAGGTTCAATAAACAAGAGGTGCAGGAATAGGCCATTCGGCCCTTCGAGCCAGCACCGCCATTCAATGTGATCATGGCTGATCATCCCCATTCAGTACCCCGTTCCTGCCTTCTCCCCATATCCCGCTATCTCCGCTATTTTTAAGAGCCCTATTTAGCTCTCTCTTGAAAGCATCCAGAGAACCTGCCTCCACCGCCCTCTGAGGCAGAGAATTCCACAGACTCACCACTCTCTGTGAGAAAAAGTGTTTCCTCGTCTCCGTTCTAAATGGCTTACTCCTTATTCTTAAACTGTGGCCCCTGGTTCTGGACTCCCGCAACATCGGGAACATGTTTCCTGCCTCTAACGTGTCCAAACCCGTAACAATCTTATATATTTTAATGAGATCCCCTCTCATCCTTCTAAACTCCAGAGTGTACACGCCCAGCTGCTCCATTCTCTCCGCATATGACAGTCCCGCCATCCCGGGAATTAACCTTTTAAACCTACGCTGCACTCCCTCAATAGCAAATATGGTTGTGGTTATTTGTGGTGGGTAGGTCATCTGAACTTCAGGACATCACATGGGAAGTTGTTTGGGGCAGATCGTGAGGCTCCATTATCTTCAGCTGCTTCAGTGATCTCCAGAAGTAAGGATTTGTTTAAGAAAGAACTGCAGATGCTGTAAAATAGACAATAGGTGCAGGAGTAGTCCATTCGGCACTTCGAGCCAGCACCGCCATTCAATGTGATCATGGCTGATCATCCCCAATCAGTACCCCGTTCCTGCCTTCTCCCCATGTGCCCTGACTCCGCTATCTTTAAGAGCCCTATCTAGCTCTCTCTTGAAAGTATCCAGAGAACCAGCTTCCACCACCTTCTGAGGCAGAGAATTCCACAGACTCACTACTCTCTGTGTGAAAAAATTGAAGGTAGACAAAAATGCTGGAGAAATGCAGGTGAGGCAGCATCTGTGGAGCAAAGGAATGGGTGATGTTTCGGGTCGAGTTGAGGATGTTGGATATTGCGTTCTGTTCCACTCACATTTCCTTGGTTCATGAAACATCTGTGCCTCGTGCCAGATGTGCGCAACATCCAAGCTGCTGCTGAGTTGTGGCAAGTAACATCAGCACCAAAACGGTTTCAGTCGAACCATCTCCTTTGAACATTCAGTGACATCAACAGCAGGGATCACCATTGACCAGAAACTGGTTAAGAAATATAAATACTCTGATCACTAAACCAGGATATGGATAGCACAGAGGCGCAGCGGTAAATCTGCTGCCTCACAGCGGCAAAGACCCGGGTTCCATCCTGACTTTGCGGAGTTCGTACATTCTCCCCAGTGACCTGCGTGGGTTTTCTCTGGGTGCTCCGGTTTCCTCCCACACTCCACAGGTTTGTAGGTTAATTTGGCTTCGGTAAAAATTGTAAGCCGTTCCCAATGTATAGGATAGCGTGAGTGTGCGGGGATCGCTGGTTGATGCGGACTTGGTGGACCGAAGAGCTTGTTTACTCATTGTACCTCTAAACTAAACTAAACTAGCGCAAAGCGGGATAAAAATGCCCTATCATAGACATCTTTGCAGGACCGATTGAGCAAATACATCATATAATATTATTGTATTAGTTCTCCCTCACTGAATGGATTGAATTTCAATCAGTCCAGATGTGAATAGATGCCAAGATACAGCACGATTTTAGTGGGAATCATGTTGTAATGTTTACTTCTTGTGGTGACCGTGAAATCGATCTGTGGATGGAGAGAGAGCGCTCTGAAAGTTGCCGGAGTAACTGCGGCCGACCACAAACAGTGATGTTCTCGTATTTAAGCTTGTGGCCGCATTGTGGAATGCCTCCGCTCTGTCCGCTAAACCTACCTGATCTCCCGGTTGCTCGACACTTTAACTCCCCCTACCATTCCCACACTGACCTTTCTGTCCTGGGCCTCCTCCATTGTCACAGTGAGGCCCAGCGCAAATTGGAGGAGCAGCACCTCATATTTTGCTTGGTCAGCTTACACCCCAGCGGTATGAACATTGACTTCTCTGACTTCAAGTAACCTTTGCTTTCCCTCTCTCTCCATCCCCACCCCCACCCTAGTTATCCAATCAGTCTGACTGTCCCCCTGATTCAATTTTCTGTGTGTGCTTCATTTTCATCTTCTGGCAAACAATCAATTCTACATTTCCCTAAAACTGCATCCTCTTTGATGTCTCATTTTCACACCTTGCACTTCCTTATCTCCGAGTCTCCCTCTCCCCCGAATCTGTCTGAAGAAGAGTCTCAACCTGAAACGTCACCCATTCCTTCTCTCCAGAGATGCTGCCTGTCCCACTGAGTTACTCCAGCATTTTGTGTCTATATTTGTTTTAATCCAGCATCTGCAGTTCCTTCCTATACATTATTAATGCTAAAAGCACTTGAAGTACATAGCACTGTTCATAAATGATAGGAGCAGAATTAGGCCCTTTGGTCCATCAAATCTACCCCACCATTCAGTCATGGTTGATCTATCTTTCCCTCTTAACCCCATTCTCCTGCCTTCTCCCCATAACCTCTGACACCTGCACTAATCCAGACCAATCGTAGGGAAGTGCATCCAAGTATTTATATGATCCAGTAACAGAAATTCTTCCTGTGTTGTATACTTTGTACACCATCATTGCAACACTGAACATCACCTAAAATTCACTGGTGGGTGGATTTGAGCTCCAAGGGGAGTCTAAAGGCCGAACACAAAGTCTGAGGGCTGGAGAGAAGGAATGGGAGAGGTTTCGGGTCGAGACCTTTCTGATGCTTCAGCATTAATAATATTAAACAAAGTGTCATCCAAAGAATTGATGGTTTACAGCAGCTAATTTGATATCTCAGCGTTATTAAGTTACCGCAGCCACCTCAGACGTTGAATAATAATGCTCGGTTAGTGGAGGCACAAGAGATTGCTGATGTTGGTATCTTCAGCAAAGGCTGGAGATCTCAGTCGAGTAAATCTTGGAGACACAAGGAAATGCAGTTGCTGGAATCTCGAGCAAAACACAAAGTGCTGGAGGAACTCCGTGTGTCAGGCAGCACCTGCGGAGAGAGTGGACAGATGATGAGTTGGTTGAGACCCTTCCTCAAGACCCTTCCTCAAGATGAGAGAAAGCTGGTAGAAAGCAAAGACCCTATAGCAAGCAAGATAGTCCACTCGACGAAAAAGACGTAGTACGGTCCTGGGCAGATTCGCGGGTAATTTTCGGCCCCATTTCCGTAACCAGCTTCCGTCTCCGCACCAAAGATCCCGTAGCGGAGCAAAGATACCTGTGCGGAGACGGAAGCCGGTTACGGAAACATCCTCGTAAAAATAAAAGTTCTTTGGTAAAAATCGTCTCCTCATTTTCAGAATTATAATTTATTAACACAAACTGTTCCCCCTCAACGTTGATTACACTGCGAGTCGGGTCAGGTCGGGTGGGGTGGGGTTACTGAAATGGATGATAAAAAAGACCCACGTTCCGCTCCGTTGCGTACTACACGTCAGCCCGTTGCATCTAGCAGGAGTGGTCTATCTTGCTCCGCTATAGGATCTTTGGTAGAAAGAGGCGAGGAGAAACATCGTCTGTCCATTCCTTCCACAGATGCTGCCTGACCCACTGAGTTCCTCCAACACTTTGCTTTTTCCTTAAATGCTCAGTCAAGGGGCATGCCTGTCCCTGAAAGCGTCTGGTTGTTCTAAATGCGCAGGAAAGAACTGCAGATGCTGCTTTAAACCAAAGATAGACACAAAATGCTGAAGGAACTCAGCGAGACAGGCAGCATCTCTGGAGAGACGGAATGGGTGACATTTCGGGTCGAGACCTTTCTGCAGATTGTTTCTATATCTTTGTTGTACTTGATACTGCACCATTATGTATATTAGATTTCAGTTCTATATCCTTGCTTTCATAACTAACCTAATGCGGCACGGTGGCACTGCGGTAGAGTTGCTGCCTTACAGTGCCAGAGACCCGGGTTCGATCCTGACTACAGGTGCTGTCTGTACGGAGTTTGTACGTTCTTCCCGTGACCGCGTGGGTCTTTTCCCAGATCTTCTGTTTCCTCCCACACTCCAAAGACGTACAGGTCTGTAGGTTAATTGGCTTGGTATAAATGTAAATAGTGTGTGTAGGATAGTGTTAATGTGCGGGAATAGCTGGACGTTGCGGACTCGGTGGGCCGAAGGGCCTGTTTCCGCGCTGTAACTCTAAACTAAACTTTAAAAAAAAACCTTGATGAATGAGAATGCAAAATGGAGTAAACGGAATAAATCAACGTTGTGGTATCGTCTAATTTTATTGTTTGACAAGAGGATGTTAATATGTGCATAATCTCCATGTTCACTCTCAGACTGCTGAGGGTGACTTAATTCTGATGCAGAGTTTTATGGTTCAATGCTGATATGAATGAAATGGAAATATTTCATTTTATGTCGACCGTGAAGTTAATGCATGTTGTCAAGTCATCCAGCATGTACGCTCCTTAATACAAATTGCAATCTGTTCCTGGCATCAGACTTTAGAAATGGACCCAGGTCTCTGTAAGGCAGCAAATCTAACACTGCCCCATCGCGCCCCCCTACATCCTCGATGTCATTCCTTGAGGTGGAGTGCGTATTGTGATATCTTGTGTCCCTTAAATACTTGGGTTATCGAAACCATTAAACTATAATGAGATCTACTGCAGTTCCAAAATATTATCATACACACTCACGATAGGCAATAATTCTTGCATTACTGTGGTGGAAACGGTGCAGGAGACAAGCATGGAAACTGAAAATGAAGATAACCTTCAGGAATTCGAACTCTAAAGAACACCAAGATGTTAGTTTAAATTGTCATGTGCATCGAGGTACAGTGAAACGCTGTTTTGTTGTGTGCTGACCAGGCAGCGGAAAGACTATACATGATTACAATCAGTGTACAGATACATGATAAAGGCAATATTTAGCACAAGACACAAGTCTGATAGTCCGAGAATCTCCAATGAAGCTCCAATGAAGGATCTTCTGACCTTTGTTCAAATCCATTCACATTCACTTCCCATTGGAATTCTTTACTTCCTCATCAGCATTGTGGAAGAAGAAATTTTCCAACTGAGACACTGGGGTTGAAAATTGCTTGTGTGATGTATGTGCTAAATACATCAGTGGAGCCAGTTTTAGTTATGGTCACAAGCGATCCACATTACTACCATGTGGGCTCAATGTATACAGCAGAAGCCAAAATGTTGACCCGTCATTTTAAGGTTTCAGTCAGGTAGGTATTATGTTCCTGTGTAGGAAGGAACTGCAGATGCTGGTTTACACTGAAGATAGACACAAAATGCTGGAGTAATTCAACTGGACAGGTGGCATCTCTGGATAGAAGGAATGGGTGACGTTTCGGGTTGAGACACTGGCCAATCTGAAGATGGGCCTCAACCCAAAACGTCACCCACTCCTTCGGGATGGAGGATTGCAACTTTCACGTGGTCCGCCCTGTTTCGACGAATGCAATCAACCTGACGTGTACAATCAAATAGAACAAGTTGTCCTACAACTTTCGGCTGTGCACGCTATACGCAAGAAGAAGAAGAGACCCACTCCTTCTATCGAGACATGTTGGGTGAGCTGCTGAGTTACTCCAGCATTTTGTGTCTGGATCTTTACTACATCCCTGTACGGCTGCACCTAAACCTGCGATTGGGTTACGTTCCAATAAACCCATCGTAAACCGAAGACATCGCGAGTCGAAAACACATTTAATACATTGCGATCACCTGACCGGAAGTGGCGTGTGGCTCGCTGCCGTTGCCGAGCGTAAAGTGGAAATATCGCAAGTCAAAGCATCGTGAATCTGGGAGCACCTGTCTTGGTAAACTGGAGACCACCTGATGATGAGTGCACCAAAAACATTGAGTTTAGTTCCTACCGAGCTGGGTTTGAATGTTGTTGTTCAACTGATAAAGGTGAGTATGAGGCCGTTGGGGATTTGTAATTCACCAGTCCTCAGGGAAAGAGTCGCCCTGCCCTTTCCTTGTCTTGCCCTACGAGTTAATTGATCGCCTCTGGAAACTGAGGTCACTGAGGTCTTGGTTCTATCGAAGCACAGAAAAAGCACCGTCAAAATAGAAGATACCATACCAATTGGTTGGAAAAAAAATTGGTTTGCAAAGAATACAAGTAAATAATTAAGATACGATGGAGAGATGAAGATGTTGATGTCCAACACAACAGATCGCAGTTGTGTTGGACATCGGTGAGGCAGCACTTGGAGGATTGTGCGCAGTTTTTGTCACCCTGCTTTTGGAAAGATGCTGCTGAGCTGGGAAGAGTATAGGGAGGACAAAGGATGCTGGAGTAACTCAACGGGTCAGGCGGCATCCCTGGAGAACATGGATAGAGGTGACGTTTCAGGTGGAGACATGATGGTTCCTGACCCGCTGAGTTACTCCAGCATTTTGTTTCTTTCCTGGGTAAATAGGCATCTTCATTTCCTTGTTTCCAAATGGGAGATGAAGGGCCTGGTCCCGTGCTGTGTGACTCGATGACTCTCGATGTCCCTAACTTAATATGTACTTGATGTTTATCATTCAATGTAATTTAAGATAATCATCCACAGCTGGTCACAACTGTTTGACCATATGCAGTCACAGAAACAAATAAAATAGGTGCAGGAGTAGGCCATTCGGCCCTTCGAGCCAGCACCACCATTCAATATGATCATGGCTGATCATCCACAATCAGTACCCCGTTCCTGCCTTTTCCCCATATACCTTGATTCCGTTAGCCCTAAGAGCTAAATCTAACTCTCTTGAAAACATCCAGTGAATTGGCCTCCACTGCCTTCTGTGGCAGGGAATTCCACAGATAACCGACTCTCTGGGTGGAAACGTTTTCCTCATCTCCGTCCTAAATGGCCGACCCCTTATTCAATCCTTATTGCATTCGAAGATGAGAAGAAGTCACTTTAGTCGGAGGGTGGTGAATCTGTGGAATTAATTGCCACAGACCAAGGCCAAGTTAATGGATATTTTTAAGGTGGAGATTGACAGCATCCAGTGTCAGGGGTTATGGGGAGAAGGCAGGAGAATGGGGTTGAGAGGGAAAGATAGATCGGCCGTGATTGAACAGCGGTGTAGACTCGATGGGTCGAATGTCCTAACTCTGCTCCTAACTATGAATTTATGAAAAGGACAAGGTGTGAAGTCAGTTGGATGGGGGAGTAGGTGCAACATCACCTCTGCTGTAGAGCAGTCGTGGTAATAAAAAGGCTCTGAAGAAGGGTTTCGACCCGAAACGTCACCTACCTCCTTCGCTCCTTAGATGCTGCTGCACCCGCTGAGTTTCTCCAGCCTTTTGTGTACCCGTAATAAAAAGGGGGCCAGGTGTGGTGATCAGACCCAGGTTTGGTTATTAGTTTTATTTTAGTTTAGCGATACATGGCATAAACATGCCCTCCGGCCTACTGATCAACGTTCCCCGTAACACTATCCTACACACACAAGGGACACTTTTACATTCATACCAAAGCCAATTAAGCTACACACCTGCACTGTACGTCTTTGGAGTGTGGGAGGAAACCGAAGATGTCTGAGAAAACCCACGCAGGTCACGGGGCGAACGTACAGACAAGCACCTGTAGTCAGGATTGAACCCGGGTCTCCGACACTGTGAGGCCGCCACTCTACCGCTGCGCCACCGGTGGGCCTGGAGTGAGCTGGAAGCTGTGATTCTCAGCCCAAAATGTGGGTGCCCGATATTTCTATTCAAGTAAAACTAATTCCAAACGATGACTGCCTCAAGAACATGAAGATCTTGTCCCTTTAAATTACGCAACCTACCATCCCCTTTGTGACGTCCCGTTTGAACTGTGGATTGCCAATATAATCTCTAAATCGCGACTTTTCGATTAAACAGAACAAAAATGCCCAGCCTGTTGACGGCATCGTTAAATGCACAAAATATGACAGGGAAATGGTGTTAGTGGCTGGTGTAATTTTCCAATGGGCGATATTTCATCATAATGCCCGTGCAAATATTGCCAAACAAGTCCCAAATTGCATGTTATGCGACGTACACACATTTAAATGGGTTTCCCCTCATCCAGTTTCTCTGCGTTAATGTTTCAGAGTCAACACAGCAGCCGCGGACAAAATTGGCCTTGTTCAGTGCTGGAGGACTCTATTATCCAGTCATTACTGCATTGCTGTTGAGGGAGCTGTTTGCCTGAACATTGCCTGCTGTATTTTCAACAATACGATTGTGACCACACTTCACAAGTACTCCATGACTGTAAAGTACTTCATAGAGTGTTTCGAGGTTGCTGAGTCAAAAATGAAAACACAAACATTGCATTGTTAATCAAAGCGAGCTGATGCAGGGTCAATTGCAGGAGATTTGCCTTCCATTTTGCAAGCTCAGGCAATTCTTTAGGTTGGTGGCGAAAGAAGGAACTGCTGCTGCTGGTTTACACTGAAGGGAGGAACAAATGCTGGAGTGACTCAGCGGGACAGGCAGCATCTCTGGAGAGAAGTAATAATGGGCAGAGGATGAAGGGTTTAATGTTTAGTGCAAGATAAAGACCAGCGAAGTCCGATTAAAGCTAGTCCGAGGGTCTCCAATGAGGTAGATGGGAGGTCAGGACCGCTCTCTGGTTGGTGAGTGGACAGTTCCACAGTTACCTTACAACAACTGGGAAGAAACTGTGCCTGAATCTTGTGGTGTGCGTGATGGGGAAGGAGAGAAGGAGTGACCAGGGTGAGACAGGGTATTGATAATGCTGGCGGCCTTGCTGAGGCCAACCTTGAAGTGTAGATGGAGTCAGTGGAAGGGAGATTGGTCAACGTGATGGTCGGGGCTGCATCCGCAACTAGACTGGTAGAAGATCGCAGTCGATCGTTGCTCCGGCACTCGAATACGTTATGACGTTATACGTGTTCAAGGATCGTTAAGGTTGACTTTGAAGCAAGCCAGAACACAAGTGGGGCAAGCTGTAACAGTTCTGAAAGTGGTGCATGGTCCTGATGTTGCAGGAGCGTGCTGGAGAGAACAACTTGTTTGAGACTGTGTCAGCATTCACTTGTCTGTAACTCTGTGAATTCAATGCATGATTTAAAGTGAAACCTAGAGTTTCCCTGGATTCACTTGGACATGAATAGAACATGTGGACATGGATAGAAAAGGTTTAGAGGGATATGGGCCAAATGGGACTGGTTTAGGAGGGACATCTTAGTCATTGTGGGCCCCTTGGTCATCGGTCAAGTCTGAAGAAGGGTCTTGACCTGAAACATCACCTATTCCTTCGTTTCATAGATGCTGCCTCACCCGCTGATTTTAGAAACATAGAAAATAGGTGCAGGAGGAGGCCATTTGGCCCTTTGAGCCAGGACCGCCATTCATTGTGATCATGGCTGATCGTCCGCTATCAATAACCCGTGCCTGCCTTCTCCCCATATCCCTTGACTCCACTAGCCCCAAAAACTCTATCCAACTCTCTCTTAAATCCATCCAGTGATTTGGCCTCCACTGCCCTCTGTGGCAGGGAATTGTACAAATTCACAACTCTCTGGGTAAAAAGGTTTTTTCTCACCTCAGTCTTAAATGACCTCCCCTTTATTCTAAGACTGTGGCCCCTGGTTCTGGACTCACCCAACATTGGGAACATGTTTCCTGCATCTAGCTTGTCCAGTCCCTTTTATAATTTTATATGTTTTTCTATAGAATTTTTTCTCTACCTTGGGCATCGGTGATTTGTTCTGAACCTTTTTGTACCTCTAGTTTCCCTCTCCCCTGACTCTCAGTCTGAAAAAAGGGTCTCGACCCAAAACGTCACCTGTTCCTTCTCTCGGCCTGACCCGTTGAGTTACTCCAGCAGTTTGTGTCTATCTTCAGCATGGACAAGCTGGACTGCAGGGCCTGTTTGCGTGCTGTGTGACTCGATGACTCTCGATCTCCCTAATTTAACGCCTGCCCGATTCTTACCATTCTGCCTAGTTTAAGATAATCATCCCCAATTGGGAACAACCATTTCACTATATGTAGTCAATCATCATTGCATTTGAGCATTTTAAACAGTAGACACAGCAGTTCCTAATGAAATCTAATACTGTTATTGCTGAGTGTTAGTTGGTCTAAATTAAACAGGTTATGTGTGAGTTGCATTTACAAACAATTTGGAAGTATCAATTGCAGTGTTGAAGGAAGGCTCAGTGTTAGATTGAACCAATTAGTTCTGCTTTCTTGGTGGTGAATCTCACAGAAAGGAAATAGTAGTTTTCAGAGTTAATAAGAACCACCACCAAGAGATACTTAATGGGTCAGAGCGATATTTGGCTTCCTGCGTCAAGCCCCTGTGTTTTGCATGGTCGTCCGGCCTCTCTTAGAGTTACTGGAGTGGAAAAAGCCCATCACATTACCATGTCTATGCTACCCTAATGGTCCTGCTGGAGGAAATAATGGAGCATGCAGGCTGTAGACCGGTGAGGCCGGTGCTTCCACACTGATCACTGATCCAGTTCGTGGGAGGATCAAAGTTATGTTTAGTTTAGAAACAGGCCCACTGACTCCGCGCTGACCAGCGATCCCCGCACATTAATGGGCCCGTCCCACTTGGCCGTCATTTGCGCCTCACGCAGATGGCGCGCGAAGATTTTGTACATCACGTAATCCTGCGACGCCGCGCGTCTCTGCCTTTGTCATCACGCACCATGCGCGCGTCACGTGCGTGTCCTGACGCGTAAATGATGTTGCGTTAATTACGCGCAAATGACGGGCCAGCTGGACAGGCCCTTAACACTATCCTACACACACTAGGGACAATTTACATTTATACCAAGCCAATTAATTAACCTACAAACCTGTACGCCTTTGGAGTGTGGGAGAAAACCAAATATCTCGGAGAAAACCCACGCATGTCACGGAGAGAACTTACAAACTCCGTACAGACAAGCCCCCGCAGTCAGGGTCGAACCAAGGTCTCTGCTGCGGTAAGGCAGCAGCTCTGCGCCACCGTGCCACCCAATGTGGTCTCAATTTATTTTCAAATCTAAAGATGTAATTGAAACTCCACCTCTTTGTCTCTGTCAAATCGCCCCTTCATTTTAATTCAATTGTTGAATCACCAGGCATTTTAAAAATGCTGGAGGATTTATCCGAAGAGTGTTTAAATTCTCTAGATGGGAAATGGCCTCTGTGGACAATGGACAAATTGGACAAATGCTCCAGCAGAACTGTCACTCAGTGTGTATAGAGTGAACTCAGTGTGTATGGCCACATGCAAACTGCAGG
Source organism: Raja brachyura (assembly GCA_963514005.1). The sequence continues at coordinate 30,011,415 of OY740806.1, read as the reverse complement.
AACAGCACCTCATATTCCGCTTGGGTATCTTCTAACCCAACGGTGTGAACATTGAATTCTCCAATTATAGATAACGTCAACAAAAACCATCCCTCACCCCCCCCCCCCACTTTCCCAACCTTCCCCTCCCTCTTCTTTCCTCTCCCCCCTCCCCTAACTGACCTAGCACTGGTTTCTCCCCTCCCCCCTCCCCCTCCCCCTCCATTCCTCCCTCCAGATTCATAATTTGCCACTCTTCCATCCTCAAGCTTCACAGCGCACAACTCTACCCTTTTGGCTCACACCAATTTTTTCTTCACCTCTGGCCCGCCATCAATCTGAAGAAGGGTCCCACCCCCGTTCTCCAGAGATGCTGCCTGACTCTCTGCTGAATTACTCCAGTACTCCGTGCCTTTCTTTGACAAGCCAGCACGTGCAGTTCCTTCTTATGACTTTCTCTGGTTAAAATGGCTGCCTGTCAGTGTTCCCGACCCCAGCCGACACAACCTGGCAACAAACCCGCCAGCATCGGACATGTCGGGCAGTAACTCAGTTTCCCCAGACAGCTAGAGATACACTCAGACTTACAATTCACCAGCTAATCCATACCCATCGATTTGTTAATATCGGACTGGCGACAGGAACTCACCAATCAACGTACGTTTAAATGAGAGTCTGTGGATTGTGGGCAAACAAGATGAAGGATTGAGGGGATATTACTGAATCTTATTTTGGAAAATCACAGCTAATTTATCAATGATTATAATGTTGGCCTGAAGATCTTAGAAGTAAATTGACGTTAGCAGCCAGTAGCAATGGTTGCAATGCTGTGTTAGATATTCCATGTTGGAGACTCCACAATTAACAGTTATCTGTAACAACATAGTTCCCCCTAGTCACTAATCTAATATCATCTATTTGTCTCGACCCGAAACGCCACCCATTCCTTCTCTCCAGAGATGTTGCCTGACCCGCTGTGTTACTCCAGCACTTTGTGTCTTTCTTTTGTAAACCAGCATCTGCAGTTCCGTTATTACATTCATGTGTAAGGAGCTGCAGTTTAAGTCAGACTGATTAATCAACTCTTAAATGCGCGGGTTTTCTCCGGGTGCTCCGGTTTCCTCCCTCACTCCAAAGGCCGACAGGTCTGTAGGCTAATTGGCTTTGGTACATTTGTAAATTGTCCCTAGTGTGTAGTATGGTGCTAGTGTATGGGGTGATCACTGGTCAGTGCGGACTCGGTGGGCCGAAGGGCCTGTTTCTGAGCGGTATTTCCAAAGTCTAAAGGGATATGGGCAAATAGGATTAGCTTAGAGGTTGTGATTAGTGTAGTTTAAAGATACATCGCGGAAACAGCCCCTTCGGCCCATCGAGTCCGCACTGAGCCGTGATCCCCACATTAACACTATCCTACGCACACTAGGGACAATTTATATTTATAGTGAGCCAATTAACCAACAAATCTGAATGTCTTTGGAGTGTGGGAGGAAACCGAAGACCTCGGAGAAAACCTATGCGGGTCACAGGGAGAACGTACTAACTCCGTACAGACAGCGCCCGTAGTCAGGATCGAACCCGTGTCTCTGGCACTGTAAGCAGCAACTCTCCCGCTGTGCTACTGTGCTGCCCATTTTGACTGGTGTGGACGAGTTAGGCCGAAGGGCCTGTTTTTGTGCTGTAAGATTCTATGAATCTAAAATACACTAGTTTAAAGATACATTGTTGAACTACATGTTTTTTTTAACAAGTGGTTTAATTATCCCCATTAGCATTACCTGACATCAGTTTTTCATTCCCATTTTATTTAATGAACTGAAGTTAAAGTGACTGACTGACTGACACAAATCTCTCCAGATCACTCTTCATAAAGCTGTTATTGGGGTTGTCTCAGTATCATTTTGAGAATTACATTGCTGAATTAATAAACAATTCATCCATCCGATAAGTCTAGGTATCTACCAGGGCTAGATGCCTGTGACTAGCGGTGTGCCTCAGGGATTGATGCTGGGCCCATTGCTGTTTATAGGTTATATCAATGATTTGGATGAGAATGCACAGGGCATATTTAGTAATAGCCTTGTCCCACGGTACGAGTTCATTCCAAGAGCTCTCACGAGTTAAAAAAAAATCAAACTAGTGGTAAGCACGGAGAATGAACGTAACGGGTACGTTGGAGCTCGGGGACGTCTCGGCGTTAACGGCAGGTACCCGGGAAGAGTCGCTAATGGCAGGTACGCTCGGGAAGACTTGTGAAGATTTTTCAACGTTGAAAAATGTCCACGAGAGCCCCGAGTACCGACGAGTGGCCATTACTGTAAATCTCCGAGTTCAAATCATGGCAAACTCGGGGAGAGCTCTTGGAATGAACTCGTACAGTGGGACAGGGCTTTAACTCTCCCCATAGCCCTACTATTCACTGCGATGTTACAACCATAGCACCATACAACCATATACAACCAACTTCCCAAATAGCAGCACCTCACTCATTATCTGCATTAAACTCCATTAACCATTCCTCAGCCCACCTGATCCAAGATCATGCTGAAAAATCTTCACGAGCTTATCGTGTTTCCCGAGTACCTGCCGTTAGCGTTACGAGCCGCTAAGAGACGTCCCTGAGCTCCGACGTACTCGCTACGTTCATTCTACGTGCTTACCACGAGTTTGATTTTTTTTTAAACTGGGGAGAGCTCTTGAATTACCTCGTACAGTGGGACAGGGCTATTACAGCGCAGTATTACATGAGTGCAAGTAGGTGGTCCTTGGGTGTCACAAGTAGATAGGGTGGTCAAGAAGGCATTTGACACATTTGCCTTCATCAGTCAGGGTATTGATTATAGAAGCTGGGAGATTATGATACAGTTGTTCCAAGACATTGGTGATTCAACCTACAAACCTACACATCTTTGGGATGTGGGAGAAAACCGGAGCACCCGGGGAAACCCCACACGGTCACAGGGAAAACGTGCAAATTCCATGCAGACAGCACCCATGGTCAGGATCAAACCCGGGTGTCTGGCGCTGTAAGGCAGCAACTCTACCGCTGTGCCGCTGGACGTTAGCTTCCACTCTTGTCACATCCCTGGACTGAGGTGATTATTTAATTATTGTCCGAGGCAACGTCAAGGGCTCTCTTTGTCTTGCCACCCACCTGTTTTCAGAATGTATGTTGCAGGTCCATACAGCTTTTGTACCAAGGAGGCAACGATAGGCTTTGAGTTTTCTCCAACAAAAGAATAAGGAGTAAGCCATTTAGAATGGAGATGAGGAAACACTTTTTCTCACAGAGAGTGGTGAGTCTGTGGAATTCTCTGCCTCAGAGGGCGGTGGAGGCAGGTTCTCTGGATGCTTTCAAGAGAGAGCTAGATAGGGCTCTTAAAAATAGCGGAGTCGGGGGATATGGGGAGAAGGCAGGAACGGGGTACTGATTGGGGATGATCAGCCATGATCACATTGAATGGTGGTGCTGGCTCGAAGGGCCGAATGGCCTACTCTTGTACCTATTGTCTATTGTCTATAAAAGCAGAATGTGCTGGAAAAGCACAGCAGGTCAGGCAGACACTGCGGAAAGAGAAACTGCTTTCTCCACCTGTGGTTGCCCCTGTATCAGTAACTGTGGGTAATAACTGCACTGCTTGGGTAGTTCATCCAGACCTTGTTGTCAACGTCTCGTATAAGGAGGGGCGGGGGGGGGGGGGGGGGGGCAGAATGAACCTTTACCTCCCCCTCCGCTCAGTGTCCAATGACAGATCAGCCCGAAGGTTTAGAGAAATGTGTTACCGATATTTAACCCCAATGATTTTGCTTCAAACATCACATCGGTTTCATGTCGTCCCCCCCCCCCCCCCCCCCCCCCCGAGTCCACGCCGATCAGCGATCACCTGTACGCTAGTTCTCTCCTACACGATAGGAACAATCTACAGCCAATTAACCCACAAACCTTGAGCCGAGAGTGTTTTATTGTCTTGTGTCCCAGATAGAATAATGAAATTCCTACTTACGGCAGCACAACAGAATATGTAAACATAGTATAATATGATAAACGAGAGAGTGAAAAGAAAAGTTCAGTGTGTATATATACACATATTCACAATTTTTTAATATATATATACACACGCACGCACGCACGCACGCACGCACGCACACACACACACACACACACACACACACACACACACACACACACACACACACACACACACACACACACACACACACACGCACATCCTCAAAAACAAACAAAATAGCGAAATAATAATCTATTGTAGTTCAGAGCTTATATGAGGTTGGAGTGTATAATAGCCTGATGGCTGTAGGGAAGAAGCTGTTCCTGAACCTGGACGTTACAGTTTTCAGGCTCCTGTACCTTCTTCCCGATGGCACTGGTGAAATGAGTGTGAGGCCAGGATGGTGTGGGTCTCTGATAATGTTGTACCTGTACTTCTTTGGAGTGTGGGAGGAAACCGGAGCACCCGGGGACAACCCACACGGTCACAGGGAGAACGTGCAGCCTCCGTGCAGACAGCACCCATGGTCAGGATTGAACCTGGGTCTCTGGCGCTGTGAGGCAGCAACTCTGCCGCTGCGCCACTGTGTCACTCAGGCACAGCAGTGCGGTTGCTGCCTTGCAGGTTTTGCAGATGTCTGAATGAAGCACAGTGACATCTCTGGAGACAATTATAGAATATTTAACCTCTGCCGTCTCTCACCATCGCACCAAACTAGGAACTATATAAACCCTTTAATCCACACATGTGGCAGCCAAAGATAATCCTGCAAAGCTTTAAAAATGAATTTTATCAGTTTTAAAAGCTCCAATAACTTCTCATAATTCAGACACAGGGGCTTTCTTTCGACAAGCAAGGAATCACAGGTGGTGAAATCAATATCCATCCTGTTGAAGAAGGAACTGCAGATGCTGGGGAATCGAGGGTTACACAAAAAGCTGGAGAAACTCAGCGGGTGCAGCAGCATCTAGGAGCGAAGGAGATAGGCGACGTTTCGGGTCGAGACCCTTCTTCTGCCAGGTTGTAAGCTGCCCAAGCGAAATAAGCCCAAGCTGGTCCTCCACAGAGGCTGCCTGACCCGCTGAATTCCTCCAGATTCTTTCTTAAGGGGTTGTCCCACTTGGTTGACCCAATCCGCAAGTCCTGGCGAGTTTGCAGCATGGTCGACACGGGGTTGCTGGAGGTCTTCGTAACTCTCCTTCATGCTCGAGCGTGGTCCCCGCGTACTCGAGGCCTCAGCTAGGTCGCGGCGGTTTTTTCAATATGTTAAAAAATGCCCGCTAGTAAAAAAAGGTCGCCATGGAAAAAATCGATGTTTTTTTTACTCGTAGATTTAGTCGTAGTAGGTCGGCATGTTAGTCGCAGGTAATCGAGGGTAGTCGAAGATAGTCTTCATCATAGTCGAAGGGAGGTCGATGGAGGTCGTCTTCACTCTCCACTATTCGGTGTCCAATTTTCCCGAAGTTAGTGGTATCTAGTCTTCAACATAGTCGAAGGAGGTCCTCTACATAGTCGAAGAAGGTCTTCAACATGTCATTTTTTTAAACTCTTCTAAACTCGGCAATTAAGTCGCCCAAGTGGGACCGCCCCTTTACTATTAATTCTCCAAACTTCAACCGAGAATCAAAGTTAAGGTTTCAGCAACTGCGGGTGTGTGTCCTCCCCCTTCCCACATCCCGTGAAGTTCCAGAACGACTGACATCAGTGCCAGCAAATCCTCAGCTCAATTGTTTTGGAGTGAAGATTTTCTAGTCGATCTTGTCCCTGGGTGTGTGACACCTTAGGAATTAGGAAAGCATCCTCGTGTGTCAATGAAAAGGACTTAATAATAATTGCAGGTGGACAAAAATGTTGGAGAAACTCAGCGGGTAAGGCTGCATCTATGGAGAGAAGGAATAGGTGACGTTTCGGGTCGAGATGATTTCTCCAGCATTTTGTCTACCTTCGATTTTTCCAGCATCTGCAGTTCTTTCTTATTAATAATTGCAGGTTTCAATTGATCAAATCTCCTTCACGCATGTTTCGGGTCGGGTTACGTGCAAGTTGTTTGGTTGCGTGCATATTTTTTTTTAAAAAAACATTGAGATTTAAAACTGGATAATTCTTGGGAATAATGGCCTGCATGTTTTCCAGAAGCTGATCCGTCCAATGACTCCGGCCTGGGAACAGGGGCCATTGTGGGGATACTGATTGTCGTGTTCCTCATCCTGCTGGTGGCCGTGGATGTGACCTGCTACTTCGTCAACAAGTGCGGCCTGCTCATGTGCATCGCTGTTAACTTCTGTGGCCAGCCCGGGCCAGGGTCAAAGGGCAAGGACATCGAAGAGGGGAAAGCTGCTTTCTCGTGAGTAGCCTAAAGCCGGAGTTGACCCGCACTGTAGCGGTGGTTGTCACTGAAGCACAGCTCGCCATTACGGAAACCGGTTTCCAGCGTGTAAGAAAGAACTGCAGATGCTGGTAAAACCGAAGGTAGACACAAAATGCTGGAGTAACTCAGTGGGTGAGGCAGCATCTATGGAGAGAAGGAATGGGCGACGTTTCGGGTCGAGAACTGAAGAAGGGTCGCCCATTCCTTCTCTCCAGAGATGCTGCCTCACCCGCTGAGTTACTCCAGCATTTTGTGTCTACCTTTGGTTTCAAGCGTTTCTGCTTCGTGAAATTATGCATGAAATTCGTGTAACATATGATGAGCATTTGCCTGTACTCACTGGAGTTTAGAAGGATGAGGGGGAACCTCATTGTAAGGTAGGAAATAGTAAAAGGCCTGGATCGGGCAGATGCGGAGATGATGCTTCCACTAGTGCAGGGGAGTCGACAACCTTGTTCTGCATAGGGGCCGGGTGGCATGTCTGTGAGCGGATGGCGGGCCACATCTACCACGAGGATCCCGCCCCGGATGGCAGGCATCAAGTCACGTGTTCTCATAGATCCCGCCCCTTCGAGGACGCCACCCGGAGCACCGGCCCCTAGTTACGGGCGCTCACCAACATGGCGTACCTACGGACCATTGCCTTGGCTCTGTCCTGAAGGCGATGGTTCAAATACTCACACTCACTCGTCCCCGTCCTATTGACAACCCCGATCCCGACAGTGAAGCCCAGACACAGAAGGTGCGTGGTCGTGCCGGCAGCTTTGCGCAGGATGCGGTACAGCCAGAGTTTGCCGCTCGGGGAGCTCGGCTGCTCCACACTTGTGGCCGCCCGCGCAGGCCTCCTTGGGTCCTTGCGTCACCGTGCCTGGGCGCCTCGGAGATGAAGGAAGTCTGCAGGCCGGATGATTTCAGGTTAAGGGCCGCATTCGGCCCGGGGGCCATAGACTGCCGACCCCTGCACTAGTGGGAGAGAGTCTAGGGCCAGAGAATTAAAGGACGTTCCTGTCGGAAGGGGATGAGATGTGGAATCTGTGGAATTCATGGCCACGGACACCTTTGGAGGCCAAGTCAGTGGATATTTTTAAGGCGGAGGTAGATAGATTCTTGAATAGTACGGTTGTCAGGGGTTATGGGGAGAAGGCGGGAGAATGGAGTTAGGATGGAGAGAAAGATCAGCCATGATTGAATGGTAGAGTAGACTTGATGGGCTGAATGGCCTAATTCTGCTCCTATCATTTATGAACTTATAAGGGATGTAGAAACTGCATCGGCCAAACCGGTTTCAGGGGTTTCTGTTTTGGGGAATTGTGCGTGAAATCTGTGTGAATGAATGAATGAGCTGGATTAATAAATGTGACCTGGAGAATTTAGTTTAGTTTAGGGATACTTTGCGAAATAAGCCCGACCCAAAGGCTTGGAAACAGGCCCGTCGACTCCACGCCGACCAGCGATCCCCGCACGCTAGCACTATCTGACACATCAGGGCCAATTTGCAATTTTTACTGAAGCAAATGAATCTACAAACCTTGACGTCTTTGGAGTGTGGGAGGAAACGGGAGCACCTGGTGGAAACCCACTCGGTCACAGCGAGAGCGCCAATTGTCCCTAGTGTGTCGGATAGAGCCAGTGCGTACGGGCGATCGCTGGTCGGCGTGGAGTCGACGGGCCTGTTTCCAAGCCTTTATCCCCAAATAGTCTAAATAATACGCTGCAAAGTGCCGCCCTTGCATTCCTTCTCAGGAAAGATGAGTCGAAGGAGCCGATCGTGGAGGTGCGGACTGAGGAGGAACGCACGCCAAATCATGACGGCGGCAGCCAGACGGAACCGAATGAAACCACTCCACTGACGGAGCCTGAGTAAGTGCCGCCAGCGAGTTTGAGAAAGTGTCCTGTACATCCAAGCAGTCCCTTGTTTGGTTTGATGTCTGTGGCTCTATGGTTGGCTAATAATTCCCACTCGCTGTATTGCTTCTCCAAATTCCACCAGTTTCTTTACAGTGGTCAATTTAATTTGGCTTCTGGTTCCCTGATGGCAACTCCCGTCTTAAAGTAACGTCAATAAACTTATTAGAACGGCCACGCCAAATTCAAAGCCCGTCACTGCGAATGACAAATCTCAAGGAATCCCAACTTGTAAACAGTTTAAACTGAACCAGCTCAGCTCAAAAACTAAGAAATCATTAAAATCTGATGTGGTTTTTATTTAGTGAGTCTGAAAGCATTGACTTGGAAATTAAGTTTATTAACAACCCTTTGGCATTTATCTGTTTATGATTGGCTGCACATGCATGAATATCAGAAATAGATTACATTTCCCTCCATCAAATGAACATTAAGGCCTGTACACATAATAATTCTAAACTTTAATCTGAAAGTGCTTTGCAGATACATAATTTGACACGGACAAAAGTATTTTCCTTTGAGTTCATCTCAGAAAGAGGAATTATGCCACCACTTGTCCGTAATAGCTTTGTTAATTAGGATTATTGAAAGTTTAAGTCCTTTTCTGTTTTGTGTTAAAGATTTTTAACTGTTTGTGGTATTGTGAATGTAAGACAGTTGTGTTTTCACTCCTACTGTACGGTGCCTAGTTAATGTTGTACGTGGCAGTCTGATTGGGTCTGTTTGTGTGCTTTTGTTTCTTTCTGCCACTGTTCTATCCATTTTCTACTATTATCCTCACAGGCATGCAGCAGATACCCAGGCCACTGTTGAGGACATGTTGCCTTCTGTCACCACAGTAACCACTAACTCTGACACTATCACTGAAACTTTTGCCACCGCTCAAAACAGTCCGACAAGTGAAACGACCACACTCACCTCCAGCGCTGCTCTCCCGGCCACGACCACCCCAGAGCCGTCACCCGCCGCTAACGCCGCGCCGCACACGCCCAAGGTCGCCGCGGCCGCGCCGCCCGCCGTGCCCCAGGCGGACGGCGCCCCCAAAGTCGCCCCCCTCGTAGACCTCAGCGACGCTCCGGCCTCCTCCTCCGCACCTCCTCCTCCTCCTGCTGCCAAGGCGTCCTCCTCCACCGCCGCTCCGGTCTCCAACGCCAGCTCTGCCCCGCCGCCCGCGGCCGGTAAAGCCAAAGAGGCTTCGCTAGCTCCGGCCGGCGGCGCCAAACCCGCCGCCGCCGCTGGTCCCGGCAACCCGGTTGCGGCGGCGCAGCAGCAGCAGCAGCAGTCGCCCAAGCCGGCAGCTCCCGCGGCGGCCAAGAGCCCCGAAGCTGCCGCTCCGAAGCCCAGCCCCGTGAAGAGCCCGGGGGAAGCAAAGAATAACTCCGCCAGTGTGAAGAAGGAGGCTGCCACGGACGGCAGCAAAAAGCCCTCCAAGGGCGAGGACTTTCCAAATGACGGAGGGACCTTCAAGACCTCAGACATTGATCTTGCAAAGGATGTTTTTGCAGCTCTTGGCAATTCTTCTCTTCCCGCTATGGGTGGCGGGAAGGCTCCTGACCTTGCTCCCTCTGCTACTGACGCCGTTTCACCACCTGCTCCAGAGAAGGAAGAGTATGGGCCTTTTTCACACTAATCGCTACTCGCTTGTCATTGTCTTTGTCGTGCTTTTGTGTCCTGCATAATCCTGCATAAAACCTGGTCACTAACTTCACAGCAAATAACAGCGTCAACTCAAGCCTTTCCTCCCAGATCGTTGAGATGAAATCCCGTTTTAATGCAGTCATAGAGTGATACAGCACGGACACAGACCCTTCAGCCCAACTCGTCCATGCAGACCGAGATGTCCCATCTAAGCTTGTCCCATTTGCCTATATCCCTCCAAACCTTTCCTATCCATTTGAGTTCAGTTTATTGCCACGTGCACCGAGGTACAGTGACAAGCTTTTGTTGCGTGCTAACCAGTCAGCAGAAAGACAATACATGATTACAATCGAGCCATATAGTTTAGAAATACAGCGTGTCAACCTCTTTAACCCACCGAGCCTGCGCCCACCGGCGATACCCCACACACCAGTTCTATCCTACATACTAGGGACAATTTACAGGAGCCAATGAACCTACAGACCTGCACGGCTTTTGTAGTGTGGGAGGAAACCGGAACACCCAGAGGAAACCCACACAGTCACAGGCAGAACGTACAGACATCGCCCGTCGTCAGGACCAAACCCGGGTCTCTGTCTAGAAGGCAGTAACTCCACCACTGCGCCACCGTGCCTAACATGCTTGGGGAAAACCCGGCATTCTTTCAATGCTTAGGCAAGGCAGATGGGGCTAATTATTCGGAACAGGTTTAGTAGCTTCCGTAACTGATCGTAATTCCGTAAACATGTCACCTAAATTTGCAAGGATCATTCCAATTAAACAACAGCATGTTGCACCCAGTTGCCTTTTCCTTCAACATGAAGCTCTTTCCAGTTCAATTGCAACATCACAGGCAATTTAAATTATCTTTAATTGTGGTGGGGAAAATGAATTTGCTAATTTGTGTCAACAGCATATTAGTTAGTGTTTGACACAACTTTGCAGTTCACGTATTAATGCGCTCACTGTATTGGTTGGGCTGAAGGGAATAAAATTACTTCAGCTTTTCATTAATATTGAACCTGCCTTCCAAAACAATTACCCTTTGCATAAGTAGAATTTTAAATGTAAATTTAAAGCCAAGTTAAGCTTCCCAACCATGCCTGTTGATCAGAGGGCGGTGGGGATATGGAACGAGCTGCCAGAGGAGGTAGTTGAGGCAGGTACCACAACAACATGTAAAATACACCAGGACAGATACATGGATAGGGCAGGATTTGGGCCAAACGCAGGCAGGTTGATCTGGGTGTAGACATAGAACATGTTGGACGGTGCGGGCAAGTTGGGCCGAATGGCCTGTTTCCACACTGTATGATTTAACAATCAAGCCGTCCACAGTGTACAGAAAAAGGATAAACGATAGAACATTTAGTGCAAGATCCAAGTAGTTCAAAGGTCTCCAATGAGGTAGATGGGAGATCAGAACCACACTCTAGCTGATGAGAGGACCGTTCAGTTGCCTGGTTACAGCTGAGAAGAAACTGTTCTGCTTGGGCAAGTTTGGCTAAAGGGCCTGTTTCCGTGCTTTTTGGCTCCATAAATTCAAAATTATTTAAATTGGTGTTTCTTGCAATTTGGGGTTGCATCGTACAACCCAACAAGTTAGGTCTGGGTTGAAGCATTAAAACTCAGTATTACTTACCACAATAGGACTTGGTGAGTGAGGTCTAAGAATCTGCAGATGGAGCTGGCAACCATTAAACTACGGATGAGATAGTTTAAGGGAATAACAGTTTAAGGGATTCCTGACCTGAGATGACAAGCTGGCAAACAGCTAGTACGGAGCGTTTGAGATCATTTCCTTTGAGAAACAAGCCCCATGTCGACCAGCGATCACCCTGTACACAAACACTGTCCTACACACTAGGGACAGTTTACAATGTTTTACCAAAGCTGATTAAACCACAAACCTGTACACCTTTGGAGTGTGGGAGGGAACCAGAGAAAACCTACACGGTCGCAGGGAGAACATAAAAATCTCCGAACAGGCAGCACCTGAGGTCAGGATCGAACCCGGGTCCCTGGCGCTGTCAGGCAGCTTTGAGAACTCTGGAAATCAGTAAGAGACTTGCATTGATCGAGCACCTTTCAGGAGCTCAAGATATTCCACACAGTCTTGTAGTCAGTGAATTTCTTGAAGACAGCCCAGGACGCTGATCCCACAGATAACACTGACAAATTAATTGCAGCCCCCACCCCAACCCTTCACAATAGTTTTGATTATTATTGTCACGTGTACAGAGGTGAAGTGATTGGCTTTATTGTTGCGCGCTATCCAGTCAGCAGAAAGACTATACATGATTCCAATCAAGTGGTCCACAGTGTACAGATACAGGAAGAAGCGATTGACGTTTAGTGCAAGATAAAGTCCAGTAAACGTCAATTAAAGATAGTCCGAGAGTCTCAGATGAGGTGGATGTGAGGGCAAGAACTAGTTGGCTCATGACTGTCACAGGGATATTTGGCGATCTATGGGAACCAACGTCTTCATTAAAAGATGACACTGGGATCAGTGTGCCATTCCCTTAACACTGCCCCGGGACCAGCAAGATAGGAAGAGTTGGATTTGAACTCACAACCTTGTGACTCTGGGTGAAGTGTGGTGGCAGGATTATCACAGGACCACAGCTACATATGAAAAATGAGTTGTGAGATTCAACCAGGGAGATTAGTCACTGGTTCCCCCCTCCCATCCTGTAAACCCGTGGCTGCGGAGTTGGCACCTTTCCACACACTTGGCAATTTATTTGAAACATCACAGACCAGAGTCACTTCACACAATCCATTGTCAGATCTAATCATTCACATCTGGAGCTGCAGCGGTCACATCTGGAGCTGCAGCATCCACATCTGGAGATGCAGCGTCCACATCTGGAGCTGCAGCGTCCACACCTGGAGCTGCAGCGTCCACACCTGGAGCTGCAGCGTCCACACCTGGAGCTGCAGCGTCCACACCTGGAGCTGCAGCGGTCACATCTGGAGCTGCAGCGTCCACATCTGGAGCTGCAGCGTCCACATCTGGAGCTGCAGCGTCCACATCACTCTTGCTTTGTTCCTTCCACTCCAGAACCAACAATCGTCCCTTTCAAATGCAACTTAGCTTCTTTTTGCTTCATTTTCAAAAGTGTCGGCATTTCAAAGTACTTTCCACTGACGATTGAGATGAGGTCAGGACTGCACTCTAGTTAGCTGGTGTTCAGTAGGCTTTTAACACAGTAGGCTTGCCAACCTGCCCTTCATCTCCTAAACCATCTAGGGAGCATTCCTGAATTACTATTGAAGACCCTCGGACTATTTTTGACTGGATTTATCTTGCACCAAGCGTTATTCCCTGAATAATGTGTCTGCACACTGTGCGCGGCTTGATTGTAATCAGGTATTGCCTTTCCGCCAACTGGTTGGCAGCAACAAAAGCTTCTCCCCCGTGCCTTGGTAGAGGTGACACTAAAATAAACTCAACTCAACTCAAAACCAATGAAAATCAATATGATCAGCTTCACTCGTGCCAGGTTTGTGAGGGGGACCCATCGCTGCTCAGTGCAAGCGATCGCTGGGCGGTTGTGGACTCGGTTCCATTGAGGTTGCGAGAGTAACCAAGCAGTGAGTGCTACAGCCAGAAGTTCAGTTTATTGTGGCGTGTTACAGCTTTTGTGCCGTGAAAAGCTTTTGTTGCGTGCTATCCAGTCAGCAGAAAGACAATTCATGATTACAATCGACAGTGTATAGATACATGGTAAGGGAACAGATTTAAGAGCGTGGAGCGATTGTAACATGCGATTGTAGATCGGCTTCTGTGGCTAGCACGCAAATAGTCACCTGGGTTTGGGCGCCATCGAGGAAGATCATCCCCTTCCCCACTATTAGCCTCAGCGATCAAAGCCAGCTACCCTTCCCCCGCTCTTCAATTAGAGCCAGCCTTGAAATGGCCGATCATGGAAGTGCGGATTCAATGAGAGATCCTCAGCACTTTGGGACAACACACGGATGAGCATGTTTCTAGTGAGCCTCTGTGCTGCCCCCATCTCCTCTGGCGCCTCCCTTTTTGTGTGAATAATGGCCACGTTTCATGCATGGGTTGCCTCATCATTGTGCATGTGTTTTGTACACGGATTTCTGCTTCAGGGGGAATTTCAGATTTTTTTCTTTTTTTGTTAAATTCGACTTCATTTTTTTTTTCCACATTTGCTTCTGGCCAGTTACTGCAATGATCATGTGTCCTTCAGAATCTCATCTCCTGCATGTTGTGCAGTGAATTAACCCTGAAAGTGATCACAAAGAGACCGCCCGTAGGTGCAGTGAAGTGAGGTGCAGTTACTCGAATCCCTCGAATCAGGGATTTCCATTTGAATTAATAAGTTTATTGGCCAAGTATTCACATACAAGGAATTTGCCTTGGTGCTCCACCCGCAAGTGACAACATGTCATATAGTGACAGTGAGGAATGACACATAAGACATTAATGTTGAGTTTGAGTTTTGAGTTGGGTGTTGGAAGTGCTAAGACTTCAGCTATTGTTATGCTTGGTAGTAACTAACTCTTGTTAGCCCGTTCGTTGGTCACGCTGTAAGCAGAAGCACATCTGACCCTTCCGCTCACCATGGGCTTCCAATTCCAGCCTGCTTGAACCGCAGTGTCCACTGAAGGCACAAACCCAACGTCCGGGGAACTTGCCTCCAGCTAAAGCCCACCAGTACCACACTAAGTTGGCACCATTGTGCCTCCACCATTGCTACCAACAGTTGTCCTCAAAGAGAACCTGGGCCTGGGGAAGAGAAGAATGAAGTGAATGGGTCCCGTTCTCTGACATTGCACTTGGGGCCTTGAAGTAAAGCAAGTTGCCAGAGGACCCTCGAATGCAAGGGTGCACAAGGAGTTGACCCTGGCTGTTGTGGACCTAGGTGAAGAGCAATGTCTCCATGGGGAATGGCCCGAGAAGAGGACTAATCGTGGGTCTCCAATGCAGCGGGTTCTTTAGGTAGAATGCCGCAAGAAGTTCAATGACCTGACATGTGCGGTCAGTGAAGGGCATGACCCATTGTCCGTGCCACTGGCCCCAGTCACTGTTCAACGCACCGTTCCTAACACTTGGTAGCGCCATTCATCAGTCACGTCAAACATCAAGGAAGCTGCAAATGGTCCTATGGTCAAGGAAGCTGCAAAGTTCACAAGACACATCACCTTCGCTTGGATGATCAAGATGACCAGTGCCCATCCACTGATCTCCACAGCATCGGTGATGCTCTCGTACAGAACTGGAGGCTCAAGGAGAGGGAAGAATCCTGCCTATGTATCTCGGTCCCAACAGAGAGGAGAGTGCTGGCTATTGTCAGAGCGGCCATCACGGAAGCTCAGGCGGTGGTGAAGATGAAGGCATCCTTGCACTGAAACACCCCCCTCTTGTCCCACACTCTCGACCATTGGAGATGCACCCTTTACATTCACCTTTCCATATAGACCTACCCTCTGTATCACTGGCTGTTCTCAGGTACCCCAGAGATTGCCACCTGGCCAGGTGCTGGACGACAATGTTGGTGAAGATGAATATACCGCTCCTAGGTTTCCCACCACCACAGATCCCGAAGCTGAACAGAGTGGAGACAGGGGTCTGAACCGGTTTTGTGCTGCCTGGCACCGGGTGGAGGATGGTGAATGGGTGGGGGGGGGGGGGGGTGGGAGGTCAGAAGGGTTCTGCTGCCGAGACCTCGTGATGACTTAGTCTCGGCGGCTGATCAACCAAGGCCGAAGGGTATGTAGGTGTGGAAGTCCTTGGGGAACTGGAAAGCCCACCAAGAAGTCCCGTGGAACATCGTGGGGCAGGGAGGAATCCAGCACCATCTTGGTGCAATGTTGGGCAGGACTTGAGCTGTCCATCCGTTGCCAATGTGTTTCCTACACCTTCGCAGCCACCCATGCAGGGCTTCAATGCCAAAGCCGCAGTTTCTGCTGCAACCACCTTCGGAACCTGCGCAGGAGCAGAGGACGGAAGTGGAAGACTGGACTGCCGCTTGCATGGGGGGCAAATGGCGATGTTGCGAGGCTTACTGACCGACTGACCCATCTCCGACTCGACATTTGGGCTATAACCACTCCAGCGACCTGCCTTCTGTTGCTTTTCCAGAGTTCCTCTGTGCCATCATAGGAGATTAACAGCAACTCGGGGAACATGATCCTGCCTCACTCTCTCTGCGTGACATCTGTCCTCTCGCTCCACCAGTGCCCATCTAGATCTCAGCCAGCTGTGAGACCTATTGGACAGACCACAATGGTGAGGCAAGTGTGGCTGGGTCGTCAAGGTCCAGAACTCCTCAAGGTTGTCCTCCAAAGTCCACCCATCACCTGGTCCACCGAGAGGCAGGACTTGCTACAACCCTGCTGCAGAAACACTGTTGAATGCAGGAGCATTGAGATGATCAAAGTCCCATGACAGATGATCGATAATGGGAATTGTGGAGAATCTATGGAATTCATTGCTACGGACGGCTGTGGAGGCCAAGTCAATGGATATTTTTTAGGCGGAGATTGATAGATTCTTGATTTGTACGGGTGTCGGGGAGAAGGCAGGAGAATGGGGTTGAGAGGGAGAGATACATCAGCCATGATTGAACAGAGACTTTCGTTTAGTTTGGTTTGTTGTCACATGTGCCAAGCTACAGTGAAAAGCTTTTGTTGCATGCTAACCAGTCCGGAGAAAGACAATATGCGATTGGCCGAATGGCCTAATTCTGCCCCTATCACATATCTATGAAGGCTTGCTTGCCTCTGAAGTTAGTGAGCCAGTTTCATTTAGAAATTTAATTTTTTTAATTCTGTGGTGAATTTGTTTTGAAGTCATGGATGTAGAGGTGCATTGTGGGATTGTTGGGGATTGGACGTTAGGTCACGGTTCATGGCTTTGCAGTGAGAGGAATTCTTCTCCCATCCCTGGGATAGGAAGTGTCAGGTATCTACTGCTCCCAGCGTGCTCCTGCTTGCTGGTGACATGGACCTTCCCCCATCCTGGTGGTGGGACTACAGCATGTCTCAGCTCCCCTGCGTGACTATTGTAAACCTCCACCAGAACTGTACAGCAAACATCACTGATTAAAAAAACGTAGTCCCCATTGCTGCCACCTTCTCACCGGGTCCGAGATGAATGACGATAGCTTAACTTGCTTCTGTCATGATAATGTTTTAATTAAATTTCCAGGCTTGCTTCTGAAGCTTGTGAGGCCAGGTTTCATTTAGAAATTCTATTAATGTTTATTTGGTGGTGATTTTTTTTTTAAGTCAGTGAGTGATGAGGAAAACATAAACGAGCTGGGAGAGAAGTTTGGCTCGTTCAGCAGGGATTATTTCGGACTGGGAGATACTTCTAAGTGTGTGCCAGGTAGCGATGCCCTTGAGCAGGCAATAGATGCCCTTGAGCCGGGTTGCCGTGCAGTTGTGCTGCAGCAGGGCAAACCTTCAATGCACTAACTGGTGGGGGCTTTATCTGTTTCACTGTCTGTCCCAAAGTGCAGGTTCCACCATCATGATTCCTTCCGTGAATTCATTTCCCGTGCTGCCTTCATATTTTAAGCATGCTCGATGCTTTGGTTCATCCAGCGTTCTTTTGGAGATGGTGTCATATATATATATTTGGTGAAACACAATTGCATGCAAAATGATTGTTTCGGAGAATAAAAGACCATTTGTTCTTTCAGAATTAGGGGATCAATCTTGTTCAGTAACAAGGGGACATTGAAGAAACTCTAAGAACTGCAGATGCTGGTTAACACACGAAAGGACACAACATGTGGTAACTCAGCGGGTCAGGCAGCATCTCTGAAGCACATGTGGATAGGTGACATTCCAGGTTGGAATCCTTCCTCGGATCCCCTTTCCCACCCCCCCCCCCCCCTCCCCCTCCCCCTCAACAATCAGTCTTAAGGAAGGTCCCAACCCAAAATGTCACCTCTCCATTCTCCAGAGATGTTGTCTGACCCGCTGAGTTACTCCGACACTTTATGTCCTTCAGGGAACTTTGAGGATTTTCCTGGATGTGGTGGTATCTTCCCAGTTCCATTGAGAGCAGTCACCCAATTGGTGGCGTGAAAAGTGTTTTTAACCAATCTGCGCTGAGCAGCGATTTCCCCCGTCTGAAACTATATCTAAAGTGTACAGATGTTGGCATCACCCCGGTGGAGTGTATATGACGCTTCCACCCACGGCTGGGTGCTTTCGTTTCCTTCCAGTTCCTGGTTATTCACGTTCTTCATCACTCTCTGGTTGACAGGAAGGTCCCCTTAGAGGAGAAGCCCAAACAAGACGGGACAGAAGTAAAGACCGTTCCCAATGAAGCCACACAAACAAATGAGAATGAAAGCAAAGCATGATCGACACAAAAGCAGAAACCACTCTCACTTCAGTGTCTCTTTTATTATTTTTGAACATGTTTTCCTGTTTGTAGATTTCAGCTCAGAAGAGGATCAATTGTGGCGCACTTGCTTTTTTGTAAAATTCTTTCATTAAAAGAGTTGACCATGTGACTAAAATTGGTTAAAAAAAAAATTTACCTGGGTACTTAAACTGTAGTTATCATTTTTCACTGCGCTTAGTAAGGATTGTGATTTGTAGATAATGTGTGAGTTCTTCAGTTAGTAAAACACTGAGAAACGCCTTCAGTTTATTCCTATGTTATAGCGTCTGAAGTTAAACAAGTTTTCGGTACATTCCTGTAGAAACAGCCACAACTGATTTTTATCCTCTTTTTTTTCAAAGTTAAGAAAACCGATTAAAACACAGCTTTATAAATGACTGTTGCAAGGCTACAAATGTGATTGCTTCACCGTTCATACAAGTACATTATGTGCACAAAGCATTGCTATCTTAACCTGTGTTTATAGTTTTTTTTTTAATTTTGCAAGTTTTGATCCTGAGTTAGCTTTTGACTAAACAGAAGGTTTGTAAATTTGCATATGTGAAGTATATTTCAATTTGCAGTATTCAATTTTATGAAAGGAATATTAATTTTTTGCCAACTTTTATTTTCAGTGTTTATTGGTACATGACTGCAAAACGATCATTGTTTAATCCTGACCTGTTCTAATTGTGTGTCAACGTAACAGGCTTTGCAACTGTTTATTCCAAAGCCTGTTCAAAATGACAATAGTTTAGCTTGCTTTTGTCCACGATATTTTTATTGAATGGAAGTTTTGGCGATATCCTTCCTTGTTACACTTTTGTTAGAAAACACATTGCTTATCTGACCTGCTCTCAGAAGTTAAAGTCCTGAGTTGTCCTGCCTGATTTCATATCATATTAAGACCAGTTTACTCCATTCAAAGTTAATTGTTCCTGCTTGTTTCAGCTGCAAACGCCTTCACTCAGCGGTGAAAGGCGTTCTGTAGCCCATTTCCGTTTCTGAAGCAATGTTTCAATTTCTTAAAAAAAACTGCAAGCTTGTGCACTGTGAATGCGTGAATATTATAGTGTGTTTTTTGTCATTAGTATTTCAAAGAGAAACTCGACATAGCTTGGTTGTGAAAGGTGTAGCAAGTAGTTCTGAAGATTGTGTGGGATAATGCCGTCACTGGGTGGGAACATTTAAAACAGAAATAAGGTGAGGCAAAAAACTGTTTGGGCATGAATTCCATGTGTTATAACTTTTATTGCCTGTAATGTTTTTAAAAAAAATGGTTAGACTGGGAACATTCCCCATTAGCACAATCGAATGGGGGTTATTAATCTTTCATGTCCTTTTAATTTGTGTGCAGTCTCAGTCCAGTAATGATCGCATTGCTAATTTGTAAGTTCAAACTGTGAAAATACTGGTCTTGTCATTCGCTTCGAGTGTTTGCTTATGTTCAACTCTAGGGGTGACATTGGGGGCAGCTTCCTCAACCACACTTTCCATCCCCAAGGCTTGGCCTGTGCGCAGACGAGGCACGGCTCCGGCAGATTAGTTCTCCGACTTAAGTTGCTGCTCCCGCAACAGAGCGAAAAGGGAAATGCCATCTGATTGCAACGCTGCCTTAAATCAAATCCTCTCCACCCACCCCCCTCCAATATAGTTATCTAGTGACATCCCAATTGTCACTCGATGTGGTATTTGTGCTGGGATTTTCATGGGACCAAGTTTACACAGATCATTGCATTTGTGCAACGAACCCCCTCTAGCAAAAGGAATAAATGTTTGCCGTCTTGATTTGCGAACGGATCTCGCTGCGCCGTTTATCGCTGTGCTGCGGTTAGCCGGTAGTGAGCATCCCCCCTCCATCGATCCCCACTAGGATCGGAGGTATATCGGCTGAGGGCTTCCAGTTAAGATCTCGCCCGACACTCCCCTCCCCAGTTGCAACAATGGGCAAACACGGCAGCTCCCCAAGTAGACACGGAAAAATGCAGCCCTCGTGCCTTGAGCTGATAGCAACACATCACAGGTAGCATCCTTCCAGTCGTAATCTCAAAGTCTCTGCTTCTTCCCCAGATCATAGACAGAGCCTCCACTGTCACCCCTAACCAGAATACCCTGCACTTAGAGCCTTCTCTCCTGTTGCAGAACTTTTTATTGAGTGCGGATAAAACCACCTTTCCACTATCAATGGTGTAAATACTGACTACTAACCAAGAATTTTTGACTTTGCATTATGTCAGATACTTGTGTTCAATAAAAACTACAAAATATGATGACTGGTCGCGTCCTTGTTTCACACACATTTTCCCCGTCGGACACGAGAACTGGCCGTCGTGGCTCCGACGGTTCAGGTCGGGCTGCCGGGGTTTTCAGTCTCGGACATTGTTACACCTAAGATATGACCTTCGCTGGAAGGTTTAGCGGGGTACGGGCCAAGCGCGGACGGATGGGACCAGCTCAGAATGGGGCGTCTTGGCCAGCACGGGTGAGTTGGGCAGAAGGGCCTGTTTCTGACTGTATCAACCAACCGGTGTTAGGGGTTACGGGGAGAAGGCAGGAGAATGGGGTTAGGAGGGAGAGATAGATCAGCCATGATTGAATGGCGGAGTGGGCCAAATGGCCTAATTCTACCCTCATGAATCCTCCTGATTAATTTTACTGTTTGTCTGCCTGGTTGTCACCTTCACCTCAGTCAACAATGAACATTTTCTTGGATCATTGTCTGCTTTGATTTATTGTCTTCACACCTTACCCTTCCAACTCTCTAGTTTCCCTTTCCCCTGACTCTCAGTCTGTTGAAGGGTTTTGACCTGAAACGTCCCCCATTCCTTCTCTCCAGAGACGTTGCCTGTCCCGCTGAGTTACTCCAGCATTTTGTGTCTTACCTCAACTAACCTTACTTTGGAACACCAAGTGCTGGAGGACCACATTGGGCCGGGCAGCATCTGTGGAGGCAACGTCATTAGTGGGCCTGGACCCTTCTTTAGAACCCCGGAGTGGAAAGGAAGACTACACACCGACACTGATGTGGAACGAGCTGCCAGAGGAGGTAGTTGAGGCTGGGACTATCCCACCATTTACGAAGCAGTCAGACAGGTACATGGACAGGACAGGTTTAGAGGGATATGGACCACACACGGGCAGGTGGGACTAGTGTGGCTGGGAAATTGTGGGCAAGTTGGGCCGAAGGGCCTGTTTCCACACTGTTTCGCTCTGAGTTAGAACAGAGATGTCAATTTGTTTTCCTTTTTTTTAAATGTATTTAATGGATGCGGGCTTTGCAGACTGAGCCTGCATTTAATTGTCCATCCTTAACTGCGCTTGAGATGTTGGCGGTGAACTTCCTTCTGGAACTGCTACAGTCATTGGGCTGTGGGTACACCCACCCAGCTGTTAAGGAGGGTGTTCCAGGACTTTGACCCAGCCATGGTGAAGGAACGGAGATATATTTCCAAAGGTTGGTTGGATTTTGGAACGAGCTGCCGGAGGAGATAGTTCAGTCGGCCTGAACACACCTGATCTCCCAGTTGTTAAACACTTTAATTCTGTTTCCCATTCCCACACTGACCTTTCTGTCCTAGGCCTCCTCCATTGTCAGAGTGAGGCTAAATGCAAATTGGAGGAACAGCATCTCACATTTTGATTGGGCAGCTTACAGCCCTGTGATATGAATATTGATTTCTCTATCTTCAAATAACCCTGGCATTCCTTCTCTATCCCTCCTCCACCCACCTTGCACCAGCTTCTCATTTTCACCCAACAAACAGCTATCGATGGGCTGTTTCTTTCATCATCGTTATTTTTTTTGCATATCTTACATTCATTGTTCTTTATCTCTCCACATCATCATCTATATCTCTCATTTCCCTCTTCCCAGATAAGTCTGAAGAAGGGTCTCGACCCGGAACGTCACCCATTCCTTCCTCTGCAGAGATGCTGCCTGTCCCGCTGAGTTACTCCGGCTTTTGGTGTCTACGGAGGAGATAGTTGACGCAGGTTCTATCACAACGTTTGAGGAACATGTGGACGGGTACATGGATAGGATCGGTTTAGAGGGATATGGGCCAAACACAGTCAAGTTTAGTTTAGAGATACAGGCCCTTCGGCCCACCGAGCCCGCACCAACCAGCGACCCCCGCACACTAACTATACCAATAGTACGAACAATTTACAATTTTACCAAGCCAATTAACCTACACTCTTGTACATAGAAACATAGAAAAAAGGTGCAGAAGTAGGACATTCGGCCCTTCGAGCCTGCACCGCCATTCAATATGACCATGGCTGATCATCCAACTCAGTATCCCGTACCTGCCTTCTCTCCATACCCCCTGATCCCCTTAGCCACAAGGGCCACATCTAACTCCCTCTTAAATATAGCCAATGAACTGGCCTCAACTACCTTCTGTAGCAGAGAATTCCATAGACTCGCCACTCTCTGTGTGAAAAATGTTTTTCTCATCTCGGTCTTAAAAGACTTCCTCCTTAAACTGTGACCCCTTGTCCTGGACTTCCCCAACATCGGGAACAATCTTCCTGCATCTAGCCTGTCCAACCCCTTAAGAATTTTGTAAGTTTCTATAAGATCCCCCCTCAATCTTCTAAATACCAGCGTGTAGGAGGAAACCGGTGCTCCCAGAGAAACCCACGCCATCATGGGGAGAACGTACAAACTCCGTATAGACAGCACCCATAGTCAGGATCGAACCGCCACCGTGCCACCCTAGTCCGCTGGGACTAGTGTAGAGGGGGCATGTTGGTGAGTGTGGGCACGTTGGGCCGAGGGGCCTGTTTCCGTGCTGCATGACTATAACTGGGCAAAATCCATGGACAATGTTGGGTTACTGTCAGGAAAGACAAGACTCACCCAAATGGTCACAGCTCCCTCTGACGTACACACACTGGCCAGGTACAAGAGGGTCATTTTTGAGGATGTCTGCAAGGAAAGCCCAGCCCTGAATGTAAAGGGACGGATATTTTCATCACTGGACATTGGTGATCCGCGACTGGGGTCTGGTTTCTTCCTTTGACTAAATGGCCAGGCCCAACTGTTGGTTATGAGCCTAACTTCAACAACCGTCATTTGGTGAGTGTCGACTCCTCTTCAGTGCCCATGTTCTACATCTCTACAGTCCCAAGTTGAACGCTGGTGAGTCACTCCTCACTGGGCCTCACTGAGGATGTCCTGAGAAAGGGATCTGAAGTGGACCAAGGGCCCACGCGAGGAATGGTGACCTTAATAATGTGGCCAGGTGGTGATCAGGAATGGACGGCGAAGAGGACTCATTGGGGAGCTCCAACACTGTGGAGATCATTGTCGGGACATCATGTTGGTGGTGCCTTCATCCAGCTGTATGTAACCCCTAACGCAGGTGAGAAAAATAGTGAAAAGCAATTGTTACCTTTTGTGGAACTATTAAAAACTAATGATTTTGTAGGATATTGCAAAGTTGTCCAACCTTGGAAATCCCCAACTGGCGAGGCAAAAAACTGCTAAACATAAAGTGCTGGAGGAACTCAAAGGTTCAGGCAGCATCGATGGAGGGAAACGAAAGGCGATTTTTCAAGGTGAAGAAGGGTCCAGACCCGAAATACAGTCAGTCCATTCCCTCCACAGATGAAATGGAACATCGTCTATCTCTCTTTTCCCTTTCCCGTGACTTTCAGTCTGAGGAAGGGTCTCGACCCAAGACGTCACCCATTCCTTTTCTCAACAGATGAAGCCTGACCCACTGAGTTCCTCCAGCACTTTATGCCCTGCTTGATATCCTTAACTGTGGTCTTAGACCTGATTCATATGTTTTCCCTTCCACAGATGCGGCCTGAATGCCTGAGTGTTTCCGGCTTTTTTTTCTCATCTTTATCTCGGATCTCAAGCAGCTGCGGGTTTTACTGATTTTCTCCTCGTTCATGTTATAAGACAGTGGTGCGGTGACTGATAGGCTTTTAGACTTTAAAGATACAGCGCGTAAAATGGGCCCTTCGGACCACCGAGTCCGCATTGGCAATCACCCCGTACACTAACACTATCCAACGCCCACTAGGGACAATGTTCACTTTTCCCACAGCCAATTAACCTACAAACCTGTACGTCTTTTGGGTGCGGGAGGAAACTGGAGAAAACCCACGCAGGTCAATGGGAGAACGTGCAAACTCCATACGGGCAGCACCCGTAGTACGGATCGAACCCGGGTCTCTGGCGCTGTGAGGCCGCAACTCTACCGCTGCTTCACCGTGCCGCCAAGTTTCAACTCAATTGTTGCACCCATTGGTATAAAGCAAAATGTACTGAGAAAACTCAATTGGTTGGGCACCATATGTGAAGAGAGAACATTTTTGGGCAGAAGGGCATCTTTTCTGTAAAGCTTTACCGCTCTCACTTTCCATACAAGCACAGACTGAACGTCCAGGAGTCACTAGAAACTGCAGACGCTAAGAACCCGAGCAAAAGACAAAGTGCCGGAGGAACTCAGCCTGAAGATCCCAAAACGAAATCTCATCTGTCTATTCCCTCCACAGATGCTGCCTGACCCGCTGAGTTCCTCCGGTACATTGCTTTGTAGCACAGACTGATCTGAGCATTTCCAATATTTCCTATTCTTATTTCCCAAGATCTCACTAATGTGCGTTGTGTTTGATTAAATAATTTATATGCCGTGACAGGTATAATATCCGAGCAACCAAACCACTTCAAAGATAATTAAAAGATGCGGAATCCTACGGTGCAGTGATGGCAATTAGCAGGTGACCCGTTTGATGGATGTTACATGGATGATTAATGCATACAGTTTCGCGACCTTTCCAAATCCTTAGGGTGGACGACTTGATTGCAATCATGTTCAAGAAGGAACTGCAGATGCTGGAAAATCGAAGGTAGACAAAAATGCTGGAGAAACTCAGCGGGTGAGGCAGCATCTATGGAGCAAAATGAAATAGGCGTGGTTTCGGGTCGAGACCCTTCTTCAGTATTCTGTATTGCAATCATGTGTAGTTTGTTTCTCTAACTGGATAGCACGCAACAGAGAAGGTTTCCACTGTAATTCGGTGCACATGACACTAATAAACTAGACTCTAAACTCTCATCTCCCACTCCATCCAACTCTGAATCCCATATTTCCCTTTTATTCCCTCCTCTCTCTCCTCCTCGTCCCCTTCCGCCCATCTGACATTCTTTTGTCTCCTTTTCGCCTCTAGCCTTTGTCACTTACTCCACCCACCTGCCAATTCCACCCCCCTCCCCCCCTCTCATTGTATCCAGGATTTGTCCTGCCCCCACTCTGCTAGCCTCCCCCCTCCCCCCCGAGTTTTCACTGAATCAGCCATGATCATATTGAATGGCGGTGCTGGCTGGAGGGGCCGAATGGCCTACTCCTGCACCTGATTTCTATGTTTCTTTACTCGCATCGACTGAGCGGTGGTGTTTTTAGCGAAGGTTTCTGTTGGATGGGGGCAGGTTTCTACCGGTGCCAATCTATCTGAAATAAAATTGGTAATGGAGTGGAAAAAATGGATACATTTTCGAACAACTTTGAAACGATGATCGCTTCTGAAAAAAGCTTTCCCTGCAGGTCAGGCCCTTGGAGAAGCACTTTGCCCATTGTACAGGAGATAGTATCCATAACACAAATTGTTTTCAGAACAATTTGAAAATCGGTACCATCAACTTCAATCTTGTTTATGTATTGCATCCATGCTGACTGAAGTAGGATTGGTCCACATCTCCCGCAGCTAGGAAACGGCTTAGTGCTTTTATTTCCAACTGGTGATTTATTCAACATTACTCTTTCCGGATCTTAAATTTATCCATTGTATTCTTCAGCTGAGCAAATATGCCTGCTCCATCCAACAATGCCTTGCTGCCTGGCTCTTCGTTCTCAATAGACAATAGACAATAGGTGCAGGAGGAGGCCATTCGGCCCTTCGAGCCAGCACCGCCATTCAATGTGATCATGGCTGATCATCCCCAATCACTACCCCGTTCCTGCCTTCTCCCCATATCCCCTGACTCCGCTATTTTTAAGAGCCCTATCTAGTTCTCTCTTGAAAGCAGCCAGAGAACCCGCCTCCACCACCCTCTGAGGCAGAGAATTCCACAGACTCACCGCTCTCTGTGAGAAAAAGTGTTTCCTCGTCTCCGTTCTAAATGGCTTACTCCTTATTCTTAAACTGTGGCCCCTGGTTCTGGACTCCCCCAACATCGGGAACATGTTTCCTGCCTCTGGCGTGTCCAAACCCTCAACAATCTTCAATAATCATTATTTATTCGTTCTCAACGTAACGTCTAGTTTAGTTTAGAGACACAGAGCGGGGGAAGAGGCCCTTCAGCCCACTGAGTCCGCGCCGACCAACGATCCCCGCACGCCCACACTATCCAACACACACTGGGGACAATTTACAATTATGCAGAAGCCAGATAACCTACAAAGCTGTACTTCTTTGGAAAGTGGGAGGAAACCGGAGCTCCTGGAGAAAACCCACAAGGTCACAGGGGAGAACGTACAAACTCTGCACAGACAGCACCCGTGGTCAGGATCAAACCTGGGTTTCTGGCGCTGTAAGGCAGC
This sequence comes from Raja brachyura, assembly GCA_963514005.1. Next base: position 29,984,580 of record OY740806.1, on the reverse strand, counting down.
AACTCTACCGCTGGGCCACCGAACCCTGCATCTCATTATCACGCTTTGGTTGCTCACAACCGTTTCGGATCGGAACCCTCCTGCAAATCCTGGGCGGAAATGGACAGATCTCTGGCCATTAATGGAATCAAAGGATTAAAGGCAGCAAGGTAGAAGATCAGCCTTCATCTTGAGCAGCAGAGCAGCCTTGAACGACCTGTTGGCCAATTCCTGCTCCTATTTCTTGCGTTCGTAGAAGCTGACCAAGTGATAGAACCGGAGTAGCAAGGAGCTGGAGACGCTGGGATCCTGAGCGAAACGCAAAGCGCTGGAGTGGTTCGGTCGGTCAGGCAGCATCTTTGGAGAAGATGGCTTGGTGATGTTATGGGTCGTGACCCTTCTTCACACTCTGAAGACTGATTTACCACCCGAAACGTTGCCCATCAATTGTTCCACAGTTGCCGACTCGGACCATCTGTAATCGGACTGTACTGGACTAAACATTATTCCCTTCATCATGTATCTGGACGGCTCGATTGTAATCATTTATGATCTTTCCGCTGACTGGTTAGCCCGTAACAAAAAGGCATTTCACTGCACCTCAGTACACGTGACCATAGACTAAACTCAACTAAACCCATTGAATTTCTCCAGCACTTAGTGAAGTGTTGGACCCAACGAGAAAAAGTAATTTAAAAATCATTGGTGATCCAAATTGATTTTCATAACAACCCAGTATTTGCCTGGCCACTTCCATTGATTTTTTAATGATCTTTAATTCTACCGTTATGTAATTGACAAATTCCACAGCTGCTATTGCAAGATTTGATGTTTAAGAAAGAACTGCAGATGCTGGAAAAATTGGTGGACAAAAGGCTGGAGAAACTCCGTGGGTGAGACAGCGTCTATGTAGCGAAGGAATGGGTGACGTTTCAGGTCGAGAACCTTCTTCAGACTGATGTAGGGGTGGGGGGGGGGGCGGGAAGAAGAAAGGAAGAGGCGGAGACAGTGGGCTGTGGGAGAGCTGGGAAGGAGAGGGGAAGGAGGGAGAAAGCAAGGACTACCTGAAATTGGTTGAAGTCAACGTTCATACCGCTGGGGTGTAAACTACCCAAGCAAAATATGAGGTGCTGCTCCTCCAATTTACAGTGGGACTCACTCTGGCCATGGAGGAGGCCCAGGACAGAAAGGTCGGATTCAGAATGGGAGGCGGAGTTGAAGTGCTGAGCCACAGGGAGATCGGGTTGGTTAATGCGGACTGAGCGGAGGAAGATTGCAAGATTTGAATCCACTTTCCTCATTGTAAGACAAGGATCCTCTGCATGGTTCGTTCATTATCACAACCGCTGTGCAGTCGTGGCTGCTACTGCTCCGGATAACCTTGATTCAGCTTCTAAAAACCTAATTATCTTACCTGGATTATTAAAACCCTCCCAATCAGTAATTGGGATCAGGAAGTCCATCACTTCCTTGAGGCGGTGGGTGTACGGAACAAGCTGCCAGAGGAGGTAGTTGAGGCCTGGACCATCCCGACGTTTAAGAAACAATTGGACAAGTACATGGATAGGACAAGATTGGAGGGATACGGACCAAGCGCAGGCAGGTGGGACTCCTGTAGCTGGGACATGTTGGCCGGTGTGGGCGAGTTGGGCTGAAGGGCCCGTTTCCGCACTGTAGCGCTCTGTGACTCAGTTACTCGTTACGGTGCTGAGCTAATTCTGGAAAAGCAAGCCGCTGCCTTTTGGGATTGGGTCAAGAACAGAGTGTTGGAGGCACTCGACGGGCCAGGCAGCATCGGTGGGGGGGGGGGGGGGTTATGGCAGACAACGTTTCGGGTCAGGGTCCCTTCTTTGGGCAACAGGGTTCCTCCAGCAGTTTGTTTTTTTTTGCTCAGGATTTCAGCACCTGCCGTCTCTCGTATCCCTATTTCAATCGGTGCCGATCAAATAGAGCGAGTGGGTTACAATTAAAGTCGCATGAAGAATGGCGTCGCTGGGCCATAGCCCGGGGACCCCCTCCCCCCCCAACGACATGGTGGGTGCAACCAAGCCCCAAGGACCGCAGTCATTCACAAAGGCAGCTCACCTCCACCTTCCCGAGGGACAATTAGTCGCTCGCTAGCCCAACGTTTCCCACCCTCTTCAAGATCGGCGATCAGGGGCAGCACAGTGTCATGGCGGTAGAGTTGCTGCCTTACAGCGCCAGAGACCCGAGTTCGATCCTGATCACGGGCGCCGTCTCCCCGTGACAGCGTGGGTTTTCTCCGGGTGCTCAGGTTTCCTCCCACACTCCAAAGACTCCAGTGCGGGTTTGCAGGTTAATTGGCTTCTGTAAATCGTCCCCAGCGTGCAGGATAGAACTAGCGGAGCGGTGATCATTGGCTGGCCTGGACTCTAGGGGCCGAAGGGCCTGGTTCCACGCTGCATCTCTAAACTAAACTAAACCAGACTGCCAAATGTAAACGTCTTTGAAGAGACAAACTTAACCCATCTCCTATTTCATTGCAAACAAATGCTTTAACAACCCAGCTGCAGAATCACTGGAGTTCCCGTCCCAAGTCACACTACTGGGCTGGTCCCACCACCCTGCATTTGGCCCGTTGCCCTCCAGACTGTTCCTATCCAAATGCCTTTAGACCGATAGTCTGGGTCAACAGGGAGGCAGAAGAGGACATTGCAGGAGCTTGGGTGAAGATCTTTGCACCCTCTCTGTCGGAGTGGTGTAGGAAACCGGAGCACCCGGACGAAACCCACGCGGTCGCAGGGGATGACGTGCAAACTCCACACCGACAGCGCCGGGGGTCGGGGTGGAGCAAAGTGCTGGAGGAGCTCGGCTGGTGGGGGGGGGGGGGGGGGGGGGGGATGGGCAGACGCCGTTTGGGTTGGGTCTCTGGCGCCGTGAGGCGGGTAACTCGACCAGCGCCGCCCATGCGCTTTAACCTTGTCGACCAGTCCATGTGGGACCATACTGAAAGGTTGGTCGCTGCCCCTTTTCTCCCCCTACTTTCCCTTTGCAAAGAGTGGCGCAACTGCGGAGCTGTGGAAGGTGATAGCCAGGGATGATGAGAAGTGGTGTACTCGTTTATAGCCACTGGCATTTGCCACTGGGAGACGGAAAGACAGGCAATTCATTCCACTAGTAGAAGTCATCGTTACACTTTATTACTAATCTCATACCACGCAGGGAAAAAAAAAAGACCGGTGGATAGACGCATCACGAGTTGCTGGACAAAATATACTTCTTAAGGTCACCTATATGATACAATAAGTATAAGGCGATGTGGGGGAGGGGGGGGGGGGGAGGGAGGGGGTCTTTCCTTCAATATTTCCCTCATCGTAAAGATTTGAAAACATTTTATGTATGAGCTAAAATTTTCATGCCACCGAGAGCGGCAAAGATTAATAATACCACTACGAGAAATATTCCCGCTACTGTGGCTGACATGTTCAATTTCAGGACAGTCATGGATGCGCCATGGGCCTTCTCCTTATTTCCGCTGTCAATGTATTTTCTGGCCTGAAAGCAAAATGTAATGAAAGTTATTGAAAGGTGACAGATACCTAGATAACATACCATGCCATTGACCAAAATACTCATAACAGTGCTACCCTTGTGAGGATTCACGCCAGTACCCCATGTCGCCACCTCTAGCCAATTAAAATCTGGATTTTCTATTTTATTTTATTTTAATAGTCAAAGCGTGGAAACAGGCCCTTCAGCCCAACGTGCCCCATCTACACAACTCATCTATCTGAGTTGGATGATCAGCCATGATCATATTGAATGGCGGTGCAGGCTCGAAGGGCCGAATGGCCTACTCCTGCACCTAATTTCTATGTTTCTATGTTTCTATGTAGTCCCACCTGCCTGCGTTTGGCCCATATCCCTCCAAACCTTTCCTGACCATTGTTACTTTCCAACTGTTTCTTAAATGTTGTGATAGAACCTGCCTCCACGACCTCCCTCTGGCAGCTCATTCCAAACACCGCAAAACGGTTCACATACGCCCCAGGTAGAGATGGTTGAAAACTTCAAATCCCTGGGAGTGAATATCACCAACAACCTCTCATTTTGAAGCAAGGGCCCAAAATGTCTTGGGTCCAGTCCCTTCACAGATGCGCACATGTCTGAAAAAGGGACTCGACACGAAATGTCACCAGTCCATGCTCTCCAGAGACACAGCCTGACCTGCTACGTTCCTCCAACACTTTATGTTTTGCTCCAGATTGCAGCATCTGCTGCCTCTAGTGCCTCTTAATTATATGCCTGGACTAAACATTCTTAAAACATTGCGCCAGGCGATCTAACTAAGTGAACCTGCAAGAGTTTGTGTTTACATATGCTTGTTGATTTAGTTTGGTTTACAGATACGGTGCAGAGACGGGCCTTTTGGCCCATCTATTCTGCGCTGACCAGCGATACCCATACACTCGCACCATCCAACGCACCAGGCCCAATTATCCGACAAACCTGCATGTCTTCGAGGAAAACCAGAGCTCCCCGGAGAAAACCCACGTGGTCACACGGGGAGCGGATACAAACTCCGTACAGACAGCACCCGTGGTCAGGATCCAACCCAGAACTCTGGTGCTGCGAGGCAGCAACTCTACCGCTGCGCCACCGTGCCGCCCTATCTCTGGGGCATTTCGAACAGTCCATTTGCATGGATTTGAGTTTATTCTCCATCCAAATCTTTCCCAGCTGCACCCTGGAGTTCAGGGAAGACATTGGTAAAGGAGCACTAACCTTACAGGAGAAAAACACCGCAGCTAGTCCAATTGGTAAACAGCAGAACAAATTAAAGATGGACCAGGGTAAGTAGGTTTGCACGGGTGGATCTGGAGGTTCCTCTGGTTTCTTTTCTTCACCCTTGGTCGTCTTGCCTGCATCCTTCGTTTCTTTAGCTCGAAATATGTTTCTTACCATTCTAGCTTTTGGGAAGTGATTTTCTGGTCATTCTTTCTCCTGTTCCATTTCCTAATGGGACAAACAGGGTCTGAAAAGAGAGTTCGGCTTAACAAGGTCTGGTAGACCTGGTGTAGTGTTGCTCTGGAGGCCACACCAGGACTTTAGACTTTACATGTTAGAGAAACAGGCCCTTCGGCCCACCGGGCCTGCCGCTATTCTACACACTCGGGTCAATCTGCCAGCCATCCCCGAACGCTAGTTCTATCCAACATAGTAGAGACAATTTACAATTGTTACCGAAGCAAGTTAACCAACAAAACCTGTACGCCTTATGGGCGTGGGAGGAAACCAGAGCACCCGGAGAAAACCCACGCAGCCACGGGAAGAACGTACAAACTCCGTACAGACAGCGCCCGTAGTCAGGATCGAACCCGGGTCTCTGGCGCTGTGAGGCAGCAACTCTACCGCTGCGCCACCGTGCTGCCCTAAATAATGCTTGTTCTGGACCACATCGCTGTGAACCCACGCACGCACGCAATCCTGTTCCTTTCTTTGCTTTCCACAGAGCTGGAGGCAGTAGTGCATGTTTTTTTCTCCCTGCGACAGCAATGCTGCGATTTCTCTCAGTTGCTCCAATAGCCCGGGCAAGAAATATCCTTAATTACAAAAATAATGACTGCGGAACAAAATTTTAAAACTGATTAAAATTCTCTCGCAACGTTCTCCAAAGATCTCCTTCCAAGGGGTAGGAGAGCAGAGGGTCCCTATAGCTACACAGGTTAGACAGTATAATATACATCACCCTTACAAATATCCAGGGATATTCATCACTTGCATCCCTACTTAGTCACTTCAACTACAGTGAATAGGGAATCATTAACTTCTTTGCTGCTAATGGAGTGTAATCTTTCTTGCCTTAATTTGAAAGTAAGTTAATTAAAAGGCAATATTTCTGTTCTCCAGAATATTACCTACTCTGCTATGACTGTTATTTCACTTTGTACGTTAATATCTTTTCCTCACTATGTTCCCTCCCTTCAGTTTAATGGTTTGTCTCTGAATTTGTAACTTTACAATTCATTATTCCCTCTTCACTGTGATTTTTTTAGTTTAGTTTAGAAATACGGCGCGTGTTCGGAAACAGGCCCTTCGGCCCACCATGCCCGCACCAGCCGGCTATCCATGCACACTAGCACTATCCTACACGCTAGGGACAGTTTACAATTTTACCCATCCAATTAGCCGACACACTTGTAATTCTGTGGGAGTGGGAGGAAATTCTGCGGTGAGTGGGAGGAAACCGGAGCACCCGGAGAAAACACACCCCGGTCACGGGGAGAAATAACATGGTCCATGCAGATAGTCAGGATCGAACCCAGGTCCCTCGCGCTGTGAGGCAGCAACTCCGTACTACCCTTGACTTCATCTCTTTCTTATCAGCTTCTTGCTTGCTTACTCTCTTCAGACTTGCCTCTTAAGAGTCGTACAACACAGACACAAACCCTTCGCTCCAATCCACCCTTGCCGACCAAGATGCCCCAACTAAGCTGGTCGCACGTGCCCATGTTTGGCCCATACCCATCTAAACCTTTCCTATTGATGTACGTGTCCAAGTGTCTTTTTCTATCGTACCTGCCTCATCTACCTCCTCGGGCAGCTCATTCCATGTACCCACCACCCTCTGAATGAAACCTACCAACTCCTTAATAAAAAAGAATGCCTACTCTTTTGGCTTTGCTCTCTTGGTTTCCACTTCTTCAATCTGCCCACCTTCATTCTCACCGATGTTACCATTTAACTCCCCAACTGCCGAGCATTCCCTTTATTACCGCTTCCCACCCACATTCCAGAACCTACCAGTTTGAAATGTCAAAGCTCTAAGTTTCGACACAGAGGTTTGTGCTGATGTCCGCTCTACATCAGTTCCCTCTCAGGTTCTCGATCTTCCGCAACTTTAGCTACCCCCTTTAAGTGTGTTGTTGGTGGCGATGCTTTGCACATTCTCTGGGGGAAGGCTTTCCAGTCAGATTTACTGGGGTGACACAGTGGCGCAGCGGCAGAGTTGCTGCCTTACAGCGCTTGCAGCACCGGAGACCCAGGTTCAATCCTGGCCAAGGGTGCTGTCTGTACGGAGTTTGTACGTTCCCTCTGGTGATTTTCATCCGAGATCTTTGGTTTACTCCCACACCCCAAAGACCTACAGGTGTGTAGGTTAATTGGCTTGGTATAAGTGTAAAATTGTTGCTTGTGCGTGTAGGATCGCAGGTCGGTGCGGACTCGCTGGGCCGAAGGGCCTGTTTCTGCCCTGCAACTCTAAACTAAACTAAATTAAAGAATTTCATTAGCCACTGGAAATCATTTCGAAGGAATTATAGAGCCATGGAAACAGGGCATTTGATCCAACTTGCAACACTGACCCAGATGCCCCATAGACACCAGTCCCACCCAACCACATTTCACCTACATCTCTCGAAACCTTTCCTGTCCATGCACCCGCCTGAGTGTCTTTTAAATGTTGTTGTAGCACCAGGTTCAACTACCTCCTCTGGCATCTCGCTCCATATACCCACCACTCTCCGTGTCAAGATGCTCCCCTTCAGGCTCAATAGACAATAGTTGCAGGAGTAGGCCATTCGACCCTTCGAGACAGCACCGCCATTCAATATGATCATGGCTGATCATCCCCAATCAGTACCCCGTTCCTGCCTTCTCCCCATATCCCCTGACTCCGCTATTTTTAAGAGCCCTATCTAGCTCTCTCTTGAAAGCATCCAGAGAACCGGCCTCCACCGCCCTCTAAGGCAGAGAATTCCACAGACTGACCACTCTCTGTGAGAAAAAGTGTTTCCTCGTCTCCTCGTGGGAATCTTTCTCTTCTCACCTTAAACCTATGTCCTCTGGTTCTTGATTTCCCCATAAAGACTCTGCATTCACCCTCGGTAAACCCTCTCTAATGTGCGTGTGGCCTCACTCTGGCAGTGGAGGAGGCCCAGGACAGAAAGGTCAGTGTGGGAATGGGAATGGGAATGGGAGTTGAAGTGGTCGGCAGCCGGGAGATCCCACAGGCCGAGGCGGACGGATGTACAGGGTGGAACCAGTTGCAGGCGATGAGGAGGAACATGTGAACCTGTGTCTAACCTAAGAGTAGACACAAAACGCTGGAGTAGCTCAGCGGGACAGGCACCATCTGTGGAGTGAAGGAATGGGGGACGTTTCGGGTCGAGACCCTTCTTCAGACTGAGAGTCGGGGGAGAGGGAAATACACTTATCCCTACGTCTGTATGAGTGAGGCATTATTGTTTTATTGTTTACACCACGAAAAGTGACCGGGGCAGTGGGCTCGAATGGTAGGCGACCGACATACCTCAGAGAGAGGTCTGTAAGCAGTGTCTTTTACAACCTCTCGGTGAATTGCTGTTTGCAACTGACAAGGTGTGTGGTGAAGTGCAGTGGAATGTGAAAGACTATCTGCCCGTAGCAAGTCTGGAGAAGCAGTTTCCAACAGCTGTTCCAGGGCAGCGCAGCAGTGGAGTTGCTGCCTTGGCTACTCTAGGGTAGACTCAGGTTCGGCCCTGACTACGGGTGCTGTCTACACGGAGTTTGTACGTTCTCCCCGTGACCTGCGTGGGTTTTCTCCGGGTGCTCCGGTTTCCTCCCACATCCCAAAGACGTGCCGGTTTGTAGGTTCATTGGCTTCAGTATAATAGTACATTGTCCCTAGCGCGTAGGATAGTGCGAGTGTGTGGGGTGATTGCTGGTCGGCGTGGACTCGGGGGGCCGAAGGACCTGTTTCCGTGCTGTATCTCTAAAGTCCAGAGTAAAGTAATGTAAACCAGGCTCCCCCGTGGCCCCTTCCACCATATTTAGTCATTCCCCCTCTAACCCAATCCCTCTTTACCAGTGCCACCCTCAACCTCGGCATGCATCCATTCCTACAACCATATCCTACCTCCCCCCTTTCCGCTGTTCCTTTCCCCTCTGTACATTCATCTCCCGTTCCCAAGCCCCCCATTCCCTACATATCCCCCCTCCTGCCAGTCTCCTTCCACACACGTCACTCCCTCCGGCTTCACATTTCACTCTTCTTCTCTCCGTCTGAAACCATTTTGTCTCTTTTCACCTCTAGACTTTGTCACTTACTCCACCCAACGGCCCGTAAAATCTCTTTACCTGCCGCTTGCTAGGCTTTGTCCCATCCTGCCTCTTTTTTCTATCATTCTGCCCCCCTAACTCTAATCAGTCTAACAAGGAGCCCGACCCGAAACGTTGCCTGTCTGGTTCCACCACAAGCGCTGCCTGACCTGCTGAGGTTTTTAAAAAAATTAATTGAATTGATTTAAAGATGCCGCATGAAGAAAGGCCATTGAGTCGGGAACGGCGCAACAGTAGAATTGCTGTCTCCGGAGTTCTGTAAATTGAGGCCGGAAACACACGCCAGAGGCAGGAAACATGTTCCCGATGTTGGGGGAGTCCAGAACCAGGGGCCACAGTTTAAGAATAAGGGGTAAGCCATTTAGAATGGAGACGAGGAAACACTTTTTCACCCAGAGAGTTGTGAGTCTGTGGAATTTCATTTCGGAGTCACGTGAGTGACTTCGTGAAGAGCCCGCCGGCGCGCATGCTCGACATATCGTCGTAACGCGTTGCTGCGACGGCTGGCGGTGGAGCGCGCTCCTCGCCAGCCCTTCATAAGGGGCCACGGAGGTGAGTATTCCACCTTTAGTTGGTGGTCCTTGTTGTTCGTTATGTCTTGCAGCAAGGACATGGATGGGAGTTCGAAGGGCCGGAGGACGTCAGGACGAGTTCGCCGGTCAACAGTTCCGGGGCCTTTACCATCGGGAGTACCTGCAGTGCAGGCCGGGACTCAGGCGGAGATGTGGGTAAGCCCTGTGTTTACAGGTCCAGATCCGCCAGCACATCACAGCTCGGAGGAGTTCGACGAGGAGGAGCGTGGTGTGCCGCCAGAGCAGGGGGACCCTGCCATGGCAGTCAGGTCGTCAGCGGGCTCGCTGGCGACCTCGAGCAGGGGGCGTGCGGCTGCACGGCCCGTTCCACTCAGCCCCCCGAGAAGGGGCAGGGCAGGAGCCCAGAAGCCTAACCCTGCCAGGGCTAAGGCATTGCCTGACACGGAGGAGCGGTCAGGTTCCAGGGCGAGACCCGGGGAGGCTGTGAGGTCCAGCCGGCACACCCCGACTCTCGACGCCGGGACGGGTCGGTTGAGTCGGGTCTCGTCACGGTCGCCGAGCCCCCCATGGATGGGTGGGTGAGACCATGCGTCGGCAAGGTCCACGATGTGGGCAGCCGGCAAGCCCGCGCGGGCTTCAGGTAGCCATGCTTCGGCTGGTGCCGACACCACGCTGCAAGTGCCCTTAGTGGCAGCGGCGTCAGCTCCCGCTAAACGGAGGCGGTTGAACACGCCCGCGCGGGAATCGCGCAGTTTCGCCTCGGCAGCTGTTAGCGACAACTACCGGCACCGGCAGGGCCTCGATGAGGTGCGGGCCGATGATAGGAGCCCGGTTTTCTTTTCAGAGCCGGAGGACTCCGACCACCTGAGTGTTCAGGGTGAAGGGCGTATTGACCGTATGGAGCGGCTGCTGGAGCTCCTGCTTCAAAGCCAACAACAGCAGGGCAGCCACAGGCACAGGGTGTCGTCACCAGCCTCTACCATCAGCCTGGAGCAACAGGAGGAGGAGGTTTTGGTGGATCCCATACCACCTCCGGTGGAGGTACCAGCGGAGGATCTTCTGGATGTGGCGACCAAATTTGCGGCCCCACATTCATCTGGACTTCCTTTAAACACGAAGCTGGCAGCCACTGTGGACTTTCTTAACAACCAGCAACTACAGGAAGAAGTCCTCATTCAGGCAATGAGCCGTCACAAGGCTCCATCCAATTGCAACTCCCTCAACGTGCCTGTGGTCAATACGCCGATATGGGGCAACATCAGTGTGGCTATCCGTCAACAGGAGGTAAAACTGCAGCGGATCCTGAAGCTCCTCACGGCCGGTATTACCGCCTTTGTGCGGTCGGTGGACGGGGACGAATTGAATTTGGACCAGGAAGATGCCCTGGCCCTCCTGTGCGCGACCCAGCACGAAATTAACGGGTTTCGCAAAAACAGCATCCGCCCAGCGCTCAATCCAAAGTTTGCAGGATTGTGCAAACCACCGCCGCCGCCCTCGCCCCGTCAGCTCTTTGGGGAGGACCTCTCGAAGAGAGTCAAAGAGCTTGACGAGCAAGCCAAAATGGTGGGGATCATGCGCCCTCAGAGTGCCCCCACACCGTCAGGCTCAAAGTCTCCATACATTCGATCACGAGGGTCTGCTAGTACCTCGACGAGGACCCACCCTCAAGCTCCACAACGACAGCAACATCAGACCCAGCACCAGGGGTCTTTTTTAGGACAGGGTCGGCAGAGACTCTGGTGGAAAACGAAGACGCCGCGCCCTCAAGCCAACCCAGCACCTCCACGTCCGCACACGCGTGTCAAGGACCGCCAGTAACCATGGAGGTGAGGGGGTCTGGTTCTCTCTTTTCTTTCTGTTTAACTTCACATGTTGGTGGTCGCCATTTTGGGTGCATGGGGTAATTTTACTGGTGACGAGTATGTGTTGCAGAATATTCAGGGGCATAAAATTGAGTTTATTAATGGCGACATTCCTCCATCCCAGCACATGCCCGCTCGAACGTTTAAATTATCTGCTGCAGAACAGGCAGCCGGCTATAAGGAACTGTTAAGTCTTGAGCACAAAGGAGTGATTGAGAGAGTGGTGCATGAGCCAGTTGAATTTGTTTCGAACATATTCACCAGACCTAAAAAGGATGGAGGTTGTCGTGTCATTATTGATCTAACCCGTTTGAATACTTTTGTAACATATACTCATTTTAAAATGGATACGTTTGAAACAGCCAAATCATTGATTTCTCATGGTTGCTTTATGGCATGCATCGATTTAAAAGACGCATATTATTCCGTATCCGTCCAGAAATGTGACAGAAGGTTTTTGAAATTCATCTGGATGGGACAACTCTGGCAGTACAAGGCTTTGCCTAATGGGCTCACCACAGCCCCTAGATTGTTCACTAAATTAGTGAAGCCAATTATGGCTTATTTGAGACAACGACACCATATAGTTATGGCCTATTTAGATGATATCTTAATTGTGGGCCACACCCTGGAATTGGCTGAACAGGGTGTTGCAGCTGCTGTCAATATATTTCAACAATTGGGGTTTATTGTCCATCCAGAGAAATCAAAGTTCTACCCTGCCCAGGTGATTAATTACCTAGGGTTCACGATGAACTCTATAAGCATGAGGGTTACCATTCCAATTAACAAGATTGAGGAGGTTACCCAGGTGTGTCAAGATTTAATCCGCACCAATATACCATCGATTCGGCACTTAGCTACAATAATTGGGAAGCTGGTAGCTTTGTTCCCGGCAGCGCGATATGGACCTTGGCATTATCAGAATTTGCAAAGAGCTAAAATTGCTGCGTTAAAACAGAACGCTGGTCATTATGATCGGTCCATGCAGCTGCCGCCCGAAGCGATAAATGAGTTGCAATGGTGGGTGTGTCACATTAGCAGCTCATTCAAGCCTATTAGGGAGGCTAATCCGGTGGTATATTTGCAAACTGATGCAAGCTCCAATGGTTGGGGAGCCACGAATAATTGCTCTAGTTGTGGTGACAGATGGGACACCCTTGAATCAACGATGTTGTCAACTCAAGGGATTAACTATTTGGAGTTGCTGGCAGCATTCCACGGACTTCGTGCGTATTGTTCCAAGCTTGTTGGAGCACATGTCCGTCTCCAAATAGACAACACCACAGCAGTAGCATATTTAAACCATATGGGTGGTACCAGGTCAGTTTCGTGTGACAAATTGGCAAACTCAATTTGGCTCTGGTGTGTTCAAAGAGACATTTGGATTTCAGCTACCTATTTGCCAGGTGAGCTTAATACTGTGGCGGACACCAGGTCACGCAAATTTAATGACAATATTGAATGGATGTTGCATCCTGAGATCTTTTCTAAAGTCACAGCCAAATTTGGTAAACCGGACATTGACCTCTTTGCGTCACGGTTGAACCATCAGGTACCAACCTACGTTTCATGGGAACCAGATCCTGGGGCAATAGCACTAGATGCATTCTCGCTGGACTGGGGGAAGTGGTTTTTCTATGCCTTCCCCCCGTTTTGCCTCATCAGTCGGGTATTGCAAAAGATTCAGGCAGATGCGGCCAAGGGCATTCTTATTATACCCGACTGGCCCACACAGCCTTGGTATCCGGTGGTCTTTGACATGCTCAACGAACCTTGGGTCCTTTTGAAGGGTTGCCCACAATTGGTTACTCACCCTGTCTCAGGGGAGCCACATCCCTGCCATGGCTATTTAAATTTGTTGGCTTGCAGGTTCTGAACAGGCCGTTAGTCCAATACGGCCTCTCGGCTTGGACCATGGATACCATCGGGGCGTCGTGTCGAGAGTCTACAAGGCGAAGATACCGCTCGCATATTAAGAAGTGGGAAGCCTACTGCAGCCGCTCTCGCATCACGTACGATGACGTGACAATAACCGACGTCCTGGAATTCCTCGCGGGGTTGCACCATGATGAACACTTAAGTTACAGTGCCATCAACAGCGCCAGAAGTGCGCTATCATTCTACCTCAGTTTGGAGGTAGGATCCAACAGGCTAGTGTCCAGACTCATGCGGGGTATATTCAATATGAATCCGCCTACACCACGCTATAATATCACCTGGGATGTCAGGGACGTATTAACCCTGCTCAGGACGTGGTCACCCATGGAAGGGCTCCAACTGGACCAACTCACCATGAAGCTGGTGATGTTACTAGCGCTGACTTCAGCTCAGAGGGTACAGACACTACACAAACTTCGTGTCGACAGAATGACGTCTACCCCCACAGAAGTAGTCTTTTTCATTGACGAGCTACTAAAGCAGCATAGACCTGGGTGCACAGGGCTGCAGCTGAAGTTCCCGGCATACCCCGCAGATGCTAGGCTATGTTTAGCCTCACATATCCGCCACTATGTCAATGTGACGGCACGCATCAGAGGAATGGAGAGATACCTGCTTGTCACTCATAAGAGATCTCATCATCGAGTGACAGTCCAGACGATATCCAGGTGGCTTCGAGTCGTCTTGGATAAGTCAGGTATCGACACTAATGTGTTCAAGTCTCATTCCACCAGGGCTGCATCGACGTCAGCGGCGAGGGTCATGGAGGTGCCCATGGACCAAATTCTCGCCACCGCAGGATGGGCTAATGAAGCTGTGTTCCAGCGTTTTTATAACAAGCCTGTTGCTGCTCCTCTACAGTTCGCAGAAGCCGTGCTGAATGCAGGTCAAGAACGTGGAGATGTCCCCGTATGAGGGGTTTGATTTGTTATTAATAAATATGCTCTTGTTTTGCAGTATGGACTGTTGAGCAAGTTTGTTCCTCCCATCCATCCCTGGTAGTGGTGTGTCAGCATGGACGTGGTCCAGGGCGTGTAATCACAGAAGCTTTGAAGTCTTCACGAAGTCACTCACGTGACTCCGAAATGAAATAGTAAGATTGAACGAGAACTTACCAGTTCGAAAGTTGATCTTTATTTTATGAGGAGTCGAAGTGAGGGATTTCGTGCCATCCTCGCCCAACCCTCAATCACCTTCATCTGGTAATCTTAGTCAATTCAATCATACTATGCAAAGTCATTTCTATTGTTGGTTCTGTGATTCCACGCCGCTACTTTGAAGTATGTCGAGCATGCGCGCCGGCGGGCTCTTCACGAAATCCCTCACTTCGACTCCTCATAAAATAAAGATCAACCTTCGAACTGGTAAGTTCTCGTTCAATCTTACTATTCTCTGCCTCAGAGGGCGGTGGAGGCCAGTTCTCCGGATACTTTCAAGAGAGAGCCAGATAGGGCTCTTGAAGATAGCGGAGTCAGGGGATATGGGGAGAAGGCAGGAACAGGGTATACCGATTAGGGTTGATCAGCCATGATCACATTGAATGGCGGTGCTGGCTTGAAGGGCCGAATGGCCTCCTCCTGTACCTATTGTCTATTGTCATAGGTGACATTTCATATTGGGACCCTTCTCCAGACACATGTGATTTGACATGACCCTCAGTCATGGTCAACAGTTTTCAAAGTAAACTTCACTTATTTTGAAGTTATTTTTGTGCACTATTACTTCCGTTGGATAAAGAGGAAAATAATGATCAAAGTGTACAAGATAACGCAAATGAATAAAGAAATCAATGAATTGAGCACTCTGTGATATTGGTTTACTTGGCATAAACTTGGTACAATCGTTAATCTCACGTGAAGTTTTTAAAGCCTGAGTAATCCCAGGCTATAAAGAATAACAACGATGATGACAAAGGAAATGGTAGTTATTCCAAGTGTGGCTCCTATAATGTTCAGTGATTTGGCGATCTTTGACGCAGCCACAGCTCTCTCCACGTTTCCCTGTTGAATGAAAAACCGAGCCTGGGAACAGAAACATTTTTTTTTTAACGATGGAGGATAAGTAATTGTGTATCTCAATGCAGAAACAGCCGCTAATGTCGGGCCAACTTGGCTTGCACTGTCTGAGGGAATCATGCCCGCATACTCATTCGTAGTTTTGGGAACTGAGCCCGGCCTGACGCATCCCTTCAGGAAGACCTTTCCTGGGGTGGTCAATGTGAATCGTTATCACTTGACCTGTGTCAATAGACAATAGACAATAGACAATAGGTGCAGGAGTAGGCCATTTGGCCCTACGAGCCAGCACCGCCATTCAATGTGATCATGGCTGATCATCCCCAATCAGTACCCCGTTCCTGCCTTCTCCCCATATCCCCTGACTCCGCTATTTTTAAGAGCCCTATCTAGCTCTCTCTTGAAAGCATCCAGAGAACCTGCCTCCACCGCCCTCTGAGGCAGAGAATTCCACAGACTCACCACTCTCTGTGAGAAAAAATGTTTCCTCATCTCCATTCTAAATCTCCGCGTCCTATTTCTCCCATGCATCAGTCTGGCTGACATGATTCACTGGAAGTGAACAAGCTCGCAAGTTATCGGAATAGAATAAGGCCATTCTGCCCATCGAGTCTACTCCGCCATTCAATCACGGCTGATCTCAGCCTCCTAACCCCATTTTCCTGCCTACTCCCCATAACCCTTGACCCCCGTTCTAATCAAGAACTTGTCTATCTCTGCCTTTAAAAAAATCCACTGATGTGGCCTCCACACCCCTCTGTGGCAATGAGTTCCACAAATTAACTACCCTCTGACTACAGAACTTCCCCCTCACTTCCTTTCTAAAAGAGCGCCCTTTAATTCTGAGGCTGTGATCTCTGGTCCTAGACTCTCCCTCCAGTGGAAACATCATTTCCACATCCACTCTATCTAAGGCACTGTGGTTGAAAGATACAGGGCCTCCTGGTCCATGCTGTCCATCGATCGCCCATTCATAGTGGTTGTGTTGTGCCACTTTCTGGTTCGCACCTGGTTCACCTGGTACACCAGCACTATCCTACACGCACACTGGGGACAATTTACAGAAGCCAATTTGCCTACAAACCTGCACGTCTTTGGGATGTGGAAGGATGCCGGAGCACCCGGAGAAAACCCACGTGGTTACAGGGAGGCCGTGCAAACTCCACACAGACAGCACCCGAGGTCAGGATCGAACCGGGGTCTCTGGCACTGTGCGGCTCTTACAATTCCCATCATTTAATGCTTCTTCAAAACCTTGAGGAATTGTCAAAACCCCCGGGAATTTTGCTCTGAGTCTTCCCAGGAAGAACATGGCGGTCCACTCCTTACAGTACAGCTGAAAATCCTAGAGTACAAATGTATAAAATAGACACCAAGTGCTGGAGTAACTCAGCGGGTCAGGCGGCATCTCTGGAGAAAAATGGTGGGCGATGTTTTGGATCGGAATCCTTCGTTAATCTGAAGAAGCGTTTCGAACTGAAACGTCATCGATCCTTTGCCTGACCCGTTGAGCTACTCCAGCACTTGGTGTCTATCTTCGATGTAAACCAGCATCTGCGGTTTCCTCTTACACGGCACAAATGCAAATCTCACTCTGGGAGTTTCTATGAGTCTGTACTTGAACCTTTTGTTTAACTGCAGGAAGCCAAATAGATCATCGGTGTCTTTAAGGATGAAAACCTATGTTCCATTCCTCTCCCCCTCACTCCCCACCGCATTCAGCACGCAACAAGCGACGAAAATTCAACACACAAAAAGTAACAAAAATTCAGGACACGAAAAACAACGAAATTTCAGGACGCGAAAAGCGACAAAAATTCTGCACACAAAAAGCGCCGAAAATTCAGCATGCGAAAAGCAACAAACCACCCCCACCTCATTCAAAGCTATTGATGAATCCAGTTCAGCTTCAAGAACCTACAGTGGCTTGCAAAAGTATTCATACCCCTTGACTTTTCCACATTTTGTCACGCTACAACCACAAACGTAAATGTATTTTATTGGGATTTTATGTGATAGACCAAGCATATTCATGTGTTAGAATGGCCCAGTCAAAGTCCAGACCTAAATCCAATTGAGAATCTCTGGCAAAACTTGAAAATTGCTGTTCACAGACGCTCTCCATCCAATCTGACTGAGCTTGAGCTATTTTGCAAAGAAGAATGCGCAAACATTTCAGTGTCTAGATGTGCAAAGCTGGGAGAGACATACCCCAAAAGACTTGCAGCTGTAATTGCAGCGAAAGGTGGTTCTACAAAGTATTGACTCTTGGGGAGCTGAATACTTTTGCACGCCACACTTTTCAGTTTTTTATTTGCAAAAAGATTTGGAAACCATGTATCATTTTCCTTCCACTTCACAATTATGCACCACTTTGTGTTGGTCTGTCACATAAAATCCCAATAAAATACATTTATGTTTGTGGTTGTAACGTGACAAAATGTGGAAAAGTTCAAGGGGTATGAAAACTTTTGCAAGCCACTGCATGTAGGGAGTGGATGAGAACGTGGGGTGGAACGTGGAACTCCCCCCGGAAATCAAATGAACATGTGAGGGATGGTCGGTGTGGACTCGATGGGCCGAAGGGTCCCCTTTTTCCATGCTGTACCTCTGAGTTGAACTAAAGCTAAAGATTCCCCAGTCGTTGCCTACGGATGTGGCTCGGTGGCTGTGTGGGGGACTTTGGTCTGCCGAGTGCTTTGAGAGAGACGTGGCTGAAGGCAGGTGTGGTATGCTACAACTCTTCTGGCAATCAGTGCTTGTTCTTGCTGACACTGTGGCAAGATAAGGGAGAATAGACTGCTCTGCAATCATTAACAATTCATTCAGCGCCTGAACTTCCAGAACAGCTCGAAGCATTTTCTCTGCGGCTAAGCAAGTGAGATGTTTTATCCCCACTGGAATATAGAAATAGAAATTAAAATCCTCCTTCATATTCCTATATATTTCAACATATTTCAGCCCTCATTAAATGATGCAATGAATAACAGTTTGTGGATTCAAGTATTTTTTATTTTCTTTAAGCCCTTTTCATAGGGGCAGCACAGGTGCGCAGCGGTGGAATTACTGCCTCACTGCAGGTGCTGCCAGGGACCCTGGTTTGATCCTGACCTAGGGTGCTTGCTGTCTCTGTGGAGTTTGCACGTTCTCCCTGTGACCCCGAGGGTTTTCTACAGTTCCACCCACGTCCCAAAGATGTGCGGGTTTTTAGGTCAGTTGGACTATGTAACTCTGCTCCTGGTGCGTAGGGCGTGGATGTGAAAGTCGGATAACATACATCTAGTGTCAGAGTCATACAGCCCATGGAAACAGGCCCTTCGGCCCGACTTGCTTACACTATGTCGCCGGCCAACATGCCCCATCTCCCCATACTTGGCCCATAACCCTCCAAACTATTCATGTACCTGTCCAAATGTTTCTTAAACATTATGAATCGAATATAGGAGGAAAGAGGTCCATCTGCAGTAGTACAGAGCCCTAGTGAGCACACCTGGAGTATTGTGTGCAGTTTTGGTCCCCTAATTTGAGGAAGGACATTCTTGCTATTGAGGGAGTGCAGCGTAGGTTTACAAGGTTAATTCCCGGGATGGCGCGCCTGTCATATGCTGAGAGAATGGAGCGGCTGGGCTTGTACACTCTGGAGTTTGGGATGAGAGGGAATCTCATTGAAACATATAAGATTGTTAAGGGTTTGGACACGCTAGAGGCAGGAAACATGTTCCCGATGTTGGGGGAGTCCAGAACCAGGGGCCACAGTTTAAGAATATGGAGTAAGCCATTCAGAACGGAGACGAGGAAACACTTTTTCTCACAGAGAGTGATGAGTCTGTGCAAATCTCTGCCTCAGAGGGCGGTGGAGGCCGGTTCTCTGGATGCTTTCAAGAGAGAGGCTCTTAAAAGTTGCGGAGTCAGAGGATATGTGGAGAAGGCAGGAACGGGGTACTGATTGTGGATGATCAGCCATGGTCACATTGAATGGCGGTGCTGACTCGAAGGGCCGAATGGCCTACTCCTGCACCTATTGTCTATTGTCTAATGACTATGATAGAACCTGCCACAACCACCTCCTCCTGCAGCTCGTTCCACACACACACACTGCCCTTTGTGTAAAAAAGTCACCCCCTCGGGTTTCTATAAATCTTTCCCCTCTCACCTTGAACCTTTGGCCTCTGGTTCTGGATTCCCATACTCTGGGCAAAAGACTCTGTGCATTTGCCAAATCTATTCCTCTCATGGTCTTTGTACACCTCTACAAGATCACCCCTCATCCTCCTGCACACCAAGGAATAAAGCCCTAGCCAGCTCAACTTCCCTGTGTGGCTCGGACTTCGCCCTGCATCTCTGGGGATCGATGGTCCAGGTAGACTCGGTGGGCCGAAGGGTCCGTTTCGGCGCTGTATCTCTAAACCGAACTAAACTAAACTAAATCTTAGTCTCGCAAAGTTGCAGAAAAGAACCACTGACCTGGCAAGAATAATACATTGCGACCAATCCGAATGGAATACAGCAAAAGAACAAATTGAAAATGGACCAGCCTAAATATGTTTTCAGCTCTGGGCCTATATATTCCTCAGCGTTTGATGTCAGGGACATCTTCAGACAAAATGCTCATTGAATACCATTTCTCAATTCGAGTAGCTCTGATTTCTTTGGCGACTTTAGTTTTCGACGTGTGATTTCATAGCTCTCCAAAATCCTTTCACTGAGAGTGGATCCTGCAAAAAACAAAGTACTTGTGATGAAATGGTGGAGGACAACAGATGGATATGTTCACGCACATCATCAAACCGACAGTCGGCGACACACGAGTCTGAAGAAGGGTCTCGACCCGAAACGTCGCCTATCTCCTTCGCTCCTTAGATGCTGCTGCACCCGCTGAGTTTCTCCAGCCTTTTGTGTAACCCCCAGTAGCTTCAGATGCTGGTTTAACAAAAAAAGGGCTCAGAATGCTGGAGTGAGTCAGTGGCTCAAGGCAGCATCTCTCGAGGACATGGACATACGATGTCTAGGGTCGGGACTCTTCTTCAGACTGATTGTCGTAAGAGGCGAGGAGGGGGGTGGGGTGGCAGAGAAAGGCGGAATAGAGGTGAGGATGGTACCAGGCCTGCCAAATGATAGATTAAAATGTGTAGGAAGGAACTGCAGATGCTGGTTTAAACCGAAGATAGTCAGAAAATGTTGGAGCAACTCAGCGGCACAGGCAGCGACTTTGGAGGGGAGGAATGGGCGATGTTTCGGGTCGGGACCCTTCTGCAGACGATACAGGTGATGGAGGGTTTGATTGGCAGATGGATGGACAAAGGCTAGAGATGAAAAGGAGACAAACGGGTGTGACATAAAGAGAGAAGAGGGGTGCCTGGTGCATGGATGGCCACCACATGGACCATGAGAGAGACAGACAGACCCTGGTCCAATGGCTTGGACTCCACCACGGTTGGTAGTGCAGCCTTCTTCCATCTTCTCACCCTCTGTGGTGCTTCACCCGCCGGCTAGCCACCGTTCCACCATCGAGGTCTCCAACTTTGTCAGCAATCTCCCCCTCGACCTGCCCACCATGGGAGACCCTGCAAGGAGCACAGCTCCAGATGCTTTAACTCTCAGGGTCTGATGTAGCTTAGTTTAAGTAAGTAAGTAAGTAAATAGGTTGTGTTAAAGAAGGAACTGCAGGTGCTGGAGAATCGAGGGTTACACAAAAAGCTGGAGAAACTCAGCGGGTGCAGCAGCATCTAAGGAGCGAAGGAGATAGGCGACGTTTCGGGTCGAGACCCTTCTTCAGACTGGTTAGGGATCAGGGAAACGAGAGATATAGACGGTGATGTGGAGAGATAAAGAACAATGAATGAAAGATATGCAAAAAAGTATCGATGATAAAGGAAACAGGCCAAGTAAATAGGTTTATTGGCCAAGTATTCACATACAAGGAATTTGCCTTGGTGCTCCGCCCACAAGAAACAACATGACATACAGTGACAGTTATGAATGACTCAGAAAACACTAAACATTAATAATAATAAAACATTAATGATAAAACACCATTGATCAAGCATGTGAACCAACAAAATACCAGATCAAAGGGAGGCTACAGATTTTTGGCTGTTGAGTAGAGCAACTACTCGTGGATAAAAACTGTTTTTATGTCTGGCTGTGGCAGCTTTGACAGTCCGGAGTCACATTCCAGAGGGTTTAGAGATATAGCGAGGAAACAGGCCCTTCAGTCCACTGAGTCTGCACCGACCAATGATCACCCAGAGACGAGTTCTATCCCACACACGCACTCGGGATAATTTACAGAAGCTGATTAACCTACAAACCTGCACGCCTTTGGAGTGTGGAAGGAGGGAACTGGAGCACGTGGAGGAAACCCACGCGGGTCAGGGGAAGAACGTGCAAACTCCGCACACACAGCACCCGAGGTCAGGATCGAACCCGAGTCTCTGGCGCTGGGAGGCAGCGACTCTACCGCTGCTCCACCGTGCAGCTTCTCACGTCGTGGGAGGGTGGGGTCTTGGGAGAGGGTGGTTTAGAAATGAGTGAGTTGATGGAACGAGTTGGATTGGGACCTCTGGGAAAAGGAGAGTGATATTTGAGTATACTCCGTCCTGGTGAAGGGACATGGACCTGAAATGTTAACTCTCATTCATTCTCCACGGGGCCGGCATGGTCCACAATGGACCATCAACACTTTCTACGTTAGATTTGCCGGACAATTGTACCTGCAATTGAAATGCAAAGTGACGGAGGGAGTCAGTGTGCCAGGCAGCTGCTCTGGAGGAAAGTAGACTGACGACATTTCGGATCGGGACCCTTCTTCAGCCAACTGTGAAACACCGTCTATCCATTTCCACCGCACATGCTGCCTGACCCAGTTGAGTTCCTCCTGCACTTTAAAAAAAAAATTACAGCATCTGCAGTTCCTTGTATCTGCATCGTACCAACTCTTCATGTTCCATGATGTTGGTCCTTTGCTGTTTGGATTCCCAATTTGTTTGGTAATAATGTTGCAGAAGCAAGCTCTGAGGTATAAGCCATGACCAGAGCTGCCTCTCCCAATTCCAATCACCTTGGCCTGGTCCAGGATGTCTCTGCATTGGTGCTTGGTTGGCAGGCAGGGTGAGCTCCTAGTCTGCACGAGCTGTCTGCCAGTCTGGACCTGAAGGATGTCTGGAGAGAGGCGTTTGGTGTGAATGAAACCAGGAGAGTAAGAAATGAACGCGATCAGAACCGCATAAACATGCCATATTGGGCAAGAACTGTGAGGGAATTGCCCCTGGGACTGAAGCAGAAGAGAGAATGAGAGTGAACATTTCAGCTCAAGGCTCGATCTCAGTGAAAGGTTAACTCTGTTTCTCTCCCCGTTGATGGAACCTGCTGAGTTTTTCCAGCACATTCAGCTTCTTTCACCATTTTCACAAGTTTGGTTTCGATGTTAAGTTGTGTTCACGGGATTATGGATAGAGTGGATGTGGAGAGGATGTTTACCACTAGTGGGAGAGTCTTGGATCACAGGTCAGAGCTTCAGAATAAAAGGATGTTCCTTTAGGAAGGAGATCAGGGGGGATTTCTTTAGTCAGAGGGTGGTGAATCTGTGGAATTCTTTGCCGCAGAAGGCTTGTGGAGGCCAAGTCAGTGGATATTTTTAAGGCAGAGATAGATAGATTCCTGATTAGTACGGGTGTCAGGGGTTATGGGGAGAAGGCAGGAGAATGGGGTTGAGAGGGTGAGATACTGTAGATCAGGCATGATCGAATGGTGGAGTAGACGTGATGGGCCAAATAGCCTAATTCTGCTCTCATCACTGATGGACTTTGGAGAATTATGTGCAGTTCTGGTCGGCCCATTACTGGAAGGATGTGGAGGCTTAGCAAAGGGTGCAAAGGTGGTTTACCAGAATTATGCCTGGATGAGGGGGTGGTAGCTACGGAGAGAGGTTGGACAGACTTGGATTGCTTTCTCTGGAATGCCGAATGTTGAGGGACGACCTGATAGAAGTATGTAAAATTATGAGAGGCATAGACATGGTAGACAGTCAGAACCTTTTTCCTGCAGTGGAAACATTATGTACTAGAGGGCACAGCTTTAATGTGAGAGGGACAAAGTTTCAAGGAGATGTATAGGGCAGGCTTCTTTTAGACAGGGGGTGGTGAGTGCCTGGAACGCGGTGCTGGGGGCGGTGGTCGTGGTACATAAGATAGTGGCATTTAAGAGGCTTCTGGATAGGCATATGGGAATGCAGGGAATGGAGAGATATGGATGATGTGCAGGCAGATAGGAGATAAGTAGACACAAAATGCTGGATGTAATTCTAATTCAGGCAGCATCTCTGGAGAAAAGGAATAGGTGACATTCCAGGTCGAGACCCTTCATCGGACTGAGTCAGGGAGAAGAGACACTGGAGGTGTGGGATGGTACGGAACAAAGGAGAGCCTGCATCGATGACTCAGGGAAGGTGGAGCCCACAATGGTCCATTGTTGGCTGGGGACGAGGTGACTACGAAGGAATACAAACATTGAAATCAGCAAGAGGACTAGGGTGGGGAAGGGGCGGAGAGAGAGAGGGAATGCAAGGGTAACTTGAAATTACAGTAATCAATATTCATGATGCTGCCCAAGTGCCTTGGAATCATGTTCGGCATAGGTGTTGTGGGCCGAAGGGCCTGTATCTGTGTTCTACTATGTTCTATGTTTCATTATGAACGAAACTTAGTTACAGAGATTGATATAGCATGTTTATGCAATTTAAGACAGTTTAGTTTCTTACCTTTAGAGTTTTATTCACATCAAACATTTGACATCTTTTTCTCAGGTCTTTCTCAGGTATGGATGCCAGATTGGCATTAGTGTTTGGGCCTTGCCCTGCCACTGCCTTGTTCTGTATGTGGAAGGGAAGCCCTGTCAGTCTGCCCCTGACGCCACTGCCCTGTAATACCCTCTGACAGGGGCATGTACATCTTCATCATATGGGGCAGCACGGTGACGCAGCGGTAGAGTTGCTGCCCCACAGCGCCAGAGACCCAGGTTCGATCCTGACTACGGCTGCTGCCTGTGCGGAGTTTGCACACTCTCCCCATGACCACGTGGGGTTTCTCCGGTTTCCTGCCATATAACTTAATAAACTCCTGGAGCAGAGTTAGGCCATTCGGCCCATCAAGTCTACTCCGCCTTTCAATCATGGCTGATCTATCTTTCCCTCTCAGCCCCATTCTCCTGCCTTCTCCCCACAATCTCTGATACCCATACTAATCAAGAATTTGTCAATCTCCATCTTAAAAATATCCATTGACTTGGCCTCCACAGCCGTCTGTGGCAATCAATTCCACAGATTCACCACTCTCTGGCGAAAGAAATTCTTCCTCAGCTCCTTCTTAAAGGTACATCCTTTTATTCTGAGGGTACGTCCTCCGGTCTTGGACTCTCCCACTCCCTAGAAACATCTCTCCACATCCACTCTATCCAGGTCTTTCACATTCCAAAGACATGTAGGTTTGTAGGTTAATTGGCCTCCGAAAAAATTGGTCCCTAGTCCGTAGGATAGCACTAATGTGTGGGTGGACTCGGTGGGCCGATGGGTCTTGTATCTCTAACCTCAAGGTAAGCCCTGTCAGTCTGCACCTGATACCACTGCCCTGTAATGCCCTCGATAGTGGAAATCCGTATCTTCATCATGGACCTCATTCAATGCCTCCTCTGCCACTCCACCAAACCATTAATAGACAATAGGTGCAGGAGTAGGCCATTCAGCCCTTCCAGCCAGCAGCGCCATTCACCGTGATCATCCACAATCGTTACCCCGTTCCTACCCTCTCCCTTGACTCCGCTATCTTTAAGAGCTCTATCTGGCTCTCTCTTGTCCTTTGACAACAGAGAACTGAATCTGACTATAGTAGACCGCAGTGTGTCAGTTACATGGGCTCAGTTTCAACCTTGTTTACAGCTCAGAATTATTAAAACACGTGAAGAGGACATTATGTTTAAGAAGGAACTGCAGATGCTGGAAAAATCGAAGGTAGACAAAAATGCCGGAGAAACTGAGCGGGTGAGGCAGCATCTGTGGAGCGAAGGAATGGGTGACGTTTCGGGTCGAGACCCTTCTTCAGACTCGAAGCATCCAGAAAATCGAGGCAGAGGATTCCACAGATTCACAACTCTCTGGGTGAGAACGTTTTTCCTCATCGTCCTAAATGGCCAACCCCTTATTCTTAACTTGCTCCTGTGACAGCTGGCTTCAATATATTTGTCTGAAGAATACAGAGACTGCTTTATCTAATGAGCTCAGGGACGATGCTGCTCACTTGAGCCATTGTTATACTATGTTCAGGTTTATCAGACCCCATTCACCAGGAATTTCTATTTATTTGTTTTCCCGTCTACTGGTTTCTTACTTTCTCTCTATGTTGTGTCTCTCCTTCTCTAATTAAACATTCGTTGTTCTTTGTGTTCTTCCTCAGCTCTGGTAGTTTATACTCTGTTTAGTCTGGTGGGCTTTATTTGTTCCATTGGAGGTGGGTGCGTTAACTGTCTAACTGTCAGCCCCCCCCCCCCACCCCCACCACCACTCCCCCAACTCCATTCTAGAATCCGTCCGTTTCAAATCAAAGTCCGCCCTTTATGATCACTGCCAACACTGCCCTAGTTGGTGGTGGAGCTAAACAATGAGTTGGATTCTCCGTCCACTGATGATGTGCGTGTCATAAAGCTTCCAGAAGACAGCAAGGGATAGGGATGGGTTGAATGCCCAAAAATGCTTCATGTCCTCTTATTGTGCTTTAATAATTCTGGGCTCTAAAGGATGTTGAAACGGCTCTGCCCGAGCCGGCTGCCTGCCCCTTCTCCGGGGTTACGTCCGCGCCCCGGGTGGTACTAGAAAGGGACTACGCGCTGTCCACGGGCAACACTGGGGGATTTCCGGGACCGTTGGGCACCGAGGGGAGGGGGGGGGGGGTTGAACGTATCCTGGACAAGGATTGTAATACGGAGAAACTCAGCGGATGAGGCAGCATCTGTGGAGCGAAGGAAATAGGCAACGTTTCGGGTCGAAATCCTTCTTCAGACTGTGAGAAATAGAGTGATTAAACCCCAACTGTTGTGAAGGTCCGGGCAAGGATTCTAACATCGTTGTGAATGAGGTAACCAGCATCGTCCTTGAGCACCACTGATAACATTGTATAGCGGCAGACAGAGATGGGGGATGCGGCCATAATCACCAGATACTAGCTTTTCAATTAAAATACAAGAAACTAGGCCAGGTCAATAGCAACTGAGCATGCTTAATGAAATAAATGAATATTACTTACACGCCCTGGTCAAGAAACTGCTCATTACCATGAACATGCGATGTATGATGTGGGAGGTACTGGGGGACGTACCTATAGACTGTGCACCTCAGTGCTCTGATTGGGAAGAGCCAGAGGGGAGGTTAAGCCAGCAGAATTGTGTGTATAAAGGGACTTTACTTTCCTGACTTTGGTATGCCTCTAGGGGACAGCAAAGAAGAGGCACCTATTCTGCAGAATATTATCTTAATAAAGGCTTCTTTGCTGACTTTGTCTCAAACAGCGTTTGTGATTTTTTATATCTCACAAGACTGAAGAAGGGTTTCGACCCAAAACGTTGCCTCACCCGCTGAGTTTCTCCAGCTTTTTTGTCTACCTTTGATTTTCCAGCATCTGCAGTTCCTTCTTAAACAAAGGATTGTAATATAGTCCTGTAGTAGTTTATTTAGTATATTTGTTTTGTCGTACTGTGGCGGTAGGTTATGTCTTGTTTTAGTGTGTTATAAATACTATTTTAATATTTGAATAAATGATTTTTGATTTTAAAAAGAAGGTTGAAACTGAGCCTGTGTAACTGACACACTGCGGTTTACTTTAGTCAGATCCTGTTCTCTGTTGTCAAAGACCAAATGGCAATCGTACAATCAAATAAGGTTGAAAGGGTAACGGGACCATTTGCTTGTCTGTAAACGGCCTGTCCTACCAGCAAGCAACTCTATGCGATGAACGCGATCAAACTAGAAGCGGGGGCCGCGCGGAGGTCGGGTGATTCCCTGTACAGGGCCGTTCCCACCAGCATGCGCCTGCATGCGGCAAGCGCAACCAAACCGGCAGTAGGGGCCGCGCGGAGGTCGGGTGAGTGGCGCAACACGGCGCAAAGTGAGGCGAACTTGGAGCGAAGTCTAAGGTAAGTTCGCCAGGACAGAGAGGGGCGCACAGAGAAGGGCACCGAGGCACACACACACAGAGGGCCACGGAGCCACACACATAGAGGGTCACGGAGGCACCTACAGATAGGTTCACGGAGGCACCATGTCAGGGCGGTGTGTAATGCGTCGAGGCGACTGCGAGCCGACAAGCCGTTGCCGCACGGAATTTTTGGACATAGTCAGTTTTTCGGAGCCCCGCGCGGTGTCGGGACGAACTCGGGACGAACTCCGCACAATTCCGCACGGCTCCGGCGATCGAAGTGGGACCGGCCCCGCGACGCCAGACAGCTCAAGCGACCACGTTAGGTCGCGCTAATCGCATAGAGTTGCATGCTGGTGGGACAGGCCCTTAATAGGGTGGAATCAGGCTGTGTTTACCCTTCTGTGTTTTTCGGGGGTGCATGGTTTATAAGACCAGTCGGAAGAAGGAAGAAGGTGCAGATCCAGAGCCAGTAACATTATGGGGGACCCCTTCCACCCCAGCAACAGACTGCTCCAGCTGCTACGGCCAGGCAAATGCCTCCGTTGCCATGCTGTGAAAACGGAGAGGATGAAAAGGAGTTTCTTCTCAGAGGCCATTCGGCCTGTTAACTCCTATCTCACCAGGGACTAACTTACTGTTGTGTGGTGTCTTTTTAATTTTTTTTTTTCATCTCACAAATATATAATGTATGAATATGTGATTCTGTTCCATTCTGTTTTGTAGTTTTTTTTGCACAATTCGCGAGCATTGGTACTTTTCATTTCACTGCACATCTCGTATGCATAATGTGTGACGAATAAACTTGACTTGACTTGAAATGCTTGAGTGGCTGCTACAGTAAACAGGACATGAAAGAAATTATCTGTATCTAAGGAGTAGATGAATGTTTGTTCTCCTAGGTTCGCTGTATTTGACGCGCTTTACGTAAATAAAGTTTTGATCGCCTTGCCCGATGGATCGTGTGTTTAAAGTTTGCTTTAACAGGTGCAGGGAGGGATTCCCGCCGCTCAACTCGCCCCACACCTGATTCGTGGAAGCAAGGAACTGCAGATGCTGGCCAATATGCAAAAGGACACAAAGTGCTGGAGTAACACATCGGGTCAGGCAGCATCTCTGGAGAACATGGACCGGTGGGTTCTAACCCGAAATGTCGCCCATCCTTTCTCCCCAGACCAGAGATACTGCCAGACCCGTTGAGTTACTCCACCACTTTGTGTCTGTCCCATGGCTAGGTGATGTTTCTGGTCTGGGCCCTTCTTGAGACTGATTGTGGGAGTGGAGGGATGGGGAGGGATGGGGTGGCTGTGACTCCAGCATTTTGTGTCTATCTTTGGTGTAACCCAGCATCTCTCTGTCCCCTCTGCCTATACCTCACCCTATCTGTGGAGGCAGGTTCTCCGGATGCTTTCAAGAGAGAGCTAGATAGGGCTCTTAAAAATAGCAGAGTCAGGGGATATGGGGAGAAGGCAGGAACGGGGTACTGATTGGGGATGATCAGCCATGATCACATAGAATGGTGGTGCTGGCTCAAAGGGCCTGCACCTATTGTCTATTGTCTATTGTCTATTGACAAGTCCCAGTGAGATGCTTTGTTTTGCATACCTAGGTATACAAAGAGTCGCCACGCAAAGAGTGCTGACAAAGTTTCTAAGTAGCCTTTTTTGCCCCAATAGTTCCCCCCCATCTTCCCCCCCCCTTTCCCCTCTTCCCCCCTCCCCCCCCCCCCCCCCTTAGCTCTTGATGACCGCTTTACACCTGTAATTGTCACACTATTACACATTTTGAATTTCCAGGCAGATGGGGAATGAAGAGGGACTTGATTCCTCGGGCAGCACGGCAGATTCCATCGTTGGGGCGCATTGGCTCCCTCGAGCCTCCGTCATTTATTCAATCTTAGTGTAACCTCTTCTCACTATTCTCATAAAGGGACACGAAGTGCTGGAGTAACTCAGCGGGTCAGACAACATCTTTGGAGAAAATGGATTGGTGAAGTTTCGTGTCAAGACCCTCATTCAGACCCCTTCCTCCCCTCCCTCCCACAATCAGTCTGAAAAAGGGTCTCGACCCGAAACGTCACCTATCTCCAGAGACGCTGCCTGACCCTCTGAATTACTACAGCATTTTGTATCGATCTTCAGTATAAACCAGTGTCGACACTGGACTATACTGGACTATATCTTGCACTAAAGGTTATTCACTTTGTTCTGTATCTGTACACTGTGGACGGCTTGATTGTAATCATGTATTGTCTTTCCA
Source organism: Raja brachyura (assembly GCA_963514005.1). Next base: position 29,954,752 of record OY740806.1, on the reverse strand, counting down.
CTGACTGGATAGCACGCAACAAAAAACCCATTCACTGTACCTCGGTAGACGTGATAATAAACTAAACTAAACTAAACTAATAGAAATACTGTGAACAATGGGCCTAACCTCTTGTATGACACTGTGAGCAACTGCTGCAATTTGATCATTGGTTCTGTGAAAAGCTGTTGTTTATATTATATTTACGTTCACCTTATTACCGCACGTGGTCGGTGAGCTTCATTCTTTGCAACAAATAAATCACAAAACAAAAGGACCAGGATTCTTAGCTAGATTGTATCACCATTGTATATTTTGTGAAGTTAGACATCGCCAACATCCATCCACATTACAAATGGATTGGGTGAAGTTCACATCCCACACATCATACAAAGAGCTGAGGATTATTGCAAATGTTTCGTAATGAAGCATTGTCTAGATGATAATCCCTCCCCCCCCATTAAAATCATTTGTGAACAAGGAATAGCAAAAATAAAGTATCAGTATAATTCATTCACATTTCAGCTTTCTCGCGAAGGTTGTGAACAGCCACATAAATGATTATGGCTGTGATGAAAATGATTCCAAATGCAGATCCGACTATGTTTAATCTCTTAGTGACACCAGAGGCCCATCTGGCTTCGTCCGTGTTCCCTTGGTCCAGGGCTCCTTTAGCCTGAAAGTACAGACAAAATAAACCTGAATCACAGTTGCCATAACGCCACAGGTGGTCTCGGAGGGGAGGATGCTCCTCAAACTGCAGAGCAGCATGGACAAAACAGCTCACCCACTCCATGACCCGCAGGTCAACCAGAGGAGCACCTTCAGCAACAGAGGAGCACCTTCCACCAAGATGCAGGACAGAACGCCACAGGAGATCCTTAATCCCTGTGGCTGTCAAACTGCACAACTCCTCACCCTTCTGTCGAGGGGTAGACTTGGACTGACTCCCCCCCCCCCCCCCCGATCGATGCACATCCCTAATCCTTTCCACTCAATTTAATTTCATATTTCATGTAGCTTGTGTTTTATGACTGTTGCCAGACCAATTTCATCCGCAAACTTGAATGTATCATAATTGTCATATGTCATCAAATTCAAAAGAGTGCAGGGATGATTTACGAGGACATGAGATACAGGTGAATGAGCTAATAGTCAAATATAATAGTCAAATCTAAAATTGAGTCGTTCTTCTACAAAAGCATGGACCAGTAGAACAAAAGATTAGCTGGGTGCCAAGTCTGAATGACATTGTAAATTATATGGAACCCAATATGGAGGACAGGTTGTCTTTTCAATAAAGACATTAAGATGCAGTAATAACATGTGCTTCTTTTCAAGGCCATAACGAAGCCAAGATAAAAAAAAAGTAGCTGAAGCTCCAGAGATAAGTAATAACTTGTTATTGGATGTGCTTAATTTGGACCAGGCTTTCCTACATTGTGAAAGGCTACAGTATCTTTCAGTCATGCCATATTCAGACTTGGTAGGACTGTTTTACTGATAAGAAAAATGTATAATTGTGCTAACTCGCCTTTGTTCTGAGAGTGGGAGCCCGAGAAGCACTGAGCAACATTTGCGCTCATTGTAGATCTATTGCCACTCCCATCTGGCGAATCAATTAAAGATTGCCATGGTTTTACCTTTAACAGTTTTTGTTGCTGTCTGCTTTTAAGAAACAAACTTTGACACAGGGAGAGGTTGGGCAGGCTAGGACTTTATTCCTTGGAGCGCAAGAGGTTGAGGGGTGATTATTGGGATAGTCATACAGCATGGAAACGGGCTCTTTGGCCCAACCTACCCATGCCGACCAAGACGCTGCCTCATCAATAATAATCCCATGTGGAATCCCGCCCGTGGGATTCTCTCCCATGGAAGGCAGTGAAGGCCTGGCCATTAAATATCTTCCTGCAGGTGAATCATTTTTCATTACGTTTGAGGAAAAAAAAGAATTCAGACAAGTGATGAAGAAGGAAGTGGGCACCGAAATAGATGGGCAACCACGATTGTATTGAATCACAGAGTAAGCTCAAGGGGCTGAATGGCCAACGCCTGCTCCATTTTCTACACTTTGGTGCAACAGTAGAGCTGTTGTTTTACAGCATCAGAGACCCGGGTTTGACCCTGACCTCGGGTGCTGCCTGTGCGGAGTTGATACGCTCTTCCTGTGACCAGGTGGATTTTCTCCGGGTGCTCCGGATTCCTCCCACATCCCAAAGACGTTGAGCTTTGTAGGTTCATTGGCTTCTCTGTATATTGCCCCTCACGTGCAGCACGCAAAAATGGGTTAACATGGAACTAGTGTATGGGTCGGCATGGACAGGGTGGGCCGAAGGGATTTTTCCCCCCCACTCTGTACCTGTAAACTAGACTAAACATTGGTAAAATCTGCTGCAGTTGTTTTTTTGTTCATCTAATACATCAGACTCAACAGAATTGGCATTCTTGATCAAGCTCGATTTCACAGTGCAGATGAAGGTGCTTTGCCAATCTCTGCTTTATCATTGCAATTGAGCTTCCTTCCAAAAAAGCTTTGAAGATGTCACTTGTTTCATGTTGATAAATCTTCTCAGCATCAGAGTCGTAATGAAAGCACTGCTCCAGGCAGCGTGGCTGCCCTTCTTGGCCGCTCATGGGTGGGATTAGACTGAGTGCGAATTTGTTACATCTTTTGTGCTAGTTCCCGTCTGAAGGTGAGCTCGCATATTCTGAGCCCCATCATTCCCCCTTCCCACCGTGCTGGTGCCCCACAAAAATGCGTAGGAAGGAACTGCAGGTGCTGGCCTGTACCGACGATGCACATAAAGCGCAGGAGTAACTCAGCGGACCAGGCAGCATCGCTAGGGAAAAGGATGAGTGACGTTTTGAGTCGGAATTCTTCTTCACACTTTAAAAATTATAAGGGCAAAAAGAATAAAATTAGAAACACAGTTTAGTTTAGTTTAGTTTAGTGTCGCATGTCAAGTGAAAAGCTTTTATGTTGGTTGCTAACCAGTCAAGGGGCTGCTCCTTGCCTTCTGGCTGCACTCCTCACCCACCATCCTCATCCTTGGACACCCTGTGCGTAGGGGAGAGGGTAGGGCTGAAGATGTCCTGGTTGGCTTGCTCCTGGGCCTGGCCAAGCTGGCCATCCGCGGGTCACGGCACCAGGCGGTGGAGGGCTTTTCCCGAGCCGGCTGCCTGCCCATTTTCCGGGGCTACGTCCGTGCCCGGGTGCGGTTAGAAAGGGAATACGCCCTGTCCACGGGCACCCTGGGGGAGTTCCGGGACCGCTGGGCTCCGCAGGGTGTTGAATGTATCCTCAATAAGGATTGTAACATAGTTGTATTGTAGTTTATTATGGAGATATGTTTGTATTGTATTATGGTGGTGGGTTCTGGCTAGTTTTATTGTAGTGTAAATATTACATTTTACTAATTGAATAAATTTTTGATTAAAAAAAACAACAACAAAAACAGTGAGTGGGTGGACTATACATGATTATAATTGAGCTGGCCACAGTGTACAGGTACATGATAAAAGGAATAATGTTTAGTGCAAGATAAAGTCTGTATAAAGATAGTTCGAGGGTCTACAGTGAGGAAGATGGAAGCTCAGGACCGCATTCCACGTTGATAGGATGGTTCATAGCAGCTGGGAAGAAACTGTCCCTGAAGCTGGAGGATAAGAAGTGGACATGCGGTCTCCGCACTAACTCCAGGGTGATGCCACTCTGGGCCACTCTGGTCTCACAGCACAAGAGACCCGGGTTTGATCCTGACTACGGGTGCCATCTCTGTGCAGTTTCAACGTTCTCCCCGTGACCTGCGTGGGACTTCTCCGCGATCTCCGGTTTCCCCCCGCACGCCAAGGACGTACAGGTCCGTAGGCTAATTGGGTTGGTAAAATGCTAATTCGCCCCTCATGTGTGTCGGATAGTGCGAGTGTAAAGGGGTGATCGCTGGTCGGCACGGACTCGGTGGGACGAAGCGCCAGTTTCCCTCGCTGTATCTCCAAAGAGAAAACTAAAACTAAACCCTGGGGCACCAGTAAAAGGTTTTGTGCAACTCGACACGTGCTAGGAGCAATATTCACAGGAATCTTGAGGAAAACAACACAGAGTGCCGGAGAACTCAGTGGGTCAGGCAGCGTCTGTGGAGGGAATACTCAAGCGACAGTTCGAGTCAGGACCCTCATTCAGACTCATTGCAGTCGGGGGGAGAATGTTTTAAAAGAGAGTTGGGGTAGGAGGGGTGCGGGGCAAAGCCTAGTAAAGGCCTTTGCAATTTACCTTTGCAATTTCTTCTTCTCTTCACCTGAAGCACTTTTGCCTCCTGTTCACCTTTAACTTTGTCACTTACTCCACCCATCTGCCAAACACCCTGCTCCCTCATCCGTATCCACATATCACTTAAGGGCGTGTCCCACTTTCACGACCTAATTCACAACTTTTTTTTACACGTGGACATTTTTCATCAGGCTAGAAAAACGCCCCGACCTACTTGATGCCACGAGTACCTACGACTAGCATCACAGCCTGCTACGACCTACCTACGATCTACCTACGACCTCCTACGACCTCATGACGGCCATGCTGCGAGTATGAGTCAAGGGCAAACTCGGCAGAGGTCGAGAATTAGGTCGTGACAGTTGGACAGGCCCTCAAGTGATATGTGGATACGGATGAGGGAGCAGGGTGTTTGGCAGATGGTTGGAGTAAGTGACAAAGTTCGAGGTGAACAGGAGGCAAAAGTGCTTCAGGTGAAGAGAAGAAGAGTGAATTGCAAAGGCAATGGGAGGGAGATATAGAGTCATAGAGAGTCACAGAGTGATACAGCGTGGAAACAGGCCCTTCGGCCCAACTTGCCCACACCGGCCAGCATATCTCAGCTACACTAGTCCCATCTGCTTGTGTTTTGGTCCATATCCCTCCAAACCTGTCCTATCCATGGACCTCTCTGTTTCTTAAACATTGGGATAGTCCCAGCTTCAACTATCTCCTCTGGCAGCTCGTTCCATACACCCACCCCCCTTTGTGTGAAAAAAGTTACCCCTCAGATTCCTATTAAATCTTTTCCCCTCCACCTTAAACCTATGTCCTCTGGTCCTCGATTGACCTACTAAAGAGAGAGGGGGAGGGGAGGCATTATTTTAAATTGGAGAATTCAATGTTCATACCGCTGGGTTGTAAGCTACTCATCCATAAGATTCATGGGAATCTTGCTGTGTGTGTGTGTAGCATTGCGGCCAACAACTAAACTGTGTGGTGCTTCCTGGGCCAGCTGAGGGCACTTTGTTTTTCTCATTGATACTGTGATTAGTATTCCAGTCGGTCCTTGTGCCTTGGATACAGCAGAGCTACAGCCAGTTATGTCCACGTCTCTTTGCAGCATTGGGAAGATGGACCAGTGACACCAAAAAACTGTGGCCAGAACGTTAATCTCCATCAGAGGTGCCAGATAGCTCCAATGGATGGGTTGGTTTACCTTGTTAAAATGCAGGTTTTAGCATAAAGTGCGGCACGGTGGCGCCGCGGGACATTTGCTGCCTTACAGCGCCAGAGGCCAAGGTTCGATCCCGGCTACCGGTGCTCGTCGGTATTGAGTTTGTACGTGACCTGCATGGGTTTTCTCCGAGAACTTTGGTTTCCTCCCACACTCCAAAGACGTGCAGCTTTGCAGGTTAATTGACTTGGGGTAAATGTAAAAATAATGTACCTACTGTGCGTAGGATAATGTAAATCTGCGGGGATCGCTGGTTGGTGTGGACTCGATGGGCCGAAGGTCCTGTTTCCGAGCTGTATCTCTAAACTAAACTGAAATAAAGAGGTGGAGAGATCCAGATTGTGAACGCATTTCAAACGCATTCCCTTTGATTTTCATTAAGAGTGGTTCTGAAGGAGATACATATTGCCACACTGCAATCTCCCAACTCTAACAAGCGCCGCTGAGATCCAGCCGTCTCTACAAGTCCGCATGCCTCCAACGTTACTCATCAGCAATGCTAGGCTGTTCTGCTTTTCTTCTGTAATTTTCTCTTTGTCGAAGTGGAACAATTATAATCACACCTATGATTAGTTATTGCAACTTGCAGAACATTGTAAACAGCTGAATTAACAGTCAACAGTTGCACATCTGTCTTGCCGCATAGTGGAACGATGAATAATCCCATTAGTACACCATCCACAGGCGGATCCTCCAAACCCAAGTTACCTATTGTTAGCAGAAAGTTACACAGCACAGAAACAGGCCTTTTGACCCAGTTCGTCCATGTCAACCGAGATGCCCAATCTAAGCTAATCCCATTTGCCTGCATTTTGGGCAATATCCTTTAGACTTTCGATCAAAGATACTAGATACCTTTGCTTTAGATATATTGCGCAGACGCAGGCTCTTCGGCCCACCGAGTGCGCGCCAACCAGCGATCCCCATGCATTAGTTCTATCCTACACACTAGGGGCAATTTACCGAAGGCAATTAAGCTACAAATCTACAGTACGTCTTTGGAATGTGTTTGGAAGCCAGAGCACACGGAGAAAACCTACAAGGTCACAGGGAGAACGTACAAACTCTGTACAGACAGCATCCGTAGTCAGGTTCGATCCCAGGACTCTGGCGCTGTGAGGCAGAAACTCCACCGCTGCGCCACCGTGCCACCCTATCACTATCCCTCTGAGTCTTTCCTATCCATGCCTCAACTACCTTCTCTGACAGCTCCATTGCAAACACCCACCGCCCCCAAATGGTGAAAAAGTTGCCCCTCAGGTTTGTAGTAGATCTTTACCCCCGCCCCCCCCCCCCCCCCCCCCCCACCACCTTAGCTTTCTTTAAACATAGCGCAGTTTAGTTTAGAGATACAGAGCAGAAAAAAAAACCTTCGGCCCACCGTGTCCGCGCCGACCAGTGATCTGCACGCACTGACACTATCCCGCACGCACCAGGGACAATTTTACAATTTCACCAAGCCAATTAACCTACAGACCTGTGGAATGTGGGAGGAAACCGGAGCTCCCGGAGAAAACCCAAGCAGGTCACGGGGAGAATGTACAAACTCTGTACAGACAGCATCAAACCCGGGTCTTTGGCGCTGTCAGGCAGCAACTCTTCCTTCAAATCTCGATTGATCGAAGTGCAGTTTAAAATATATTCCTCGTTTTGTCATTTATAGTTAAGTAACGTTCCGTGTTCTTGACGTCAGTGTGTTTACCTTTCGGAAGCTTAACAGAACTCATTTAAGTCCAGAACTAACTAACCTTGCGGGAGTAAACCACCGCAGCTATTCCGAAGGGGAAACAGCAAAAGGCGGTGGTGAAAATGGACCAGCACAGGTAGGTTGCCACCGCTTCATCCTTGTGATTCTCCGAGGTCTTTGTCATCAGCCTGTGCTCAGGGTTGCTTGGACTTCCCAGTCTCTGATGCACTGAATCGATTCTAGAATATTGGCGTGACAAAACAAAAATCCTCCAGTGAGTCCAATTTTACCGTTGTGCCGCTTGGAGCAGAGGGCAACATCAAATATAATTTAGGACTGCGTTGTACTTGAAGGTTCATGGTGATGGGTTCTGGGAGCAGAATTAGGCCATTCGACCCATCAAGTCTACTCCGCCATTCAATCATGGCTGGTCTATCTTTCCCTGTCCGCACCATTCTCCTGAACTTCTCCCCCGTAACCCCGGACACCCGTACTAATCAAGAATCCTTCCTTAAAAACCATCTGTTGCCGGCCTCCGCAGCCGTCTATGGCAGTGAATTCTACAGATTCTCCACCACCGACTAAGGGTCATGGAGATGGAACGGCACGGAAACAGGCCACTCGGCCCACCTTTTCCATGCCGACCAAGTTGGAGTGTTGGGCTCGTCCCATTTGCCCTCATTTGGCCCATTGCCCTCGTCGACCCCCCCCCCCCCCCCCCCCCCAAGATTCCACCACTCACCCAATTCCAGGGGTGATTTACGCTGGGTATCCACGTCTGTAGCCGCCTCCGGCAGCGCTCCAGATATGGGCTACACTATGAGTCAAAAAGTTGCCTGAGGTCCCTCGTAATTTTCCCCCCCTCTCACCTCAAACCAATGCCCTCCAGTTATAGAATCTTCTAGCTTGGAAAAAGACAGTGAGCTTTCACTTTATCCATGCCCCTCATGGCCTTGTACACCTCTATAAGGCCACCCTCCTACGATCCAAAGGAAAGATTCTCAGCCCATCCGGCCTCTCCCTATAACTCAGGTCAGGAAACTGTTTTCTGGTGACTCTGCCCTTTCCAACTGTAGACGATATGTGTGTATACCTTTAAATATAGTGACATATCCACCACTAACCACTCCCCTTACCATTCAGTATAATTGTGACCTTCCCACCCCTGTCTCTCTCTCTAGCATCCGTGGCAGACCGCGTACAGCTCGGGCTGCGATGTATTTGACTAGTGAATAAAACAGTAGTAAAGACTCTGTGAGTAAGAGACCATTCTTTACACCAACTTAATTACATCCAACTAATAGCCTTCAACATATGTCCTCCGGTTCTTGAATCCCCCACCCTGAGGTGAAAGACTCTGTGCAGCCATCCTATTTATTCCCTTCATGATTTTATACACCCTTATAAGATCACCCCTCAGCCTCCTGCACTCCAAGGATTAAAGTCCGAGCCTGCTCAACCTCTCCATGTAGCTCAGAACTCTTGAGTCTAGAAAAATGAGGGGGGACCTCATTGAAACATACAGAATAGTGAAAGGCTTGGATAGAGTGGATGTGGAGAGGATGTTCCCACCAGTGGGAGGGTCTAGGACTAGAGGTCATAGCCTCAGAGCTATAGGACATTATTTTAAGAAGGAGATGAGGAGGAATCTCTTTAGTCAGAGGGTTGTGAATCTGTGGAATTCTTTGCCACAGAAGGCTGCAGAGGCCAAGTTAGTCGATACTTTTAAGGCAGAGGAAGATAGATTCTTCATTAGTACGGGTGTCAGGGGTTATGGGGAGAAGGCAGGAGAATGGGGTTAGGGGGTAGATCAGCGATGGGGAATGGAGATAGATCAGCGATGATCGAATGGCAGAGTAGACGATGGGCTGAATCGCCGAATTCTACTCTTATCATTTATAACCTTATGAGTCCTGGCAGCATCCTCGTTAATGTGCACTCTTTCCAGCTAAACTAGATTCTACTTGCAGTAGAGTCAGGAAGAAGCAGGTGTTTTACATTCCAATTCCGTGCTGTATTCAGCTATTGACAGAGAGTTGGATGTCTAATTTCTCATGTTATTGATTTTGGCTAAAATTAATTTTCTCTCTACTAGATGACACATCTACTGATATTTCCATCCTCAATACCATATAACCATATAACCATATAACCATATAACAATTACAGCACGGAAACAGGCCATCTCGGCCCTTCAAGTCCGTGCCGAACAACTTTTTTCCCTTAGTCCCACCTGCCTGCACTCATACCATAACCCTCCATACCCTTCTCATCCATATGCCTATCCAATTTATTTTTAAATGATACCAATGAACCTGCCGCCACCACTTCCACTGGAAGCTCATTCCACACCGCTACCACTCTCTGAGTAAAGAAGTTCCCCCTCATGTTACCCCTAAACCTCTGTCCCTTAATTCTAAAGTCATGTCCTCTTGTTTGAATCTTCCCTATTCTCAAAGGGAAAAGCTTGTCCACATCAACTCTGTCTATCCCTCTCATCATTTTAAAGACCTCTATCAAGTCCCCCCTTAACCTTCTGCGCTCCAGAGAATAAAGACCTAACTTATTCAACCTATCTCTGTAACTTAGCTGTTGAAACCCAGGCAACATTCTAGTAAATCTCCTCTGTACCCTCTTTATTTTGTTGACATCCTTCCTATAATTGGGCGACCAAAATTGTACACCGTACTCCAGATTTGGTCTCACCAATGCCTTGTACAATTTTAACATTACATCCCAGCTTCTATACTCAGATTTATAAAGGCTAGCATACCAAAAGCTTTCTTTACCACCCTATCTATATGAGATTCCACCTTCAAGGAACTATGCACGGTTATTCCCAGATCCCTCTGTTCAACTGTATTCTTCAAATTCCCTACCGTTTACCATGTACGTCCTATTTTGATTTGTCCTGCCAAGGTGTAGCAAATCACATTTATCAGCATTAAACTCTATCTGCCATCTTTCAGCCCATTTTTCCAACTGGCCTAAATCAATCTGTAGACTTTGGAAATCCTCTTAATTATACACAACACCCCCTATCTTGGTATCATCTGCATACTTACTAATCCAATTTACCACCCCTTCATCCAGATCATTGATGTACATGACAAACAACAAAGGACCCAACACAGATCCCTGAGGCACCCCACTAGTCACCTGCCTCCAACCCGACAAACAGCCATCCACCATTACCCTCTGGCTTCTCCCATTCAGCCACTGTTGAATCCATCTTGCTATTCCTGCATTTATACCCAACAGTTGAACCTTCTTAACCAACTTTCCATGAGGAACCTTGTCAAAGGCCTTACTGAAGTCCATATAGACAACATCTACTGCTTTACCCTTGTCAATGTCCCTAGTAACCTCTTCAAAAAATTCAAGAAGATTAGTCAAACATGACCTTCCAGGCATAAATCCATGTTGACTGTTCCTAATTAGACCCTGTTTATCCAGATACTTATATATATTATCTCTAAGTATCTTTTCCATTAATTTGCCCACCACTGAAGTCAAACTAACCAGTCTATAATTGCTAAGTTTACTTTTAGAACCCTTTTTAAACAATGGAACAACATGCGCTGTACGCCAATCCTCGGGGACTATTCCCGTTTCTAATGACATTTGAAATATTTCTGTCATAGCCCCGGCTATTTCTACACTAACTTCCCTCAATGTCCTAGGGGATATCCTGTCAGGACCTGGAGACTTATCCACTTTTATATTTTTCAAAAGTGTCAGTACTTCTTTTACTTTGAAACTCATAGTATCCATAGCTACTCTACTAGTTTCCCTTACCTCACATAATTCAATATCCTTCTCCTTGGTGAATACCGAAGAAAATAAATTGTTCAATATCTCCCCCATCTTTTTTATCTCTGCAGATAGCTGTCCACTCGGTCTCTCCAATGGACCAATTTTATCCCTTGTTATCCTTTTGCTATTAACATAGCTGCAGAAACCCTTTGGATTTACATCATGAGTAAATTAGATATGTTTCTATGCCTATGTTTCTAGGATACTTCTTTCTCAGCACAACCTGGTGTATTGTTTTGGATAGAATGAAATATGTTCATAAGTGAAAGTATCAGAATTTGGCCATTTGGCCCATCTAGTTTACCGATGACTTGGAGTAGTCAATCGTGTCACTCATGGCTGATCATGGCCTCATTCAATCATGGCTGATCTATCTCTCCCTCGTAACCCCATTCTCTTGCCTTCTCCCCATAACCCCTGACACCTGTATTAATCAATCAATTTCTTCCTTAAACATATCCATTGGCTTGGCCTCCACTGCCTTCTGTGGCAATAAATTCCACAGATTCACCACCCTCTGACTAAAGAAATTCCTTCTCAACTCCTTCCTAAAGGAATGTCCTTTAATTCTGAGGCTACGACCTCCGGTCCTAGACTCTTCCACTAGTGGAGACATCCTCTCCACATTCACTCTATCCAGGCCTTTCACTATTCGGTAAGTTTCATTGAGGTCCCCGCCTCATCCTTCTAAACACCAGCGAGTACAGGCCCAGCGCCGACAAACGCTCATCGTATGTTAACCCACTCATTCCTGTGATCATTCTTGTAAACCCCTCCCGAGCCAGCACATCCTTCCTCAGGTACTGTGCCCAATATTGCTCACAATACTCTAAATGTGGCCTGACCAGCACCTTATACAGCCTCAGCTTGTTAATACGAATATTTCTTATTAATCATTAATAAGAATTAATGTTAACATAGAACTCACACCTAATTCCCCTAACTTTCAAAATGGATCTAATCCAGAGGACATAGGTTTAAGGTGAGGGGGGGAAAATTTAATAGGAATCTGAGGGGTAACTTTTTCACACAAAGGGTGGTGGGTGTATGGAACGAGCTGCCCCGGAGGAGGTAGTTGAGGCTGGGACTATTGCAACGTTTAAGAAACATTTAGACAGGTAAATGGATAGGACAGGTTTAGTGGGATATGGGCAAAATGCAGTTGGGTGGGGCTAGTGAAGATGGATGTGGGCAAGTTGGGGCCAAGGCCCTGTTTCCACATTGTGTGAGTCTATGACACTAATCCTTGAATATTTTCTTTAACTTTGTTCCTAAAGACTGACGTTAAATAACTTAACTAATACCTTCCTCTGGTGTTAAATAATAACCAATGGATATTATTTCAGAATTTTCCAAAATATCTCTGAGGACACACTTTCCAAAAACCATTTAAAATGTGATTTGACAATGTTAAATCAATCATTATATTGTCAGGCTATAAACAAATGTAGCAACACAGACCCTGTGATTATTATGGGCTGTCCCACTGTACGAGTTCATTCAAGAGTTCTCCCGAGTTTCCCCTGATTCGAACTCGGAGAATTACGGTAATGGCCGCTCTTAGGTACTCGCGGCTCTCGTGGACATTTTTCAACATGTTGTAAAATCCTCACGAGTCTTCACGAGCTTACCGCGTTTCCCAAGTACCTGCCGTTAGCGTTACGAGCCGCTAAGAGACGTCCCCGAGCTCCGACGTACCCGCTACGTACACTCTATGTGCTTACCATGAGTTTGATTTTTTTAAACTCGGGAGAGCTCTTGAATGACCTCGTACAGTGGGACAGCCCCTTTAGTCTTGCCTGCCTGCCATTTGAAGACTAACTCACCTTTCACATCACTATGTCCAGTGTTAATGAGGGAACCTTCCTACAATTTGACTTAAATAAAGCCTTCGCAATTCAGAATAAACCCCGCAAAAACAAACACCTTTTCTTGGATCGGTTGAATCTTTTAAGGCAATTTTTTTGAATCTTTTTGTGAATCTTTTGAGGCAAATCCAAATTTAAAATGTCGCGCAGCCACTCTCAATATCTACTGACTTATCACCTCAAGCTTTCCTTTATAGTGTTATCAAACCATATTCCATCTCGTTTTATTGGGAGTCTATTTTCTAATCTACTGGGTTGGCCTCTTACTCTTGCACTAGTTTCGCTGATACTGATCCCACCTTTATTCTGCGTTCACCGATCCATTCCTCCGACCGTCTCAACTGCCAAAACTTTGGGCCCCTTTATCAGGCCACATTCTAGAACCTGCCTGTTTCAAACATCATCCAGAGCATGACTGTTGGTCGGCATCTGCGGTTTGCTACTGATTATAAACATGTCCTTGATGGGGGTTTTTGTTTTGGAATTCTCTAAACTAGTGATCTGTGGAGAGGGAGGTATTGAACACGTTGAAGGTCAAGGAAGACAGATCTACAGCCAAGAATGAGGAGGGCCAGGGAGGGGTTGTAGAGTTGACTGGGATTGCATTGAATCACGGTGCTTGAACAGGCTTGAAGGCAAATGGACTATTTATGCACACTCCTATTTATGTCCATTAAGTAGAACTAATGATCATTTGTTGGGAGAATGTTAGCAGGGACATAAACAACTGTAAAATGAATGATTCCAGGTACCAGAGCGGTTCTGGTTAATTACCTCACACTTCTAGAGGTGCCCTCCATTCCATCTTCCCATGATCAAGAGCTTTATCAGCCTGGAAGCAGGTTGAAATCTTTTTTTTTAACGCAAGGTGATAAATAATTGTCCAAAACAAACCACAAAGAACAAATGCGCTGGTTCGATGTATTGTTTAGGTTGCAATTAGCTTTACCACAAATGATTAATTGTGGGACAATTCAGAACATCTATTATTCATGTTCCAATTATCCTAACTGCTGATTATCAGCCCAAGCGGTCGTGGGAGTAAGAGATCGCCTTTCGGAACATTTGTCACGAACCTCTGCCGCGTATGATCGAGACGTAAACATTGCATTCTCCGATTTCAGGTAATCTGCTGTTGTGTTCAGTTTTGGTCGCCCTGCTATAGCGAGGATGTTGCTAAACTGGAGAGAGTGCAGGGAAGATTTACGAGGATGTTGCCTGAGCTGCAGGGAGAAGTTGGGCAGGTGGAAGCGTAAGTCCTTGGAGCGCAGGAGGACGTGAGGTGATCTTTAGAGAGATGCATTAGGTTTTTTGAGGGGAATAGATTGGGTAAATGGACTGAGATGTCAAGTGCCATCTTCCTCGCTGCCGTGTGCTGGGGCTACAGGGCGAAGGTCGCGGATGCCAACAGCATCAACAAGCTAATCAGGAAGGCTGGCTCCGTCCTGTGGGGTGGAGTTGGATTCACGGGAGGTGGTCTTTTATTTTGCATCAAAAATAATTTATTTGATTACGAGCACGATACAAAAACCAAAAAAAAAAACAAAACCATGGTGACATACCCACCACCATATGACACCCACCACCATATGACACCCATCACCATATGACACCCACCACCATATGACACCCATCACCATATGACACCCCCACCTCCTTATGACACCCACCACCATGTGACACCCACCACCATATGACACACCCACCTCCTTATGACACCCACCACCATGTGACACCCACCACCATATGACACCCACCACCATATTTACAAAATCACCAAATAAATCAAACACTAAATTCCAAACATCTATGTCACAAATCTACTAAGTAACTACTATACAACTACGTTCCTCTCTAACACCACCCGGACGCGGACGTAACCCCGGTAATGGTTACGCATCTGGCTCGGGCAAAGGCCTCTTCCGCCTGGCGCCGTGACTCCCGGATGGCCAGCTGGGCCAGGCCTGGGAGGTTGCTCTTAGAGTGGGGGGGATGCTCCTCAAACTACGGAGTATCTTGGACAATACAGCTCACCCCCTCCATGACACACTGGTCAACCTGAGGAGCACCTTCATCACCAACAGACTGCTTCCACCAAGATGCAGCAAAGAACACAGCAGGAGATCCTTTTTCCCTATGGCTATCAAACTCTGCAACTCCTCCCCCTTATGTCGTGGGGTAGACTGACTGAACCTTTCTGAGCCTCCTCCTATTACCCAGGTCCTCTCACACAAACCCTTCTTCCCACCTTACCCCTAAACCCTTATCGCCCTGTTTCTACTCCCTTTCACCAGCACTTTCCACCCAAAAATCCCCCTCCCCTCAGCCATTCACTCCTCCCCTCTCTCTGTCATTCCCATCTGCCACCACCACCACTTCAGGAGAAGGCAGGAACGGGGTACTGATTGGGGATGATCAGCCATGCTCACATTGAATGGCGGTGCTGGCTCGAAGGGCTGAATGGCCTACTCCTGCACCTATTGTCTATTGTCTATTGTCTATTGTCACCCCTCATTCAATGCCACGCTCCACCTTCCTCTCCAATTTGATTCCAGAATCTTCATTCGTTTCATCTCCACTCATCACCTCTCAACCTCGGGCATTACCTCCTCCCTTTCCTCCCCTCTCCCAACCTGCCCTATATCTGATAATCAACTCCTTCTCACCTGATCCATCTATTTCTTATTAGCCCCATCCCCGGTTCCCTCCCACACTCCAAGGATGTACAGGTTTGTAGATTACTTGGCTTCTGTCAATTGTAAATTGTCCCTAGTGTGTGTAGGATACTGCTAGTATATGGGGTGATCATTGGTTGGCACAGACATGGTGGGCCGAAGGGCCTGTTTCTGCGCTGTATCTACAAAATCTAGAGCCTAAAACCTTATGCCTTTATATTTGCGCTTGGTAGCTCTACAAACCTCTTCAGTTTTAAGAAAATTACTCTCCCGGGCTTGTTTAAAAATGCAAGAAATTAGCTTGGTTCCTTGTGATTTGTTTTGGCAACAGTAGAAAATGAAGAGAAACACTGAGTACATTTTTGTCGTAATAGTGTTTGGGCAGAGATTGTTATCCCGGGGACGTGTGCACAGTGTTTGTGGAGCGTACCAGCTTTAGAATCCCCAGAATGGAGTAAAATGCAAAGAAAATAATGTGGCTAGTGCATTTCTTTGGCGTCAATTAGTGTCGCTTTGCCTCTGATGCTCATCATCTGCTCACCAGGCAGCCCATTGTCCCACTTCATTCCCCATCCCTGCACGTGCAAACGGTTCGGTTATCCATTCGTGATTTGCATGAAACTTTAAAATTGTGTAAGCGGCATTAAAAAGATGGCAGGGTCTCCTTATAAATTTCCCAGTAGTATCCCGCAGTTCCAGCTCGTTTCTAAGCCCACCGCGCCTGAATCGTGGTGCAGTTCCAGCCTTGGGCTCCGTATCTGCCAAAAAACATGGCATGAAATTTTAATTAGTGTTGGCTTCCAAACAGCAGCTGAGTTTGAATTCGAGACCTGCTCCATTCATCCAAATTGCAGGAAAAGAGGCCTTTAATTTCTACTGCATAAGTAATGTTTCACAAACACTCAGTCATTAAAGTCTTTTGCCTTGCCTTGACAGCTAGCTTTCAGCAATGGGGACTCTAAAAGTGACGGACTGGTTTTCATGCAGGGTCCTCCAGATTTGTGTGTAAATCAGATTTTAAACAGATATTATGTGCATTTAAAATCGTAATGTATTTCGCTAGAGTCGTTTTAAACATTAAATATATTCTTAGTTAAATGCAAAATAGATTTCAGGAAAGATTGGATGGATTGGCTTTGTGTATTTTGTGCATTTGAATTTTAATATGTTGCAAATAAATATATAATATAAATAAATAAAACAGGGCTAATGAAGCACCATGTTTTTTGCAGATAATAGCTCTATGCCAGTGAATGAATATGAATTGCTTCCTTTGAAGCAATCTATCAATGTAAAGATCAAAAAATGTAAATAATGATCTTCTATGGACTGCATCTTTGGTTGCACAAAGAGTCCGTGCCGACCAGCGGGCGCCCTGCACTAGCACTATCCTACAAATTAGGGACCATTTACAATTCTTACCAGTCAATTGGCCTACAAATCCTGTACGTCTTTGGAGTGTGGGAGGAAACCGGAGCATCCGGAGAAAAGCCACGCAGGTCACGGGGAGAATGTACAAACTCCGTACAGACAAGCACCCGTAGTCAGGATCGGACCCGGGTCTCTGGCGCTGTAAGGCAGCAACTCCACTGCTGCGCCACCGTGCTGCCCCATGTGACAATAGACAATAGACAATAGGTGCAGGAGTAGCCCATTCGGCCCTTCGAGCCAGCACCGCCAGTCAATGTGATCATGGCTGATCATCCACAATCAGTACCCCATTCCTGCCTTCTTCCCATATCCCCTGACTCTGCATTCTCTAAGAGCCCCATCTAGCTCCCTCTTCAAAGTATCCAGAGAACCGGCCTCCACCGCCCTCTGAAGCAGAGAATTCCACAGACTCACAACTCCCTGTGAGAAAAAGTGTTTTCTTGTCTCCGTTTTAAATGGCTTACCCCTTATTCTTAAACTGTGGCCCCTGGTTCTGGACTCCCCTAACATCGGGAACATGTTTCCTGCCTCTAGTGTGTCCAAACCCTTAACAATCTTCTATGTTTCAATAAGATCCCCTCTCATCCTTCTAAACTCCTGAGTGTACAAGTCCAGCCGCTCCATTCTCTCAGCATGTGACAGTCCCGCAATCCTGGGAATTAACCTTGTAAACCTACGCTGCACTCCCTCAATAGCAAGAATGTCCTTCCTCAAATTAGAGGTCCAAAACCGCACACAATACTCCAGGTGTGGTCTCACTAGGGCCCTGTACAACAGCAGAAGGACCTCTTTGCTCCTACACTCGACTCCTCTTGTTATAAAGGCCAACATGCCATTCGCTTTCTACACTGCCTGCTGTACCTGCATGCTTACTTTCATAGACTGATAAACAAGGACCCCCAGATCACGTTGTACTTCCCCTTTTCCCAACTTGACACTATTTAGATAGTAATCTGCCTTCCTGGTGCCAAAGTGGATAACCTCATATTTGATACCAAAGTGGATAGCCTCACATTTATCCGCATTAATCTTCATCTGCCATGCATCTGCCCACTCCCCCAACCTGTCCAAGTCACCCTGCACTCTCATAGCATCCTCCTCACAGTTCACACTGCCACCCAGCTTTGTGTCATCTGCAAATTTGCCAATGTTACTTTGAATCCCTTTATCCAAGTGGAGGTCTGCTATGTGATTTTTCAGGGATGTGTGCAAAACAAGGTATTTCACTGTACCTTGGTTCATGTGACAATAATGTATAATTGAATCGAATCATTTAGATGGAAGTGTGCAGTTCACCATAGGAATACCTGATGTTGTTAACTCCACACAATAGAAAGGAAGGAGGTTCAATTCACCAGTATAAACCCCATCTCAGTAAACACAAACCTCACCAGAGTCTGAAACAAACCATGTTGAACAGTTATTTTATTATTAAACTGAGATAATAAGCAAACAAATGAAGATTAATTACAGTATGTCTTATATTAACATTTTTCTTTTGTAAATCCATTACTCAGGGCGCAATGTTTAAAGGTAATTAAATGCAGCAATTTAATGATTCAAACATCATCATCGAATTATTGCAGAATAAAACATAAGAAGGTTTTGCAATGCAACCAGAAGGATTGCTAGAAATGAGGCAATATGTATTTGCAACAGCTTCAGTTGAAGTTAAATATTTCAGAATGTTTAACAGCGAATTATGAAAATGAATATGATATTTCAGGAGATAGACACAACGTACTGGAGAGACGTCATCATGCAACGCCATGCCAGGTGGTGACATCATCGCGCAACGCCACGCGCTAGACGTACGCCGTCAAGACGCTGCGTACGACCGCAATGCGCCTGCGTGCTGACAGGCCGTTATCGCGCGAAGATTTCGGACACTGTCAGATTTTCGGAGCCCCACGCGATGTCGGGACCAGCCCCGCACAACTCCGCGCTTCCAAGTGGGACCGGCCCCGTGCAGCCATACGGTGCCCGTACGCCTCAAGCGACCACGTTTGGTTGCGCCAAACGCATGCAATCGCATGCAAGTGGGACAGGCCCTTAACTCAGCGGGTCAGGCAGCATCTCTGGAGAAAAAGGACGGGTGATGTTTTGGGTCATGACGTTTCTTCAGAATTGAACCCAGACAACATCCATCCTTTTTCTCCAGGGATGCTGCCTGACCCGCTGAGTTACTCCAGCACTGTGTGTCTATCGTTGGGATAAACCAGCATCTGCAGTTCCTTTCCACACATGATATTTCGGGAGCCAGGAGAATAGCAGACACACTTCAGATAGCAGTTCAGAAGCTGACGATGTGCTTGCGATCAGAAAACATTATTTCACTATTTTTATACCACGTGATGTCAGCGTGCCATTGCAAGATTCCGCAGATGCTGGGAACCTGAATTAAAATAGGAAGTGGTGGAAATACTGGAAATATCCTCAGAGTTACTCCAGCACTTTGTGTCCTTTTCTGGAAATACTCAGCAGGTCAGGCAGCATCTGTGGTGAGTATTGCTTCAGACTGATGCTCTTTTATCAAAATTGTTTGGCTTTTCCCAGTTCTGTGAAATCCAAGCTGAAAAATTAACTGTGTTCCTCTCTCTCCACAGCTGCTCCTTTGTGAACATGAATGTCAGGTGTTCACATTTTCTATGCCCGAGAGATTAACTGTGGAGGAATAATAACTGAAGACATTGCTACACTCTAATTAGAAATAGCAAGCAAGAAGTCAACTGTAAATTTGGGCCCAGAAATCTGATGATGCTGTGCTCGTGTATCTGTGACAATGCAATGACTCACAAACCTGATGGTGATAAAAACATTTGGTTTCCAGGTGAATGGTCACGCTAAGTCCACCTGTGAAAAGTGGAGCTGCCTCAAAGACAGGTAACATTGGACTGGCAGCACCGTGAACCCTGGCCCACTTGTAAATGAACAATTAAATAATTGTTTTATAATGATCCATTCTCAATCTAAGTCCCCAGCTCAAAGCATGGTCAACTAAAACAAAGTGGTGGAGGACGCAAAGTGCTGGGGGAACACAGCGGGTCAGGCAGCATCTCCGGAGAACAATGTTTTCAAGTCAAGACCCTTCTTTGGACTGATTTTAAGAGGGATTTGATAGCTGGAAAGGGGGAGAAGCGGGACAAAGCATTAAGTCCATACAGGCAAGAGGGACTTTTAATAGGCAGATGACAATATTTTGCTTTGGGACCCTCCTTCAGTCTGAAACATTGTCTGTTCATTTCCCCCCTCTAGATGCCGGCTGTCCTAGTGAGTTCCTCCAGAATTTTGTCTTTTGCTCAACATGCCAGCATCTACAGTTTCTTGCATCGCTTGAGTATGGTTATGGAATCTCTTTGGGGCAATGTAGGTGCTTGGATCCATTCTGATAGCAATCTGGCTGTGTGCCTGCTATTTATAGCCAGTAGCGCCTGGCCTAACCTGCCCACGCCGGCCAACATGTCCCAGCTACACTAGTCCCACCTGCTTGTGCTTGGTCCATAACCCTCCAAACCTGTCCTATCCATGTACCTGTCTAACTGTTTCTTAAACATTGGGATAGTCCCAGCCTCAACTACCTCATGTGGCGTGGGCAAGTTAGGCCAGGCGCTACTGGCTATAAATAGCAGGCAGCTTTTTCCATTCACCCACCATCCTTTGTGTGAAAAAGTTACCCCTCAGATTCCTATTAAATCTTTTCCTCTTCACTGGTCCTCAATTCCCCTACTCTGGGCAAGAGACTCTGCATCTACCCGATCTATTCCTCTCATGCTTGTATACACCTCTATAAGATTCCCCCCCCCCCCCCCCCCCCATCCTCCAGCACTCAAAGGAATAGAGACCTAGTCTACTCAACTTCTCCCTGTAGCTCAAACCCAACTTTGGCACTCAAGGCCCAAGTTCTGACTGCCGACTGAATGCAGGAATTCATGAACAATAATGGAGATAAGACTAAGTGCTGGGCTGGGTCCAGGAGGATGGAGATAGAGAGACCAGTCAGGCAGGGTTCAGGTTGTAGATCAGGGTCGAGGGGCTGAGGAATTAGGTCTGGAGTGGTCAAGAGAATGAGAGATGTTGGGAGATGGGTAGGGGGATTTGAACAGCTGAGGAGAGGTAGCCTGTACCTTGGTGGACTGAGGGAAATAAAGAAGCAGCAGGCAGTTCATTAAATAAAGGGGGGCCCATCTGAATTGGGTTCCAGTGTTGGGCTGTGATCTACTGGGCGAGGTCCTTTCAAGTTGTTGTGGTGCCACAAGGTCAAACCTATAAACTGGAAGCATTCTCTGGCAATGCTCCAAGGAAGCACCAAATATAAAATGGTATCTTTAGATTCAGATCTGATGCAGAAATTAATCAACAGAGCTAATGCAATTTGTGACAGGAAGTGAAATGGTTGAATTTCAGAAATGGCTAAAATATTTGGAAATGCTTTACACATTAGGAAAAAAATAGTTCCATCCACCTGCATTTTTATAATATGTTTGTCTTAAATATGGATCGGAGAAGAGACGATGAGCTCGTCCTGTATCATTAAAGTCATGAGTATAACCATCGCCCACACATCTCCTGGTCAATGCTCCCCTACTTTTTTCAATCAATGTCTTCCCATTGAATTTTTTTTTCCATTCGCAATCAAGGCCTCTCCTCTTCTCCCAACCACATCCTCTTCTCCCAGGACCTTTAGAAGAGCTCCATCAGTATTACAACATTCCACACCCATTCTTGATGAGATGTGCTTGAATTTGCCACATGACATCGAAATAAGGGGGCGGGGGACATAATTATAACTTAACCAATAGTTAAAGGCCTGGATAGAGTGGATGTGGAGAGGATGTTTCCAATCGTGGAAGAGTCTAGGACCCAGAGGCCAAGCCTCGGAATAAAACAACTTACCTTTAGAAAGATGAGGAGGAATTTATTCAGTGAGAGGTTGGTGAATCTGTGGAATTCTTTGCCACAGAAGGCTGTGGAGGCCATGGATATTTTTAAGGGGGAGATTGACAGACTTGCGATTGGTAAGGGAATCGGGGGTTATGGGGAGAAGGCAGGAGAATGGGGTTGAGGGGGAAAGATAAATCAGCCATGATTGAATGGTAGAGCAGACTGAACTGTGAGTAGGTCACCAGCCAGAGGTCCAATGTCGACCGGCTCATGGGTCTACCGAGCAGAAAACAATCTCCGCCGGTGTAAACCAAGTTCCACATCTTTATGTCCAGTATAAGCGAATCGTTATGACTACAGTGATGAGAATAATTCCACACGATGTTGCTGTCAGGTTCAATATCCGGGCAATAAATGATGATTTCCTCGCAATCTCCTGGTCATCATTTCTAGAAGCCATGTCAGTCTGAAAAGAAAGAAGTCAAACTATTATTGAATGAGCAGTTTTAAAGTGAAATCATTCCTTTGTTTCTTGTCCCGCGGAATAAGGGAATTTCAAAGATGCTGCTGCCTGAATTTTGTGGGAACTATTCCGGGTTGGAAAACTGACCTTAACTCAATGTCCAAATCTAATTGGGTGATGAGATCTTCTTTCATTATATATCATATTATTTTATTATCTATATTACTAAAAGTCTGATCTTGACCACTTCCTGCTGTTCTGTATATTGATTTTAGAAAAAATGCTGCCACTTACGGCTGTGATTTTTGGCCATCTTACTCAGAGTCCCCCTCTGCTGCGCAGGACAAGAGGATTTTTGCATTCGATGAAAAATAAAAGAGTTATTAGTGTTAAAAAAATGTTGAGATTCTCTCTCCTGAAGTCCGTAAGGACTATAAAACCCGGAAGTGTTGAGTGCCTCAGTCAGTCTCTGCAAGATGTCGGACGCGAGAGGGTCACGTCTCACAGTCTGAGCTGTGAATAACACTGAACACACGTCTACTAAACTGTGAGTGGTTTTACTGACCTGTCAGTGCCCTTAATGTGGTTTGAAATTATAGTTTGGAAATGTTAAATCTGTGTTGCCTTTGGTTTGGAAATGCTAAAGCTGTGTTGCCTTTGGTTTGGAAATACTAAAGCTGTGTTGCCTTTGGTTTGGAAATACTAAATCTGTGTTGCCTTTGGTTTGGAAATGCTAACGCTGTGTTGCCTTTGGTTTGGAAATGCCAAAGCTGTGTTGGCTAATTAAAGTTGCCTTGCCTAATTAAAGTTGCCTTGCCTATTTAAAGTTGCATTGCCTTCTATATAATTAAAAGTCTAATCTTGACCACTTCCTGTTTGCGCTTTATATTAGAAACATAGAAACATAGAAAATAGGTGCAGGAGGAGGCCATTGATTTTAGAAAAATCGTTACCATGTACGGCTGTGATTTTTGGCCTTTTACGCAGATTCGCCCTCCGCTCATCAGAGCCGAGGATTTTTCCCATCGATGAATACTAAAAGAGTTATTAGTGTTTAAAAAATGTTGAGACTCTCTCTCCTGTCAATCACGCCATGAAGGCCACGCCCCTTCTAGTGGGAAGGGGGGAGGCACTATAAACCCAGAAGTGTGGGCGTGGCTCAGCCTCTGCAATATGGAGGAGGGAGAGGTCACGAATTGCTGTCTTTAGTGGCCTTGCACCCTGCTTGAAATGGTATGAAACTGCACTTGAATTTGGTGGCCTTGCACCCTGCTTGAGGTGGTAAGAAACTGTTCTTGGATTTGGTGGCCTTGCACCCTGCTTGAAATGGAATTTCAAGGAATAGCCGTAAGTCAACTGCCAGCCCACCAGCCGTGAGTGAGTGAGCTGCCTGCACAAAATAGGCTTGAGTGACTGAGCCACCAGCCCAAGAATCCATTCAGCCCACAATGTCTACGAGGCCTCTGGAAACCAGTCCCTTCAGCCCACAACAGCCATACTTGCGCTCCAGAAATACCCCCCCCCCCCCCACTGGCCACCAATATTGGAATTGGTGGAGAGGTGGAATATTGCGTTGGGGGACCAGCCCTCCTGTGTGATGCTGGGATCCAACGAGTCCCACTTAGTCTAGTATGTTATATTTTTCTTATATGTTGCTCACTTCTCTTGGTTATCGATGAAGCACATGAAGATAGTTGGGACATTGGCCTGAGGAACTCCACCTGTGATGTCCAAGGCCATAAAATAGCTTCAGTAACTACAACCGGAGTCATTGTTCGAGGGAGGTTCTCCCTTGACTAATGATGCCGGAGCTCCTGAATGTCCCACATAGTCAAATGCTTCCTTGTTACCAAGGGCAGCCACTCTCACCTAGCTGATTTTTCTATGGAAGGCCAAGGTCTGTAGAACAAGCAATGCTAATGGAAGCCAATCAATAAATACCAACATTTTGTGTCCATCTTTGGTGTAAAGCAGCATCTGCAATTCCTTCCTCCACAATAAATAGTAGTGGTGCTTAAATGCTGCTGGACATTGCCGGTGGAGATTTTAGTTTTATTTAGTTTAGAGATACAGCGCTGTAACAGGCCATATACCCACCACCCTCTGTGTGACAAGTTGCCCCTCAGGTTCCTATTAAATCTTTCCCCTCTCACCTTAAACCTATGTCCTCTGGTCCTTGATTCCCCAACTCTGGGTAAAAGACTCTGCAGATCTACCGTATCTATTCCCCTCGCAATCCTACACACCTCTGTAAGATTACCCTTCGGCCTCCTGCGCTCCAAGGGATAAAGTCCAAGCTTGCCCAACTTCTCCCGATAGCTCGTGCCCTCGGGTTCTGGCAGCATCCTCGTAAATCGTCTCTGCACCCTTTCCAGCTAATGGCCGTGTCCCACGGTGCGAGTTCATTCCAAGAGCTCTCCCGAGTTTAAAAAAAAATCAAACTCGTGGTAAGCACGGAGAATGAACGTAGCGGGTACGTCGGAGCTCGGGGACGTCTCTTAGTGGCTCGTAACTCTAACGGCAGGCAAGCTCGGGAAGACTCGTGAAGATTTTTCCACACGTTGAAAAATGTCCACGAGAGCCCCGAGTACCTGCGAGCGGCCATTACCGTAAATGTCCGAGTTCGAATCAGGGCAAACTCGGGAGAGCTCTTGGAATGAACTCGTACCGTGGGACAGGGCCATCAACAGTCTTCCTGGAGCAGGGGTGACGAAAATTGAACAGAGTACTCCATGTCCTTGGAATGAACGTAAAGCCGGATCTAATCAGGATTCGTCGGGATTGTTGCTGCAGATATGCCACGCTTTAACAGTCAACAACCCACTGCAGTAATCTTTAGATATCTGGGATGCAGCAGAAAATGCCAGAGGCTAGCAATTATGGACAGCATTTCACAGAGTGATGCCAACTTATGCTTTATTTGATGGTGTCATTTAGTCGCAGTCCGCACCTATCCTCAGATGCTCTGAATTGTTAATGTTGTAGCCTTAACACTTGTTCACATTTTTGCTCAGGGTTTTCAACTCACCTTGCAAGAATAAAACAAAGCAACTGCTCCAAGTGGGAAGAAGCAGAAGAGCAGATTGAAAACAGACCAGCTCATGTATGTGTCCACCCTTTCTGTTTCACGCAGTTCTATATTTCTCATGCCCGGTTCCATCCTTCTCTGTTGACTTGAATAGATGCAGAGTGATGAGCATTTTTACAATAAATATATAGCAATATTTAAAGCATTTTTAACTTGCTATTTTAAACAGCTTTTTCACTCGTGACAAAAACATTAATCAGATTTATTTGATGCATTCAGATTCTCATTATTTTTCTTTCACATATGCTGAATTTTTATTTACTTTTATAAGCACCATTATATGCATGCGGTAGTGTCAGCTTGGGAAGGCAGTCCATGCAGGAGAGGGAACACTCTGATTTAAAACCTCCACTGCCTTGTGGCCATATCTAGTCATGGAAAAGGCTCCAGGAGTAAACCTCAAGAAAATCCAGAGTCGGAGTCTCTGAGGCAGTTTGTCGTTGTCTACAACCTCGCTCTGGCAGCTCCCGCGACGGCGCTGGTGCCAAACGGTAACGGCCCTGCTGTTCCTTTGGGTTGGTCGGCGATGTGGAGAGGGGGGACGTGCTGCATGGGCAACAGCCTGTCCTCCATATGACATCGCCCAGGCTTGCATCTGAGGATGTATCACCCTTGTACATTTTCCTTGATCTCCATTCCCTTTGTGCTGTCTTCACACCTCATACTTCCTTTTCCATCCACTTCTTTATCTATGCACCGCCCACTCCCCTGACATCAGTCTGCAGGAGGGTCTCGATCCGAAACGTCACCCATCGAATTCTCTCCAGAGATTCTGCCTGTCCCACTGAGTTCCTCCAGCATTTTGTGCCTATCTTCGACTTAAACCAGCATCTGCAGTTCCTTCCCACACCCTCTTGCCCTGAACATTTTCGCCCTGGGGAAAAAAGGGTACTGAGTGTCTACCATATCGCTGTCCCACACATTCCTATGTACTTCTACCAGTCTCCGCTCAACTTCCAGTTCTCTGGAGAGAACAATCCAAGTTTGCCCAACCTCTCCTTGTGGCAAACACCAGGCAGCATTCTGGGAAACCTTTTCTGCACTCTCTCCAAAGCCTTCACACCCATCCCGTAGTGAACACAAGCCTTTAAATTGGTATAAGTAATAATTTGAAGACTACACAAATTTACAGCATCCAAATTATAGTTAAAAAAAAAATTAAATATAGTTTTCCTTGGACCATAAGAACTGTAAGACCATAAGGCATAGGAGTAGAATTAGGCCATTCGGCCCATCGTGTCTGCCATTTGATCATGGCTGATCTATTATTCCCTCTCATCCAAGGGTATCAGGGTAAAATCTCCCACCAGGGTCTCGAACCTTGACTGCTAGCAAGGCAGACCGTATAGTAAGTGGGTTTTCCAATTAACCTCCAACAAGCAGTATAGCATTTTGTTGAATATCAAAACTGCAGCAGCTATCGGAAATCTGAAATAAAAGCTAAATACTGGAAACGCTCAGCAGGTCAGGCAGCGTCTATGGAATGAGAAACACAAGTAACTGTTATGAAGACACAGAGTGACGGAGTAGTTCAGAGGCTCAGGCAGCATCTCAGGAGGTCATGGATGGGCAATATTTTGGGTTGAGACCATTCTTCAGACTAATTGAGGCAGGTGGGGGATGGGGAGGGGGGTGGGGGGGGAGGGAGAGAGAAAGCTGGAAGAGAGGAGGGGCCAGACAAAGCCTGGAAAGTAATAGGTGGATGCAGGCGAAGATTTGGTTTTTGATTGGCAGGCAGATGGTTGGACAAGGGCATCAAGATGGAAAAGATGAAGGTGTGAGACAAAAGGATTGAAGTTGCCAATTGTGAAGCTAGAGGAAGGAATGGTAGTGGAGGTGGGGGGGTGGGGGTGGGGGTGGAGAAATAGGTTCGAGTCCAGATGGGACACAGGGGAGAGGAGTGTGGGGGGATGAGTTGTATGGAGGGACGGAGAATGGAAGGGAATAGTGTTATGGAGTTACCTAAAATTGGGACATACAATCTTCACAGCGTCGGAACGAAATATGGGGGCGTTAATTTTTTTTTTCTTTTTCTGCCGATGCTGCCTGAATACTAGGTGCTTGCAATTCATCCATGTTTTGGGTGATGTTGGTGGGGGGGGGGGGGGGGGTTCTGCGTTGTGTGGGCAGCACAGGAACGCGATTAGTTTCGTTGTATGAGAAAGACTCTGTCAGGAAGATGCAGAGACTGGAAGAATGATTGTAATTTATCAGGCTAATTATTGTGCAGTGCGCCCGGGGAACGAACAGTTCCTGTCGTCGAAGGCGGACAAGCACTATCCTGCAACTTACTAACGGTGATGCATAACAGGAGATGCAAACAGTAGGTGCTACTAATGATTTTTTTTAACTTTAACTCATTGGGTACGGGAGATAGACACAAAGTGCTGGAGTAACTCAGCGGCTGAGCCACCTCCGCTATAAACCAGCATCTGCAGTTGCTTTCTACACATTTTTGTCGGTGCGGGCATTGGTTAAATAAAGTCGTCCATAGATCCCTTGGTGGTCTTGAACTGTTGAACTCTGTTCAAAGGAGACACGAGGAATTGCAGATGGTGGAATCGTGCATTGAATGCAAAGTGCTGGAGGAACTCAGGGGGTCAGACAGCAGCATCCGTGGAGAGCCCGAAATGTCGCCTTATACTCCAGTCCTCCACGGATGAAGGCACTGCTGGTTGACATAGACCTGAAACTTCCACAGATGCTGCCCGACCGACCCGCTGGGTTCCTTCAGCACTTTGTGTGCTATCTATCTTGGCTGATGTTGGTCACCGAGTGTTGGAGTAACTCAGCCGGCCAGGCAGCATCTCTGGAGGAACGGAGGTTTCGGGTCTGGACCTTTCTCCCAGACCTTTGTTCAACGTTGGTCCGGTTGGGGAGATGTCACCAGGCTACCCGCCCTGGAATAGGGATGGGGAATGGATGGGAATGGGGGTGGGGATGGAGATGGAGATGGAGATGGGAATGGCAAAGGGGATGACTCGCTGTCCATTCCTGGTGCTCAGGAGGTCCAGATGTGCACCAGATGTGGGCCTCAGGACGGGGCAGATGTTGCTGGGGGTTTGGGGTTGAGCCTGAGATTCAGCGCTGAATGGGTGAGGGCCCGGGGGGGGGGGTGGGGGGTGGGATAAGGGGTTGGGAGTTGACCAAGGAGGTCCCATAGTCTCCCCACCCCCACCCCTTCTACCATAGCCCCTCCCCCTCAATGCCCCTCCCCCATCAGTTACATAAAGCCCCGCCCATTGTTCCCCATAACTTCCCCCCCCCACTCACCCCCTCTTGTACCGCCCATCAATCATGAATGCTGGCCACGCCCCTCCAGTTGCCCCTCCCCTTCAACCATGCCCCTGTTGGCCCCACCCCCACCATGACCCCGCCCACCACTGATGCCCCCCCCCTCCCCCTCCCCCACCACCAGGTACACAATGACCATTGTTAGGTCCTTGGGCTCCTGCTCTTGTACCTGGCACGACCGGATCTGCTCTATGTTGTGTGAAAGCAGGAACTGCAGTTGCTGGTTTAAACCGAAGACAGACACAAAATGCTGGAGTAACTCAGCGGGTCGGGCAGCATCTCTGGAGAGAAGGAAATGGGTGACGTTTCGGGTCGAGACCGAGCTATGTTGTTCATTCAGAGGGCAATAAGTGCTCTACATTAGTCCAGAACACCACAGGAGATCCTTTTCCCCCTTAGCTAACAAACTGTACAACTCCTTCCCCTTCTGTCGTGGGGTAGATTGACTCCCCTCCCCCCTCCCCCCGCCCCTCCGCCCTCCCAAATCATTGCACATCCCCAATCCTGGACTTTCCACTTTAATTTAATGTGTCATGCATCTTATTGTCCTACTTCACAAAACCTTTGTGGTGGCTCCACCAAGCTGCAGTGCATCCGTCAGCTTGGAAGAGTTCAATTGTGGATATGCTTCCCCTTAAGGTGAAGGGAGTGCCAGACTTGGAGCAGCTTCTGCCTCTCTGCAACTGGAATTCTTCATGGTCCTCCCGTAAGCCAGGATGTCTTCCAACCTACCTTCATTGCCAACGCTGGACGTTTTAGACAATAGACAATAGGTGCAGGAGTAGGCCATTCGGCCCTTCGAGCCAGCACCGCCATTCAATGTGATCATGGCTGATCATCTCCAATCAGTGCCCCGGATCCTGCCTTCTCCCCATATCGCCTGACTCCACTATCTTTAAGAGCCCTATCTAGCTCTCTTTTGAAAGCATCCAGAGAACCTGCCTCCACCCCCCTCTGAGGCAGAGAATTCCACAGACTCACCACTGTCTGTGAGAAAAAGAGTTTCCTCGTCTCCGTTCTAAATGGCTTACTCCCTATTCTTAAACTGTGGCCCCTGGTTCTGGACTCTGGATTCTCTGTAACTAATGTTATAACTGTATTTTGCACTCTGGTATGTTTCTCTTTGCAGTATCTACTGTGTTTGGCTTCTTTGTACCTCATGTATTGTACGATTTGACTGGATAGCATGCAAGCAAAGGCTTTTCACTGTATCTTGGAACAGGTGACAATAATGAACCTACACCAATACCAAATGGCTTGCATGGTCCGTAGCTGTGATCCAGGGCTATCTGTGGGGCAGAATGGGTAAGAATGGCTGATATACTATTTTGGAAGGCATTTGTTAGCTAGGGAGGTTTTTACAACAATCTGGGAGCTTTATGAGGTCATAAGGAATAGGAGTAGAATTAGGCCAACCGGCCCATCGAATCTACTCCTCCATTCAATCACGACTGATCTATCTCTCCCTCCTAACCCCATTCTCCTTCCTTCTCCCCATAACCTCTGATGCTGGTACTAATCAAGAAGCTATCTATCTCTGTTCTTCTGTGTATAGTTATAGGTTAATTAAGGATAGATTGCTGTGTAGGTAGAGCTCTGTCAGTGACAGTTAAAAGATTATACTTTTCAGATTAGACAAAAATGCTGGAGAAACTCAGCGGGTGAGACAGCATTTATGGAGCGAAGGAACAGGTGACGTTTCGACCCGAAACGTCACCTATTCCTTCGCTCCATAGATGCTGCCTCACCCGCTGAGTTTCTCCAGCATTTTTGTCTACCTTCGATTTTTCCAGCATCTGCAGTTCTTTCTTATACTTTTCAGCTTGTTCTGTTTTCCATTAATCATATTTAGAGGATCTCAGAGATCTGACCAGTTTGGCATTGGAGGTCATCTCTCATTTTCAAGTTGAATGATGATCATTGCTGGTTTTAGCTACCTCCGCTGTATCTAGGCCTTTCATTATTCAATGGGATTCCTCTTCATCCTTCTAAACTCCAGTGCGTACAGGCCCAGAGCCATCAAACGCTCCACGTACATTAATCTAATCATCTCCGGAATAATTCTCATAAACCTCCTCCGGACCTTGATAACAAACAGAAGGTTCAATATGCTAAGGGCTAAACAAGAAACTGTCTTAACTGTAGCCAGGGTTTAGAGAATGCGATGAAATTGAGTTTGACAATACTTTGAGAAACATGAAGATACAAAATCCAGAGTGGCTAAATGACTTCGGCAGACACTTTTTCATACAACATGTTCTGTAGTTCTCGAATGATGTGCCTGTAGTCTGGGGAGTTGCTCTTTACTTAAAATTGCAGAGTTGTGG
The DNA here is from genome assembly GCA_963514005.1 of Raja brachyura. The sequence goes on along the minus strand of OY740806.1, from coordinate 29,923,760 downwards.
ATGCACCCCAATCCATCTCAGAGACCAGACTCCCCACCATCAACTCCAGGTTACCTCAGGAAAGCAGCTAACATAATCAAAGACAATTTTCACCCCAGTCATTCCCTCGTCTCCCCACTCAAGTCGGGCAGAAGATAAAAAAGTTTAAAAACATGTACCACCTGATTTAGAGACAGCTTCTTTCCTGCTATTGTCAGAGTACTGAATGGACCTCCCATAGTTAGGATGTAGTCCTGATCTTCCAATCTACCTCAATACAGATCTTGCACTTCTCTGTAACTATAATAGATAATAGACAATAGACAATAGCCAATAGGTGCAGGAGTAGGCCATTCGACCCTTCGAGCCAGCACCGCCACTCAATAGGATCATGGCTGATCATCCCCAGTCAGTACCCAGTTCCTGCCTTCTCCCCATATCCCCTGACTCCGCTATTTTTAAGAGCCCTATGAGATGATAAAACAATGTAACTCTGTATTCTGCACTCTGGTATTTTTGCCTCTGAACTACCTGTGCACGCATATGGCTTGATTGTACTCATGTTCAGAACTTAGAGATGCAGAATGGAAACAGGCCATTCAGCCCACTGGGACCATGCTGACCATTGATCATGCATACACTAGTTCAATGCTATCTCATTTTTGCATCCTGCACACTAGGCACAATTTACTGAAGCCAATTAACCTCCACACCTCCACATAGACTCATAGAGTCATACAGCATAGAACCAGGTCCTTCAGCACAACTTGTCCCATCTACACTCCCACCTGCCTGCATTTGGCCATATCCCTCTAAACCTATCCCATTGTGATAGTATTTGACTCAACTACCTCCTCCAACAGTTTGTTCCATACAATCATCAACCTTTGTGTGAAAAAGATACCCCTCAGGGCCTATTATCTTCCCCCTCACCTTAAAGCTATTGCCTCTGGTTCTGGATTCCCCTGGTTCTGGATTCCCCTGGTTCTGGATTCCCCTGCTCTGGGCAAGAGATTCTGTCCATTTACCTGATCTATTCCTCTCATGATCTTTGAAATGTGGGAGGAAACTGGAGCACCCTATGAAAACCCACTCGGTCACAGGGAGAACGTATAAACCCCGCACAGGCAGCACCCATAGTCAGGATGGAACCTGGGTCTCCGGCGCTGTAAGGCAGCAGTATACAAACTTAAAGCACATGGTATTGGGGGGTTCAGTATTGATGTGGATAGAGAACTGGCTGGCAGACAGGAAGAAAAGGGTAGGAGTAAACGGGTCCTTTTCAGAATGGCAGGCAGTGACTAGTGGGGTACCACAAGGCTCGGAGTCGGCCTACAGGGAGGAGGTCCAACACTTAGCAGCATGGTGCGCTGACAACAACCTGACCCTTAACTCCAAGAAGACCAAGGAGCTCATTGTAGACTTCAGGAAGTCCAGGGGCGGCACGCACACCCCCATCCACATTAACGGTACAGAGGTGGAACGTGTTTCTAGCTTCAGGTTCCTGGGAGTCAACCTCTCCGACGACCTCTCTTGGACCCACAATACCTCAACTCTGATCAAGAAGGCTCACCAGCGTCTCTTCTTCCTGAGGAGACTGAAGAAGGTCCATCTGTCTCCTCAGATCCTGGTGAACTTCTACTGCTGCACCATCGAGAGCATCCTTACCAACTGCATCACAGTTTGGTATGGCAACTGCTCTGTCTCCGACCGGAAGGCATTGCAGAGGGTGGTGAAAATTGCCCAACGCATCACCGGTTCCTCGCTCCCCTCCATTGAGTCTGTCCAAAGCAAGCATTGTCTGCGGAGGGCGCTCAGCATCGCCAAGGACCTCTCTCACCCCAACCATGGACTGTTTACCCTCCTACCATCCGGGAGGCGCTACAGGTCTCTCCGTTGCCGAACCAGCAGGTCCAGGAACAGCTTCTTTCCGGCGGCTGTCACGCTACTCAACAACGTACCTCGGTGACTGCCAATCACCCCCCCCCCCGGACACTTATTGTTATTTATTCAAATCATTTGCTGTGTCGCTCTTCCAGGGAGATGCTAAATGCATTTCGTTGTCTCTGTACTGTACACTGACAATGACAATTAAAATTGAATCTGAATCTGAATCTGCTGGGACCCCAGCTATTTACAATATATATTAATGATTTGGACAAGGGAATTGAATGCAACATCTCCAAGTTTGTGGATGACACAAAGCTGGGGGGCAGTGTTAGGTGTGAGGAGAATGCTAGGAGGCTGCAATGTGACGGATAGGCTGGGTGAGTGGGCAAATGCATGGCAGATGCAGTATAATGTGGATAAATGTGAGGTTATCCACTTTGGTGGCATAAACAGGAGGGTAGAAAAGGAGAGATGCAACGAGACCTGGGTGTCATGGTACACCAGTCATTGAAAGTAGGCATGCAGGTGCAGCAGGCAGTGAAGAAAGCGAATGGTATGTTAGCATTCATAGCAAAAGGATTTGAGTATAGGAGCAGGGAGGTTCTACTGCAGTTGTACAGGGTTTTGGTGAGACCAATCCTGGAGGATTGCGTACAGTTTTGGTCTCCAAATCTGAGGAAAGACATTCTTGCCAGTGAGAGGTACAGAGAAGGTTCACCAGACTGATTCCTGGGATGCCAGGACTTTCATATGAGGAAAGACTGGATAGACTCGGCTTGTACACGCTAGAATTTAGAAGATTGAGGGGGATCTTATATAGAATTACAAAATTCTTAAGTGGTTGGACAGGCTAGATGCAGGAAGATTGTTCCTGATGTTGGGGAAGTCCAGAACAAGGGTTCACAGTTTAAGGAAAAGGGGGGAAGTCTTTTAGGACCGAGGAGCAAAAAACATTTTTCACACAGAGAGTGGTGAATTTGTGTAATTATCTGCCACAGAAGGTAGTTGAGGCCAGTTCATTGGCTATATTTAAGAGGGAGTTAGATGTGGCCCTTGTGGTTAAAGGGATCAGGGGGTATGGAGAGAAGGCAGGTACAGGATACTGAGTTGGATGATCAGCCATGATCATATTGAATGGCGGTGCAGGCTCGAAGGGCCGAATGGCCTACTCCTGCACCTATTGTCTATGTTTCTATGAACGCATGGCCTCTGCTTTGCTCCACGGCGACACCTAGTGGCTGCAACCCAGTGAATGCACGTCCCAACCTCACACAGCCTGGTCTGGAAGATTTTATCTATTGAGGATTCTAAAATGCTAAGCGTGACCTTTCCACTACCCTCGATACTTATTCAAACATCTATCCGAGTGAAAATCATCCAATTAGACTTGCATAACAATGTTTTCTCGCAACGTGAATCTGGATGAAAGATCAGAACTTACATTTGGATGACAATCCATGAGAATTAATGAACTCAGGTGAATTAACACAGTCAGATTTTGTCACACTTATATCGGTCACACATTTGAACTATCTCCCTAATTGAAATTCCGATTAGAAAGTTACTTTTAATTAAGAGGGTAAGTATTGAAAGAGTTTGTTATATTGTCATTAAAGTAGACATTTTTATGCAGGGAAATGGTGATTTCACACAAAGGGTGGCGGGTGTATGGAACGAGCTGCCAGAGGAGGTATTTGAGGCTGGGACTATCCCAATGTTTAAGACGCAGTTAGACAGGTACATGGACAGGGCAGGTTTGGAGGGATATGGACCAAACGCAGGCAGGTGGGACTAGCGTAGCTGGGACATGTTGGACGGTGTGGGCAAGCTGGGCCGAAGGGCCTGTTTCCACACTATATCACTCTAATTGGCAATGATATTGCATTTCGAGATTTAGAAGTTAAGCTGGTTTGAAGCTTTAAGACTGGTATTGGGCCCAGCAGGCAGTGTGTATGTTACCACAATTCAGACTGCTATTCCCAAATTGTTAGCGTTGAGAGTCAGGTACATAATTCAGCGGTGAGCTTGTCACATTAGCCTGGAACTGGTAGCAAATTCAACCTAGGGCTATTGAGCTGAGTTTAGTTTATTGTCAAGTGTACCGAGGTACAGTGAAAAGCTTTTGTTGCGTACCGTCCAGTCAGCAGAAAGGCAACACGTGATTACAATCGAGCAGGTGTACAGTGTACAGGTACATGATAAAGGGAATGACGTGAATTACGTTTAGTGCAAGATAAAGTCCAGTAAAGTGCAATCAAAGATAATCCAAGGGTCACAGGAGGTAGATAGTAGCTCAGGACTACTCTCTAGTTGTTGGTAGAATGGCTCTGTTGCCTATACCAACCATAACTAAAATGAATTGCCATTTGAAATAAATATCCATGTATTCAGGGGATTTTATCCGCAGTAAGTGGGCAGCAGTGGCAAAGGCAATATTGTTGCTCATTCTTATTGCCGTTGAGAAGGTGGGGAGATGCCTAGTTAGTCCACTGCCCTCTGTGAGTGAAGATACTCCATTAGTGTGCAGTCATCTTCACAAAGCTGAGCATCTTTCTGAGAGAAGTCAGTTGCAATTCAGCCAAATTTCAGCTGCTAGCAGGTAAAGTGGGAGGCATTTAAAAATGAGATGGAGAACGTTCAGGGAGAACTTGTTACACCATAAGACAAGGAGGAGAAGTGGATCAGTTGGCCCATCGAGTCTGCTCCACAGTTTGATCATGGCCGACCTTTACTTTAGAAATACAACGTAGAAACAGGACCTTTGGTCCACCAAGTCCGTGTCGACCAGCGATCCCCATACACTTGCACTATCCTACACACTAAGGTCAATTGACAATTTTTACCGAAGCCGCTTAACCTACAAACCTGCACGTCTTTGCAGTGTGGGAGGAAACAGGAGAACCCAGAGAAAACCCAGCGGTCACTTGGAGAACGTACAAACTCGGTACTGATAGCACATGTAGTCAGGATCGAAACTGAGTCCCTGGCACCGTTAACCGCAACTCGCTACTGCTGTGGCAGTGTGCCTTGCTTCACTAGGGGTTAAAGGTGTTTTTTTGTGGGAAATTGTGCCTCATGGATTTTTGAAGAGGTGACCAAGGAGACTGGTGAAGACAGGGTGGTGGAGAGGAGACACAGGAAACTGCAGATGCTGGAACCTTGTGTAAAACACAAATGACTGGAGTAACTCAGCAGGTCAGGTAGCAGCTCTGGAGAACATGGACAGACAACGTTTTGGCTTGGGACCCTTCTTCAGAAGCCGCCTATCCCTACCCAAAGCTGCCTGTCCATGCCCTCCAGAGAAGCTACCCGACTCGCTGAGTTACTCCAGCACTTTGTGTTCTCGGCAGGGTGATAGATATTGCCTACATGGACTTTGTAAGCCCCTTTAAATCTTCCCCCTCTCACCTTAATTCTATGCCCTCCAGCTCTAGACTCCCTTAAGGGCCTGTCCTACAAGCATGCAACTCTATGCGATGAGCGCGACCTAACGTGGTCACTTGAGCCGTCCGGCGTCGCGGGGCCGGTCCCACTTCGATCGCCGGAGCCGTGCGGAATTGTGCGGAGTTCGTCCCGACACCGCGCGGGGCTCCGAAAAACTGACTATGTTCAAAAATTCCGCGCGGCAACAGCTTGTCGGCTCGCAGTCGCCTCGACGCATTACACACCGCCTCGACATCGTGCCTCCGTGAACCTATCTGTAGGTGCCTCCGTGACCCTCTATGTGTGTGGCTCTGTGGCCCTCTGTGTGTGTGTGCCTCTGTGCCCCTCTCTGTGTGCCCCTCTCTGTCCTGGCAAACTTACCTTAGACTTTGCTCCAAGTTCGCCTCACTTTGCGCCGCGTTGCGCCACTCACCCGACCTCCGCGCGGCCCCTGCTGCCGGTTTGGTCGCGCTTGCCGCATGCAGGCGCATGGTGGTGGGAACGGCCCTGTACAGGGGATCACCCGACCTCCGCGCGGCCCCCGCTTCTAGTTTGATTGCGTTCATCGCATAGAGTTGCATGCTTGTAGGACAGGCCCTTCACCCTGGGAAAAGGATAGTGACCATTCATTTTGTTCATGGCCCTCACGATTTTACAAACCTCTATAAGGTCACCCCTTAGTTCCTCTTCACTCGAGGAAGAAAGGTCCTAGTTTACGCAATCACTCCTACTGACTCAGACCCTCTAGTCTTGAAGGCTACAACCTTGTGGCAGAAATGCACGCACAGAAAATATCTCGGCAGAGAACCTATTCCGTGAGAAATAAGCTTCATGCTTAATACAGGCAAGTTGAAACATTGGATAGCTGGAGGTTCTTGTTCTCAGTTTATCAGTCTGATACTTATTGATTGATACTTAATAATTTAATTGCTTGGCTATTAAACACTGATTTGATCGTACAAAATGCCTGTTTGAACAAAGGGGAGAATGTATAACAAGAGGCAAGCTTGGAGTTTACATTTTGCAGCTTGCAGACAATAGACAATTGGTGCAGGAGTAGGCCATTCAGCCCTTCGAGCCAGCACCGCCATTCAATGTGATCATGGCTGAGCACTGCCTCGTTCCAATGGGATGGTCAGAGAAGATGCCACTGAATATTAAATGGAATGACTGAATTACTGCTTGCAAGGGCGGCACAGCTGCACAGCTGGTAGAGTGGCCACCTCACAGCACCCGAGACCCAGGTTCCATCTTGAACTCGGGTGCTGTCTGTGTGGAGTCTGCACGTTCTCCCTGTGGGTTTGCTCCGGGTGCTGCGGTTTCCTCCCACATCTCAAAGACGTGCGGGCTTGTAGGTCAGTTTGGTTTATTGCCACGTGCACCGAGGTATAGCGAAAAGCTTTAATTGCGGGATAACCAGTCAGCGGAAAAGCAAGACATGGTCACAATCAAGTGATCCACAGTGTACAGATACATGGTAAAGGGAATAATGTTTAATGCAAGATAAGGCTTCCGACCTGAAACATTACTCATCCCCTTCTCTCCTGAGATGCTGCCTGACCAGCTGAGTTACTCCAGCACTTTGTGTCTATCTTCGATATAAACCAGCATCTGCAGTTCTTTACTACGCACTGTGCTTGAGTTGTGCTTGATTGTATTTATGTATAGTATTATCCAACTTATTTGGATAGTTTGCAAAGCAAACTTTTCAATGTATCTCTTCTTCTTGATTAGTACGGGTGTCAGAGGTTATGGGGAGACGGCAGGAGAATGGGGTTAGGAGGGAGGGATAGATCAGCCATGATTGAATGGCGTAGACTGGATGGGCCGAATGGCCTAATTCTACTCCTATTCCTTATGACCTCTGTACATGTGACAATAATAAACGGACGCCTAAACCTAAACCTCAATCTAAACCAAACGTAGCTATTTATTCCAATCACATATCTGCAGATGCTGGAAATGTGAAATAAAAACAGGGAGTGCTGGAAGTCCTCAGTAGGTCAGGCAGCAAGTGTGGAGAAAAGAAGCAGAGCTACTGTTTCAGATCTCTCTCCATGATCTCTCTCTCTGCTTTTGTTTCAGATTTCCAGCATCTGTAGTTTGGTAGCAACTTTGGTAGAAGTTGCGATCACTGTCGTACACGGCATTGTAAGGAATGATGATAAAGCACACACACACACACACCAAAATCCTGTACTTCCAGCGGCAGAAGTCCACAGGAACAGGAGGGCAGAGATGCGTGTTGCGTCCGTCACCGTTCCTGTTGGAAACCAGCGCCACTGCGTCGCTAATGTTGCCAACGATGATGAATGAAGGAATGAATGAATGTAGTTTCGTGAGTGTGGCAGAGTACTCCCTACACAGTTGGAATAGCAAAGTTATTGGAAACTTGTTATTTTAATGGAAGTTTTTAATCTCCCTTGCGATCAAGTTACTGCGCTGTAAATAAGTTGTAAATGACCTCCTTGATCAAACACTCTGTCAGGGATCGCAGAGATAATTACTTGGGAAAAAGCAGCAATTGTTGAAGCATTTTCTAAAAGGCATGTCAGAAAATGCCATGATAACTTTTAGAGTTTCGGTCTGGAGGTAAATCCCTGCAGATGATGCAAACATGAAATAGAAAGGGAAAATACAGATGCTTCATGTCAATGAAATCTGATCAGAGTTGGGAAAATTGGATTAGAGAGGTGCAACATAGAAACAGGCCTCTTGGCCCATTGAGTCCATGCTGACCATCCATTCACAACAACCTGCCACTAATCTAATCCAAAAATAGACACAAGAAGCACGGATAACTCAGTTGGACATGCAGCATCTCTGGAAAGAAGGAATGGGTGATGTTTCGGGTCGAGACCCTTCTGAGCTACTCCAGCTTTTTGTGTCTATCTTTAGTTTAAACCAGCATCTGCAGTTCCTTCCTGCACTAATATAATCCAACTTTATTCTCTCCATATTGCCATCAATTCCCCTTAGATTCTACCATTCACCTACACGCGAGGAGCGATATTGCAGAGGTCAATTAACCTGCCAATATCACACATCTTTGGGATGGGGGAGGAATCGGGAGCACCCGTAGGAGATCCATTGCAGTCACAGGGAGAACATGCAAACTCCGCGCAGAGAGCAGTGGAGGTTGGGATCGTTCACGGGCTATGAGGCAACAGGTGTAGCAGCTGCACCACTGCAGCGCCCAAACGATACAAGGCTACAAAGTTAAAATATTAAATTGCTCTTGAAGACGCAGAGAAAGGATGGAATCACAGCACAGAGCGAAGGAAAAGGTTACTCAAGGCCGTGCATCGGGTCAAGGCAGCATCTGTGGAGGGAATGGACGGGCGATATTTCGGGTCGGGACCCTTCCTCAGACCAATTGGAGTAGGGGGAGAAAGCTGGTAAAGCTGGCAAATGGCTGGGGCAGGACAAAACCTGGGAAATACAGTAATAAGCAAATACAATGTGGGTGTTAGAATGGTAGATGGGCGGAGTACGTGACAAAGGCTAGAGGTGAAGAGGTGACAAAAGAGTGGCAGATAGGGAGAGAAGAGGGGGAGAGAAATGTAAAGCTGGAGGGAGTGTTATGGATGGAAGGGGGATAGAGGGGATGGGGGCGGGTGGTAAAGTGAAAGAGAGTGGGGAGATAATAGGAAAACAAAGGACTCGGGATCCTTTCCTCTGCTTTCACATTCCATTCCTCTTCTCTCCTTAACCCCAATCCCAACCCAAAACATTGTCTGACCATTCCCTCCATAGATGCTGCCTGACCCGCTGAGTTCCTCCAGTATTTTGTTTTTGTTTCCTGAAGGTCCTGAGTTTTTGCTAGAGTTACGGAACAGGGCCCCCTTAAAACAAAAGACAGTAGATAAACACAAAATGCTGGAGTAACTCAGCGGGACAGGCAGCTCAGAGTTTGCCTGTACCAGTCACCATTTCAGTGCCCTTAAATTCTTTATAGAGGAAGAATGTCTCATGTTTATTTAAACAGAAGCCTGTAAGTGCTAATGGATGTGGGCTGGAACCGAAGTAGATTTAGAGAAACAGCATTGAAACAGGCCCTTCGGCCCACTGAGTCCATGCCAACCTATGTTATCCCACTTTCTTATTTAATCCCCACACACCAGCGGGGATTTGCAGAGGCCACAAATAACCTACAAACCTGCACGTCTTTGGGATGTGGATATTTAGTTTAGAGATACAGCGCAGATATTGTCCCCCTCAGCCCTTCGAATCCGCACCGCCCAGCGATCACCCCGCACATTAACACTACCCTACACACACCAGGGACAATTTGCATTTACACCAAGCCAATTAACAGACAAACTTGCGGAAACGGGAGCAGCCAGAACAAACCCACACCATCACCAGGGAGAACATGCAAACTCCACACAGACAGCACCCGAGGTTAGGATCTAAGCACCGGGTCTCTAGCACCGTGAGGCAGCGGCTCTGTGAGCTACACCAGAGTTCTGCCTGAGATGGAAACAGAGTCCTCATGATCAGGAGATATCCCAGCAAGGGAACTGGGAAATTTAAATTAAATTAAAGGGAATAAATTGGAAATATATGAAAAATGCTGTGTCAATTACAGTAAACAAAAAAACCAGAGGGGCTTGAAATCCCACTAGTTTCCCTAGCATTCTTAAGTGAAGAAAATGTTTCAGTCGGCTTGGACTATAAGAGACACCAGACCATGAAGTTGAGTCTCAACTGCTTCCTGCTCTGGTCCAGCAAGTGATTCAGTTCGACCCAAAATGTCACCTGTTCCTTCTCTCCAGAGATGCTGCCTGACCCGCTGAGTTGCTCCAGCATTTTGTGTCCATCTTTGGTTTAAACCAGTGTCTGCAGTTCCTTCCTACACAAGGGAATTTAAAGTTGGGCAAGGAGCGTTGGGCTTGCAGGTGGTGGCCCTGCGCTGAGAATGAACAAGTGGAGTGCTGGAACTCATCTACCACTCCCATTTGACATAATCGGGCTGACATCTTTAGTGTGATGTCGCAGACCCCTGGTGGAGACTAAATTTAGCTTTGTGCAAATGCAACCAATTAGTCTCTTTCAATTAAGCTGAAATGATTTCTGATGTGGGAAGAGATTAAAAATGTCACATTGACTCTCTTCAGCTTTCACAGCAATGTGAGCTACAGCACTGGGCAATGATATGCCACTCAGACACAGGAATCAGAGGGCCCCAGACTGAGTCCCAGCATTATATCATTCAGTAAATCATTTTGATGTCCATATCTTTTCTGGATGTTAATAACATTAGCTTACAATGTAACAATTCTAATATATCGGAAGTTCACTGCAGTCTGAAAGCTCAGAACGTTGGAAGTACTTGGAAAAATCTGGATTATTTTCTCTGGAACATCGTAGATTGAGGGAGACCTGATAGGTATGTGTAAGACAGAACTGCAGATGCTGATTAAAATCGAAGGTAGACACAAAATGCTGGAGTAACTCAGTGGGACAGGCAGCATCTCTGGAGAGAAGGAATGAGCGCCATTTTGTGTCCAGACCCTTCTTTAGGGGGAGGGGGCAGGACAAAGATAGAATGGAAGCGGTGGGAGAATTGGGAAGGGGGAGGGGACGGAGAGAGAAAGCAAGGGCTATCGAAAGTTAGAGAAATTAATGTTCATACCACTGAGGTGTAAGCTACCCAAGTGAAATATGAGGTGCTGTTCCTCCAATTTGCGCTGGGCCTCACTCTGACAATGGAGGACAGAAAGATCAGATTGGGTATGGGAGGGGGAGTTGAAGTTCTCAGGACAGAAAGGTCAGATAGGTAGTGTATATACATATTATGGGAGGCATAGATAGGGGAGACAGTAAGTACCTTTCTCGCAGGGTGGAAATGTCAAAACAGAGGGATCTAGGATTGCAGGTACGTAGTTCCCTAAAAGTGGCATCGCAGGTAGATCAAGAGGGCACATTGGCTTTCATCCATCAGGATATTTAGTATAGAAGCTGGGACGTTATGTTACAGTTGAACAAGACATAGGTGAGGCCACATTTGGAGTATAGTGTGCACTTTTGGTCCCCCTGCTGTAGGAAAAAGATATTGTTGAGCTGGAAAGAGCGCAGAGAGGATGTGTAAGGATGTTGACAGGAGTTCACAGACTGAGCATGTCCACCACGACCATCGATCACTCGTACACGAGTCCCATCCTACACACTCGGGAAAATTTACGGAAAGCCAATTAAACTACAGACTTGCACGTCTTTGGAGTGTGGGAGGAAGGCCAAGCAGCTGGAGAAAGCCCACGCGGCCACAGGGAGAACGTGCAAACTCCGTACAGACAGCACCCCTGCTCAGGGTCAAACCCGGGTCTTTGGTGCTGTGAGGCAGCAACTCTACTGATGCGCCACCGTGACACCCTCTATATGCAGGATGCAGCAAGTCAGTGTTTTTCATTTAGGGCAGCCTTTAGGTGAGAAGGTTAAATGATGTGCTGACCTTTTGAACTGTGGATTGGCCTCAGTCGCTGTGTGATTGCGGACGGATGAAGATTCCTGTCCTTCAGCGCATGACACCGTCCTCGCATCCTGGGCCCAAGGCCAGATGATGCTGAGGATAAGTCCCATGAGGCAGGCAATCGCAGCCTCCGCGATTGTCTCCTCTCCTCTTTCACCAGTGCTAATTGCACCTTCGCAACCTTGCTGCAAGATTCAAATACCCAACCCGAATGGTAGAGTTTGTGGACTCTTGTAGAATGCTCGCGGTCTTTATCCCTGGGTTAGAGGTTTCTAAAACTAGGGGGCACAGGCTTCAGGTGAGGGGGGAGAGATTTAAATGGAAGCTCAGGGGCAACTTTTTCACTCAGAGTGCAGTCATTCCACATCGGGAATGAGTTGGCCGAGGAAGACATCGACGCGGATACAATTGCGAATTAAAAAATCGGATAGAAGCAGGTGTCAGGAGTTATGGGGAGAAGGCGGGAGAATGGGGTTAGGGGGGAGATATAGATCAGCCATGAGTGAATGGCAAAATAGATTTGAAGGGCCGAATGGCCTAATTTTGTTCCAATCACTTAAGACCTTATAATTACGCGAGTCAGAAACCGACACAGATTTCAACTGTGTAGCCCAAACCGACTTGAGTTCTGTGTTGATTTGCGACTCCTGCATCTAGTTGCCTTTGGAGTTTTTAGTTTGGTTTAATGCAGCGATTTTATAATGGTCCGCGCGCAGTGTTTTAATGGTCTACGGGCGATTAGCATGAACAGACAGTCTAGCGGGCAAGGATTATCCAGCACTCTCGTGATCTAGCAGCGATCATTATCTGGTTCAGTGACCATGGTCATCAGTAGCTGACTCTATAATAGTCTGATCATTGTTTCTATCCAATTCTATCACTCCTGTTGACATTTGGCTCAATTATTGTTGGGCTGGGGAAAGCTGTAATGAAGCACACTTTATTGCAGTCCAAATATTCGCCATTATAGATGAGGCAGAATGACATGCAGAGGTCAAAGCCAATTCTGTAGCTGCTTTTCTTGTCAACGAACCAAGGAGAATCTAACATGTTTTCTTTGTCGGTTACTAGTGTGAATTTGATGGGATTAGAGCAAAAAACAGATAAGTTTAAAGGGATGGATAAAATGCTGCAAACTGCTTCAGGTAGATTACCTCAGCCAACTCTTTTTTGTTAACCTTTTTTCTTGCCTGCTTTAAATGTCAGGGTTATTTGAAAACATTTTTTCGTGGTGGGTGTTGAGACATTTTATGCCAGGTTTTTTTTTGTGAGCAGACATTTAAAGTGCAAATCACAAATACCAGCAGTGTCCTTGAGGCCACGGCATGGAATCATTGTACCTTGACTAGCCTTGTGCACAGAAGTACAGCATAGGAGAAGGCCCTTTGGCCCACTCTGACTGTGCTGAACACAATGGCTAAGGTGAACTACTCTCTTCTGCCTCCATGTAATCCCTATCCCTCCATTCCCTGCCTATTCACCTGCCCATCTAAAAGTCTCCTGAACGCTACTGCCTCCACCATCATCCTTGGCATCACCTGTAAAAAAACGTTCCCCGTACATCCTTAAACTTTGTTCCTCTCAATTTGTAGCTAGGCCTTCTAGTTTAGTTTAGTTCAATTTAGAGTTTAGAGATATTATGTGGAAACAAGCCCTTTGGTCCACTGCAGGGGTGTCAAACTCATTATCACAGGCAAAACGCGACTTCAAGCGCGCCGGATTGCGCGGGGCACGGGCGAACACAGTCCGATCCAGCACCGGCGACAGCTGCAGCCCGCTCTGGCATTGGGGAAATCATCCCGCGGGCCGGATTGGACCCCTTCATGGGCCGCGCGTTTGACACCCCTGGCCCACTGGGTCTGCGCTGACCAGCGATCCCCACACATTAACACTATCCTACACACGCTAGGGACAATTTTACATTTTAATACCAAGCCAATTAACCTGCAAACCTGTACGTCTTTGGAGTGTGGGAGGAAACTGAAGATACCAGGCAAAACCCTCCACAGGTCACAGCCTAGTGTAGTTGGGGCATGTTGGTCAGCGTGGGCAAGTTGTGCTCAAGGGCCTGTTTCCATGCTATATGACTATGTGACCAACCTTCTGAGACCCTCCCCATCATTCAGACTGAGGGCAGGGATGAGCAGTGGGTTTTAGTACTGGCCCTCCAGAAATCATTTCACATTGAACTCAATATCTGCGCAAAATACGTAAGTGAAACGAAAAACAGAAGAAGACAACCGGATCTTTGCTTTGATAGGCTTCACCACATTCAGTCTTATCTGCTGGGTACGGGTGAGGTTAGATCATTGAATACTGAAACTGAAGCAGTTCAGTTTCAATCTCTCACAGTTGCCATAGGAACCAATACGTCCAGTTAAGGTTAGAGATACAGTCCTTCGGCCCACAGTGTCCACACCAACCATGGATCACCCAATGTAGGATGGTTGCCATGGAATCCGTGGGCCGAAGGGCCTGTGCACACTAGTTCCATGTTATCCCACTTTCCCATCCACTCCCTACACACCAGGGACAATTTGCAGATGGCCAACTAACCTACAAATCTGCACATCTATGGGTTGTGAGCGGAAACCCGTGTGGTCACAGGGAGAATGTGCAAACTCCACAGAGACAGCACCTGAGATCAGGATTGAGCCGGCGCTTTGAGGCAGTAGCAACTGTTTTTACAGAGGCTAAGTAACTTTGGAATTAATGTGTCATTTACCTATATTTTATGTTTTTGTGTGTTGTCTAGAGTCATAAATTCATACAGTGTGGAAACAGGCCATTCGGCCCAACATGCCCACACTGATCAACGTGTCCCATCTACACTAGTCCCACCTGCCTGCACCTGGTTCATATTCCTCCAAACCTGTCCTATCCATGTACTTGTCCAATTGTTTCTTAAATGTTGCAATAGACCCTGTCTCAACTATGTTCTCCGGCAGCTCGTTCCATGCACCTAACAACGTTTGGGTGAAAACGGTACCCCTCAGATTCCTATTAAATCTTTCCAGCTTCACCTTACACCTCTGGGTTATCGCAGTCGCTGCCTCAAAAAGGCTGGCAGCATCATCAAGGACCCACCCCATCCTGGCCACACACTCATCTCTCCGCTACCTTCAGGTAGAAGGTACAGGAGCCTGAAGACTGCAACGACCAGGTTCAGGAATAGCTACTTCCCCACAGCCATCAGGCTATTAAAGCTGGCTTGGACAAAACTCTGATCATTAATAACCCATTATCTGTATTCTGTTATTTGCACTTTATCAGTTTATTTATTCATATGTGTATATATTTATATAATGATATATGGACACACTGATCTGTTTTGTAGTGAATGCCTACTATGTTCTGTTGTGCTGAAGCAAATCAAGAATTTCATTGTCCTATCAGGGACACATGACAATAAACTCACTTGAACTTGAACTTGAACTTGGTTCCCGATTTCCCTACTCTGGGCAGAGTCTCTGTGCGTCTACCCAATCTATTTCTCTCATGATTGGGTACCTCTATTAGATCAGTTGTCTGAGTCTATATGTGTATAAAGCCACTTATAGGATCCACACTTCCCTACCACTCCATCCCCACCCCCTGGCTGCTTATGGAGAGAGTTTTAAACTTGTCTATCTTTGAAGTGGAGGCATTCCTTTCCACTGAACATGCTGTCCGTTTGAAGGAGGGTTGAAAAGATGTGAGGATGGGACGCAATATGCAGAATAATGAAGAAAAATAACAAATCTAAACTAACAAACATGGTTCTCGCCCGAGAGAAAGACCCTTTAAAATGGTGGTGGATCAAACTCATCACGACAATACCTCACAAGGCGGTAGCAGTGGCACGTCTGGTCGGGTTGTAGGTTAATCGTTCTCGAGTGCGTAGGGAGTGGATGAGAAAGTGGGATAACTTGCAACTAGTGTGAGAAGTTGATCGATGGTCGGCTTGGACTCTGTGTTTTCTGTGTCACGGGAGATGAAACGGAAGATTGTGATCCACTGATGCTCCACACCCTGGGTGCGGGAAACTGAGGCACAAGGAGAGGTTGGATAAACGTGGATTGTTTTCTCCAGAACGCCAGAGGTTAATGCCTTAAAAATATCCACTGACTTGGCCTCCACAGCCGTCTGTGGGCAATGAATTCCACAGATTCACCACCCTCTGACTAAATACATTTCTCCTCATCTCCTTCCTAAAAAGACCATCCTTTAAATCTGAGGCTATGACCTCTAGTCCTAGTCAATGGCGGGGAGTCTGGTCTGTGTGACAGACTCTCTGCAATTTATTGCGGTCTCGGACAGAACTGTTTGCACTACAATCTCACCTTCTTTCTAAAGGTACGTCCTTTTATTCTGAGGCTATGGCCTCTGATCCTAGACTCTCCCATTATGTTGATGGGGTAATATGGTTATGATAGTACTATGGCTCAACTATAGTACGTCCTCGGGCAGCTGGTTCCATACACCCACCACCCTTTGTGTAAAAAAGATGATGGTGTTCGAGGCAAAGGGGACAATAAATCCCATTACATACATTTGCAATTTGTACCGTTCTGAAATTGATTCTCACAAGGAAAATAGTACAAACTTAGAAACAGCTGTTACCGCAGTGTGTGCCTTTGCAGAGGCAATTATCTTTATTTATAAACTCGTACATGATGTCCATTTAATCAGATCATCTGTGGGCAATGAGAAGTTAAGTTGGGTTTCTCTGGAGGGGAGATGAAACGCTTCTGTCTTTAAGGTTATTTGGTCAAGGTCATGGTTGTGGATTTAAATATTTCAGTCGGTAATTTTTTATGTTCTCTGCAGATGAACCAACAAACAGAGCAGAGGCAGACAACAATCATTAAGATGATTCTCTTTGCATTTGCAAAACCAAAGAGGGATCCGGGACCCAGCCCCATCAGGATTCAAACGTATACTTGGAACATAGAATGTGGAGCAACACAGCTGAAACTGATTCTCCTTCCACAGATGATTCCTCATTTGCTGCGTGGTTTCTGCCATTTTTTTGTTTTATTCAAAACCACTGCAGGTGTTTCCATCAAAATTGGTCATCTTAGCAAATATTTCCCTTGAGAAATCAAACTGTGCTCTTCTGTGGCATTCCTGTCTGCCATGTTCATTCCTTGAAGGCCCGCGGTCCTGGTGGCGTTGCAGGCTTGGCTTGGCCAAGCGTGGCTGTTGACGTACTCCACTGCTGCTGCCACCCACCGCTCAGCCTCTTGGAGCGGGCACCCGATCCAGCCGAGCCCCAGGCTGCTGCATGGCCCACTCCACCCTCGAGGTGCACTGCCCTGCCTCCCACAGCCAGTCTGCTTACCGGCCCATTGTATTGTAATAAATGGCGTAAAAAGCACATCGGATTGATAAGAAAGAAAAATTACTAATTGCAGAGAGATGGAAGGAAACTAGTTCTGCACCTTGTAGGAATAAATGCATGTATGTACGTCAGACATTTGAATTTATTAATATTGTGGGAATTCGCTTGTAAGTACGGGAATCTGTGAATTGTGTGTTCGTAACCCGGGTGGAACCTGTATTGGTTCATGTATTTTGTGTGTTTTTTGTGTTTTTATGACTGTTGGCAGATCAGTTTTCCACCTGGGATAAATAAAGTTACATAGAAACATTGAAAATAGGTGCAGGAGGAGGCCATTCGGCCCTTCGAGCCAGCACCGCCATTCATTGTGACCATGGCTGATCGTCCCCTATCAATAACCCATGCCTGCCTTCTTCCCATATCCCTTGACTCCACTAGCCCCTACAGCTCTATCTAACCCTCTCTTAAATCCACCCAGTGACTTGGCCTCCACAGCCCTCTGTGGCAGGGAATTCCATAAATTCATAACTCTCTGGGTGAAAAAGTTTTTTTCTCACCTCAGTCTTAAATGACCTCCCCTTTATTCTAAGACTGTGGCCCCTGGTTCTGGACTCGCCCAACATTGGGAAAACATTCCTGCATCTAACTTGTCCAGTCATTTTATAATTTTATATCTTTCTATAAGATCCTCCCTCATCCTTCCAAACTCCAGTGAATACAAGCCTAGTCTTTTCAATCTTTCCTCATATGACAGTCCCATCATATCGTATCGTATTGTGAATTCGCTTGTGTGACATGCTTTCCTTCATTCTTTATATGGTATGGCGTCAGTAAGTGAGGCAACTCCCTTGTTGTTAGCAGTGTGGTAGATTATATACTGTAAGGGAAATCAATGGTGGTGAAGAAGACATTATTTGATCTTCGGATTTGACCTTTCAGTTTGTTTCAGTTGAGATATTCCAATCGTTTTCTCGCATTAACGATCAGAAACTGTTACTTTTTGTTGCTTTCCTCGAAGAGTGATTTTTCTAGTGATTTCTTGTCCATCATATAGAGGGCCTTTAATGAAATGTTGTAGTCAAGTCGTCAAGAGAGCTTATTGTCATGTGTCCCAGATAGGACAATGATATTCTTGCTTGCTGCAGCGCAACAGAATATTGTAAGCAAAAATACACAACAATATACACAAAAATAAGCAGATAAAGTGCAATAGGCTGTTACAGTTCGGAGTCTGTTTGTTGGCGAGTTTAATAGCCTGATGGCAGTGGGGAAGAAGCTGTTCCTGAACCTAGATGTAACAGATTTCAGGCTCCTGTACCTTCTGCCCGATGGTAGCGGAGAGATGAGTGTGTGGCCAGGATGGTGTGGGCCCTTGATGATGGAGTTCGCGCTATGACCGGCTACGCAGTCATGAGTATAGAGTGAGTACAGCAGGGGGCTGAGCACGCAACCCTTGATGATGTTGGCTGCCTTTTTCAGGCAGCGACTGCGATAGATCCCTTCGATGGTGGGGAGGTCAGAGCCGATGATGGACTGGGAAGTGGTCACAACTTTCTGCATCCTTTTCCGCTCCTGGACGCTCAAGTTGCCGAACCAAGCCACGATGCAACCAGTCAGCATGCTCTCTACTGTGCACCTGTAGAAGTTCGAGAGAGTCCTCTTTGACAGACCGACTCAATGAGAATGCATCCGTGCAGAACCATGCACTGTCACAGTAGATTATAGTTTAGGTTTAATCGGGCCATGCATGCTGAGTTGTTGAGTTATTTAAAACAGTGGCTTTTGACAGAGGAAATATGGACCTGGTAGTTAAGTGGGCAAAGCACAAGCTGCCCCAGAATCATATTGAATGGCAGAGGAGTCTAACACAAGGTTTGCTCCATTATATTGTGGCGGTCCCTGGGGGGTAGGCCACTCCTTGGATCATCCCCATCGCCGATTGAGTGACAGGGGCTTTGGTCAGCCACGGGGTTTCCTGACCACCTCTGGGTGTGTGCTCTCGCTGTAGAGACTAAAGGACGACTGTTTAATACTAGTACGTGGTCAGCGATCTTGACCAAGCAACTGCGAGGCGAGTTAAGCCTTTCCTCAGACCCCCCCCGGTAGCTAACAAATATAGGGGCCTTAAGGAATTCATTATCAGGACGTTTGGCCTTGGTGACATGGAGGGGGCATCTCGGATTCTCCGAATGAACGGCCTGGGTGACCACCGGCCGTTGGCCCTCCTGGAGGACATGCTCACCCCAATAGGGGACCATGAACCCTGTTTGCTATTTAAATTCGCCTACCTGCCCGACATCCGCCCGCAGCTCACCAGGGACTTCTTCACTAACATGCAGACGCTGGGCGAGCACGCCGATGGGCTGTGGATGTCTCGCCAGCAAAACCTGGAAGTGTTGACCGTCCTTCCCGCGGCGGTTGGAGGCTATCGACCGCGTATCCACTGCTCCCAGATGGCCCTCGTGGCAAAATCCGGCCGCCATTGGGCATTCAAGTCCAGGCACGTCTTTGCAGCAGGGCCTGCCTGCAGTTCCATCCAATGCCAGCAGAGGTCGCTGGCGTTCAAACCAGCCGCCTGCAGTTCCACCAGACACCAGCAGAGGGGGTTGGCGCTATTACCACCGTCGCTGGGCAGCTGCAGCCAGGCAATGTCGCCCACCCTGTTAATTCCAGGGAAACGAAGGGGCCAGTCCTCAGTGATTCCTTCGGCGGCCGGCAAAATTCATCGTGTCTTGGCCTGGGATCGCCGCACTGGCGGTCGATTCCTCGTGGACACGGGTGAGAAAGTGAGTGTTCTGCCTCCCTCCATCGCTGACATCTGTGTGGTCAAACGCGGGCCCTTCCTCACCGCGGTGAACGGGAGTGCTATTCGCACCTACGGGTTTCGCACCATCTCCCTCAACTTTGGTCGCAGCTTCTTTTCGTGGGAGTTCGTCATTGCTGACGTTTCCCAGCCGCTGCTGGGCGCCGACTTCCTTCGAGCCCGCCCATTCACTGCTCATGGATGTCAAGCGGCGGTGCCTGATGCACTCCGTCACGCTGGAGCCGGTCTTCCTCCGCTTGGTGATCCCGTATCATGCCCTGATGGCCCCCTGTCGTTCGTGGATGTGACTTTCGCGCACATCCTGGTGGATTTCCCTGACATCCTTGAGCCGCACGTCTGCTCTTCCACCCCCAAGCACGGGGTGGAGCACCATATCCCTACTAATGGCCCGCCTGTGCACGCCAGAGTGCATCGTCATGCGCCAGACGCGCTTCGTCTGGCTCGGGAGGAGTTCCGCCTGATGGAGACGATGGGCATCGTGCATCCCTCCGATAGCCCATGGACGTCACCGCTCCACATGGTCCCAAAGGCGGATGGGGGCTGGCTCCCGTGTGGGGATTACCGTCACCTTTACGATTCGACCGTCACCGACAGGTACCCAGTCCCGCACATCCAGGACTTCAACGCCCATCTGGCCGGATCATCGGTGTTCTCCAAGGTGGACCTCGTACGAGGGTACAATCAAATTCCGGTCCACCCCGACGATATTCGAAGACGGCCATTATAATGCCATTTGGTCTGTTCGAATTTGTACGGATGCCGTTTGGGTTGAAGAATGTTGCGCAGGCCTTTCAGCGGCTTATGGACTGTGTGTGCCTCGGCCTGGACTTCGTCTTCGTCTACTTGGACGACATACTCGTGGCCAGTCGCTCCCGGCAGGAGCACTGCTACCAACTCCGCCAGCTGTGTCAGCGCCTCAGCGACTTCAGGTTGTCCATCAACTCGTCCAAGTGCCGTTTCGGGGTGACGGCTGTCAACTTCCTCGGCCACCGCGTGACTCCACAGGGGGTGGTGCCTCTGCCCGCCAGGGTGGACGCTGTTCGCAGGTTCCCCCGTCCAACCACAGTTAAGGGCCTACAGGAATTCGTGGGGATGGTCACCTTGTATCACCGTTTCCTGCCAGCAGCGGCCGCAGCCATGCGTCCGCTGTTCCACCTGATGGCTGGTCATCGCAGGGAGGTTCAGTGGTCCGTGTGAGCAACAGCGACATTCGAGAAGGCTAAGGAGGCACTAGCTGAGGCCACGATGCTCGTCCACCCACGAGAGGGCGCCCCGACCGCCCTGACGGTGGACGCTTCTGAGGTAGCGGTTGGGGCAGTGTTGGAGCAGCTCGTTGACGGATGCTGGCGGCCACTCGCCTTCTTCAGCAGGCATCTCCGTGGTGCTCAGCACCGTTACAGCACTTTCGACCACGAGCTCCTGGCCCTGTATCTCGCCGTACGCCATTTCCGCTACTTTCTGGAGGGGAGGCAGTTTATCGCATATACGGACCACAAACCGCTAACCTTTGCGTTCGCCAAGGTTTCAGACCCGTGGTCTGCCCGGCGGCAGAGGCATTTGGCGTATTTCCGAATACACCACCTCCATCCGTTTCGTGGAGGGCAAATTCAATAGGGTGGCCGACGCCTTATCGAGACCTGCAATCCACGCGGTTCTCCAAGTCGCTGAGGGGATTAATTATTCTGCCCTGGCAGCCGCTCAGCTGGTCGATGAGGAGATGGCCTCCAATCGTATGGCAGTTTCGGGACGTTGTCGGTGGCCCTGGGGGTACCACGCTGCTGTGCGATGTCTCCACTGGCGTTCCGCGACCCATCGTCCCCATCGCCTGGCGGCGCAGGGTGTTTGAGGTGCTCCACGAGCTCGCGCATCCATCCATCTGGGCGACAACGGCCCTGGTAGCCTCCCGCTTCATGTGGCACGGGCTGCGGAAGGAGGTTGGACATTGGGCGCGCACTTGCATCCCGTGCCGGACCGCCAAGGTGCAACAACACGTGCGCGTGCCTTTGCAGGAGTTCACCGTCCCTCGGCAGCGGTTTGACCACATTCACGTGGACATCGTGGGGCCGCTGCCGCTGTCCCGTGGCTTGACCCATCTACTCACCGTTGTCGACCTTCACGAGGTGGCCTGAAACCATTCCACTACCAGATTCTTCAACGGCCATTTGTGCTCAGGCCTTGGTGGCGCACTCGATCGTCCGGTTCGGGGTGCCACTGGACATAACATCCGACCAGGGGCCTCAGTTCACGTCAGAACTGTGGTCGGCCATGGCACGCCTGCTGGGTGTTCGGCCACACCACACGATGGCGTATCATCCGCAGGCGAACGGCCTGGTGGAGCGGTTTCTCCATCAGCTCAAGGACGCCCTGAAGGCACGGCTCAATGATCCGGACTGGGTGGACGCCCTGCCGTGGGTTTTGCTGGGGATCCGCACTGCACCGAAAGAGGACTTGGCCGGGTTGGTGTATGGCTCTCCGTTGACGGTCCCCGGGGAGTTCATCCCGCCGCCACTGGGCCAGGTGGAGCAGCCTGCGGACGCTCTGCGACGTCTTCGGTAGACGGTGGGCAAGCTGGCGCCGGTGCCCACGTCTCGTTGTAGGTCCGCCCGTCCGCACGTTCCCTCTGCTCTGGAGGACTGCCAGTTTGTCTTCCTACGTAGGGATGTTCATCGGACACCTCTCCAGCGGCCGGGTCCTGGACCATGGCTCGTCCACTTTCGTCCTGGACATGGGGGGGGTCGGCATGAGACTGTTTCAGTTGCGCGGCTGAAGCCAGCACGTATTGATCTTAATCAGCCGGTACTGGTAGCGCTGCCCCGTAAGCGAGGGCGCCCTCTGTCTAGGGTACCTCCCCCTCTGGCTACTCCATCCCCGCACCTGTTGGTCAGTTGCCCGTTCCTGTGCCGAGCAGGGTGTACACCTGGGCTGGTCGCCGTGTACGCCCTCCTGTCCGTTTCGTGCCTCGGGTACTTGGGGGGGGGGGGTCCCGTGGCAGTCCCGGGGGGGGGGGGGGGGGGGGGTAGGTCACTCCTTGGATCATCCCCCTCACCGATTGAGTGACAGGGGCGTTGGTCTGCCACGGGGTTTCCTGCCCACCCCTGGGTGGTGCTCTCAGTGTGTGTGGTGTGCTCTCACTGTAAGGATTAAAGGACTACTGTTTAAACCTACCTGGCCTCTGGTCTTTTCCTGACCTCGTCTAGGCCGCTACTATATGTTATTTGCATGTTACATGGGTGTAGAATTTACAAACAAAGATCATAGGATTGGCTTTGGTTTCGATATTTTATCCAGTTTTAAACACTTCGGGAAATGCATTAGTTGCAAGGCAAGTCTAATGATAGTCATTTACGTGACCAAATGTCTTTTAAAAGTTGTCATAATATCTGCCTCAACTACCTCTTTTGGCAGTTCGTTCCGTATACCCTACACCCTTTGTGTAAAAAAGTAATCCCTTCGATACCTACTACATCTTCCCTCCCCCCCCCCCCCCCACCTTAAACCTATATCCTCTTGTTATCGATTCCCCTACTCTGGGCAAAAGACTAGCATTGACCCTATCTATTCCTCACATAATCTTATACACCCCTATAAGGTCTCCCCTCACCAAGGAATAAAGTCTGAGCCTGCTCAACTAGCACGCTGTACAGTCGCCTCGCATCTCATCCCACACTGAGGGTCCTGAATAGTCCACAAGTCCAGCCCCAACACTAAAATTGAGACAACAAGAAATTGCAGATGCTGGAATCTTGAGCAAAACATTGTCAGAACAATCCCGACCCAAAACGTTACCTAAAGGATGGCGGACTGCAGGAGTGGGGCGCTGTTGTGTGTGGCTGCTCTTCCTGCAGTCCGCTCTTTCACCCTTTATTTTTATTTTTAGTCCTGTCAAAAGACAAATGTTAGTTGGAGGTCTTTTATGTGGTGGGGGGGGGGGGGGGGAGGGAAGGGGGAAACTTTATTTCCTAGTGCCTACCTGTTTGGAGAGGCGGCTTCCCTCCTTCTTCGCCCCTTCCTCGCGGTCTACCATCGAAACTGGAGCGGTGTTTCCTGTCGGGACCGGCCGGGACTGCCGCTTCGGCGGCGGCACGGCGCTGGGATACCAACACGGAGCGGGCGATGCCTTACCGGGTCGGCGTGCGGTAAGCTCTGGAGCGCTGTGACCGCCGACTCCGACATCCGAGGAGCTGTGGCTGCGGGCGTCCAGCCGCGGGCGGCGCTGGATTTAAAACACCACGGAACCTGGGATCCGAGATCGCCAGAGTCGGAGATCCAACCAGACCTCGGGTGCAGCGGTCTCCGGGGAGGAAGCGGCCGCTCCAGACATTCCAAGCCGCTGAGGCGTGTTCACCCGACGCCGGAGTTCCAGCTTCCCGGCAAGAGGGCCTGAAAACATCGGGCTGGCTGCGGAGGCCACAAATAGGCCCCGACGTCGGGTGATCACAGAGGAAGAGGACTGAACTTTTTGATGCCTTTCCCCACAGTGGAAAAACTTGATTCTGTTGTGGGGGGACATTCATGTTGAATTCCATAATGTGTCGTGTCATTTCTCTTATTTTTAATTTTTCTATGGATGTACGGAAACTTAATTATTTCTTTTATGTAAAGCACTTTGGTTTCATCGCGAGTTGATTTAACTTACTTACTGTCCATTTGCTCCACTCATGCTGCCTGATCAAAGTGTGTTCCTCCAACACTATGATCAGCCCACACGGTGGATGAGTTTTAAACCCAGTCTGCAGTTCAGCTATCTATTTCAGACTTTCCAACATCAACATTTAGGGTGGCACGGTGGTGCAGCGGTGAGTTGCTGCCTTACGGCGCCAGAGACCCGGTGTTGCGCCACCTGGTGGTTAGGCCACTTACTCTGCCAACCCTCGACAGTCGGGGGGTAGGGTCACGTGACTGGGTAATGGCTGGAAGGAATTGTCACGAGGTGTAGGGGTGTGCCTTAGTATATATAATGAGCCCCGAGTCAACCTTACCCCATTCGCGTGCGTGTGTGTGTGTGTTGTTCTCTTTGCTTTGACGATAAAGATCTCTTTGATTCGCCACCTGTGGCTTGCTTATTCGCCCGGCATACCGGATTTGATCCTGGCCACGGGTGCTGTCTGTACGGAGTCTGTACGTTCTCCCTGTGACCTGCGTGGGTTTTTCTACAAGAACATTGGTTTCCTCCCACACACCAAGATCGTACAGGATGGTAGCTTAATTGTCTTGGTATAAATGTAAAATTGTCCCTAGTGTGTGTAGGATAGTGTTAATATGTGGGGATCACTGGTCAGCGTGGATTTGGTGGGCCGAAGGGCCTGTTTCAGCTCTGCATCCCTAAACCAAACTATACTTGACTAAGACCAACAATATGAAACTCTGGGTGTTCAAAATCGATCAGAATTATTGCAGAGATCAAAATAAATCAGGATTGATTTAAATACAATATTTCCCTGCAATCTAAATAGGAAACTATTTAGGGGACCTATAAGATATTGATCACAGTCATTGATTTACCTATATTATGACCAAACTCCTGAAGTGTGTTCTCGGTCCACAAGAGCAGAAAATTATCCTCTGTGACATGACCTTTGTTTTTGATTTCAAAATGATGAGATTGTGCATACAAATTACAGATTCCAAATAGTTTCTAAGCTAGCTGGATCTGTGAGCATGATTAGATTTGAGCAAGAGCCAACGTGGAATTGGAAAATAGGTTTTCAAGCACTGGTTCGTGCGAGAACATAGAAGATAGAAGAGTATAGAAGATTCTGTAGGTATTAAGTGCTGGGGTAACTCGGTGGAACAGGCAACATCTCTTGATGTAACTCTTGGAGAATAAGGATGGGTGACGTTTCTGGTTGGAATCCTTCTTCACACTGAACCAGCATCTGCAGTTCCTTCCTCCACATAGAATTGTACAGGCCAGGAACAGGCCCTTCGGCCCACAATGTCCAATAATGAAAACTAATGCCCCGTCCCACTTAGGAAACCTGAACGGAAACCTCTGGAGACTTTGCGCCCCACCCAAGGTTTCCGTGCGGTTCCTGGAGGTTTTTGTCCGTCTCCCTAATGGTCGAAAGTGGTTTCCGTTTTAAAAATCGGTAATTTTTGTAGTCGAAGCCGGTTGCGATGCTAGTTGAAGGTGGTTGCCGGAGGACAAAAACCTCCGGGAACCGCACAGAAACCTTGGGTGGGGCGCAAAGTCTCCAGAGGTTTCCGATCAGGTTTCCTAAGTGGGACAGGGGCATTATTCTCCTCTACCTGAACTTGATCCCTATTACCCTGGTTTAACGCCTCATCTGCACAGCAGCATTTCTCAAAGTCCAACATGCCCCTGGTCATGCAACAAGTTGTCAGATGAGTTACGTTTTAGAGATACAGCTTGGAGTCCACGCCAACCATTGATCACGCATTCACACCAGCTCCATTTTGTATGCAAGATTGAAAGGGTACAGAGGAGATTTACACGGATGTTGCCAGCACTCAAAGGCCTGAGCTACAGAGAGCAGTTGAGCAGGCTAGGACTCTATTTCTTGGAGCACAGGAGGATGAGGGGTGATCTTGTAGAAGTGTACAAAATCATAGGAGGAATAGATCGGGTAAACGAGTCTCTTGCCCAGTGTAGGGGAATCGGACATAGGTTTAAGGTGAAGGGGGAAAGATTTAATGGGAACCTGACAAGTAGCTTTTTCACACAAAAGGGCGGTGGGTGCATGGAACAAACGTCCGGAAGAGGTAGTTGAAGCAGGTTCTACAGCAACATTTAAGAAACATTTAGACAGGTACATGGATAGGATACGTTTAGAGGGATATGGACCTAATGCAGACAGGTGGGACTAGTGTAGATGGCACATGTTGGTCGGTGTGGGCAAGTTGGACCAAAGGGCCTGTCTCCATGCCGAATCACTCTATGACTCTATGACAATCATTACAGACTAGGGGCAATTTTTCAGAGGCCAATGAACCTACAAACTTGCACCTCTTTGGGATGAGGGAGGAAACCAGAGCACCTGGCGGAAACCCACATGGTCACACATGGTCACTCTGCACAGACTCAGGAGGGCAGGATCGAACCCGGGTCCTTGGAGCAGTGAGGTAGCACAGACCGGCTGACCACTGTGCCGACCATCAATCGAGATTCCAAGATCTCACGGCCTAGAAAGTTTGGCTTTGAGGATCCTGGCAGATCTGTAGTGTTGCCACAGCCATTATTGAAGGGGTGCGTGACATGGAGAGGAGCTGCTAGTTGTCAAGGGGCAATTTCATTTCAATGTTTATCATTCAAACCGGTGAGAAAATAACCCATTTGCAGTTCCAGCCTCTGCTTGCCGTGGTGAAGTCAAAAAACAAATAAGATTGTTTATGCATAATTGCAAATTACTCGAGACATCATGAACCATTTTGGAGAAATTACAACCAGAGCTGATTAAGTGAATCATGTCAATAACAAACCCATTGAGCCTCCTCTGATCCACGTGAAATAGTTTCCGTTCCTTCAGGCTTCCCCGGCAGCTGTGGTGCCAGATGTTGGAGTCATTCTCTGCAGGACCCACAACCTCCTGACTCAAAAGGCGGGGATCCAACAGTACAAGGGGAGGAAAGAAGATGGTATGTCCAAAATCCCAGGTCTTCTTCTTCTTCTTCTTCTTCTTATCGAGTCCACACTCAAGATTAGAAGTTGTTCAGCCGGAGCTGAACACACTTCTCGACATCTGCACGCAATGGTATCCGTCTTGTCGCTTCTTGTGCTTCTTGTGCGTGGTGGTGGAAACAGGGCCGCGATCGACGTGAACGCTCTTTCCTTGACCCCAATCATAGAGTCAATGAGCGTCGAAGAGTGAGAGAACCGTCGGAGAGCGAGGAATGCCGTCGGCGAGGAAGGAGGGACGTCGGAGCCTCCGGAGAAAACCCACGGGGTCACGGGGAGAAGGTACAAACTCCGTACAGGCAGCACCCATAGCCAGGATGGAACCCGGGTTCCTAGCGCATTAAGGCAGCAACTCTACCGCTGCGCCACCGTACCGCCCTGGCGTTCCAGAGAAACCAATCCAATCATTTAGATGTGCAGGAAAGAACTGCAGATGCTGGTTTATACCGAAGATAGGCACTAAAAGCTGGAGTAACTCATCGGGACAGGCAGCAACTCTGAAGAGAGGGAATTCCTTCTCTTCAGTGATGCTGCCTGACCCGTTGAGTTACTCCAGCTTTTTGTGTCTATCTCCAATCATTTATATGTGGTTCAGATAGAATTAAACAATGAATAATTTGACGAAAAATAGAATTTAAGTGAAACCACTGTATTAGAAATATATTAACCAAGATAAAATCTAACTCAGAACATTTAGTAAACCACTGAGTTCTACATTGTTTTTTGCTTAGAGTTTGTGGTTGACAGCGTTGTACAAACAAGCGACATGAATGGCATCCTGCCCTAGTTATCTGGAAGCCTCTGTTGGGCTCTGTTGCTACAGGTGCCCCAGTTACCTGGAAACATTTGTGGCTACAAGTGCACACTGAGTTTTCGGTTTCAACCAAATTCTCCATGTGAAAGGTTATTTACAATATACAATAGACAATAGACCATAGACAATTGGTCCAGGAGTAGGCCGTTTGGCCCTTCGAGCCAGCACCGCCATTCAATGTGATCATGGCTGATCATCCCCTATCAGTTCCCCGTTCCTGCCTTCTCCCCATATCCCCTGACTCCACTATTTTTAAGAGCCCTATCTAGCTCTCTCTTGAAAGCATCCAGAGAACCTGCCTCCACCGCCCTCTGAGGCAGAGAGTTCCACAGACTCACCACTCTCTGTGAGAAAAAGTGTTTCCTCGTCTCTGTTCTAAATGGCTTACCCCTTATTCTTAAACTGTGGCCCCTGGTTCTGGACTCCCCCAACATTGGGAACATGTTTCCTGCCACCAGGGTGTCCAAACCCTTAACAATCTTATATGTTTCAATGATATCCCCTCTCATTCTTCTAAACTCCAGAGTGTACAAGCCCAGCTGCTCCATTATCTCAGCAAAACAATATATTTCTCGAGTCCTCTCAAACCCTCTTATACCTTACCTTAAACATAAGCCTTTTGTGCACTATCTATGCCCTATCTGCACCCCTCTTCATTTTGTAGACCTCAATTTGTACCCTCTCAGTCTTTTCCACTCCAGCCCTATCCAGTCTCTCATTGTAAGTAAAACCCTCCATCCCAACTTTCTTAGTGAATCTCCTCTCGAGTGAAGTCATGTCCACTCTGCAGTGTGGCGACCAATACTGCAGATGGCTCTCCGACTGTGGCCAAACTCATATTTACCTCATGTGGAGGATGCAAAAAGAGGTTCACCAGAGTATTGTCGGTTTTGCAGTGTATGAGCTGTAAAGAAAGGTTGCACCGATGTGGGATTGTTTTATCTGGTGCGTCTGAGGCTGAGGTTTGACCTGATTGCAGAAGTATCATGAGGGGCATCGAAAAGTTAAACAATCAGAATATTTTTTCAGCGAGTGGAAATGTTATTTACTGGAGGGCATAGGTGAGGGGGAGAAAGTTTAAAGGTGATGCATGATGCACATGTTATTTTAACAGAGAATGGTAGGTGCCTGGAACATAGTGCCAGGGGAGGTGGTAGAAGCAGAGACGATAGTGGCCTTACAAAGGCATTTTAGATACTTGAATGAGCATGGAATAGGGGGATACTGACCATGTGTGGATGGGGATTAGTCAGATAGGCAAGATGCTTGACACAGACATGGTGGACCAAAGGGCCAATTCTTGTAATGTACAGTTCTATGTGACCATAAGATCCTTCCGACTCTTATATACAGTGTCGTGGCTCAAGAAGACAAGAATGTTTAGTTCAGTTTGGTTTAGTTTAGAGATACAGCACGGAAACAGGCCCTTCGGCCCACCGAGTCCACGCCGACCAGCGATCCTCATACACTAGCACTATCCTACACACTAGGAACAATTTACAATCTTTACTGAAGCCAATTAACCTACAAAGTTGGAATGTGGGAGGAAACTGGAGCACCCGGAGAAAACCCACGCAGTCACGTGGAGAACATACAAACTCTGTACAGACTGCACCAGTAGCCAGGATTGAACCTGGATCTCTGGCCCTGCAAGGCAGCAATTCCACACCATTGTGCCACCCTTGTCTTTGTAACCACTTTACCTGTCCTTCTCTCTTCCGGGATACTTGAAAACATACACCAAGTTCCCTCTGATTCTCAGGACATGCCTTTATTAATCCTCCCAAAGTATCTGCAGATTATCCTTCATATTATCAACTCCACCAATTGTTGTTCCTTCTGCAAAACTATTCATCAGACATTTTAAATTCACAACCAGATTGTTAGTGTATGTAAGAAATGGCCATGTCTCAACAAGGACCTCTGCTGGATGCCTCTGATCATGGACTCCCAACCATAAGAAGCAACCTGCAACTTTCACCCTCTGCTTCCTCTCAGCAATCCTATTTTAGATCCAATTTGCCAGCTAGTGCTGGATGCATCGGGCTCTAACGTTTTGGCAAAGTTTCCACAAGGTCTTCCTGACGCCCATCCCCCATGCCAACCACACTACTCTCATCGATACACTTGGGTAGTCTTTCCACTTGCTCACACCTAGCCTTGTAAACCCCATGTTGGCTAATTTGCCCTCTTTATGGTACCGAAGGAGTCCATTCAGTCTATCAAATTACTGTTGGTGTGAAGATGTGGGGTTTTTTTCACGTGGGGCGGCACAGAGGCGCGGCGGTAGAGCTGCTGCCTTACAGCGCCAGAGACCCAGGTTCGACCCTGACTGCGGGTGCTGTCCTTGCAGAGTTTGTACGCTCTCCCCGTGACCGCGTGGGTGTTCTCCGGGTGCTCCGGGTTCCTCCCACACTCCAAAGTCGTACAGGTTTGTAGGTTAATTGGCTTTGGTAAAATTGTAAATTGTCCCTAGTGTGTGTAGGATGGTGTTAATGTGCGGGGATTGCTGGTTGGTGTGGACTCAGTGAGCCAAATGGCCTGTTTCTGCACTATCTTTAAACTATAAAAATATTTAGGGCCAGATATTTTCCAGAAGTGGCTCATATCATAGCTATGATATCAGCTTTATACTTCAAATAGCAATCCCATCGGCCCTGTTCTCCTTATTTTCCAATAGTTATGTTACCTATTCCCTCTCACAAGGCTATCATCTCTCCTTTGATTCCTGTTTCTTCAACCCCTTGCTCACATGGTAGATGTACAGTAGCCATTCAAACCACCAGCATAGAACACAACAGCAGCCCACAAGGCCAGAGATAGAACGTGCAAACTCCACACTGACAGCACCTGATGCCAGAATCAAACCTGGTGAAACTCAATTTTCACCTGGCCCACAGCTGACAATGGACCATTTCCCATACCAGCTTCTTCCCGCCCTCCACATCAGTCTGAAGAAGGTTCTCGACTCGAAAAGTTGCCTTTTTCCTTCGCTCCATAGATGCTGCCTCACCCGCTGAGTTTCTCCAGCATTTTTGTCAAAACCAAGCGCAGGCTTGGCGATCACTGCGCTCAACCCCTCTGCTCATTTCGCAATAACCAACCTGATCTCCCAGTGGCTCAGCACTTCAACTCCCCCTCCCATTCCGAATCCGACCTTTCTGTCCTGGGCCTCCTCCATGGCCAGAGTGAAGCCCACCGCAAATTGGAGGAGCAGCACTTCATATTTCGCTTGGGCAGTTTACACCCCAGTGGGATGAACATTGACTTCTCCAATTTCAGGTAGTCCCTGCTTTCTCCCTCCTTCTCCTCCCCTTCCCAGTTCTCCCACAGCCCACTGTCTCCACCTCTTCCTTTCTTCTTCCCGCCCCCCCACCCCCATATCTGTCTGAAGAAGGGTCTTGTCCCGAAACGTTGCCTTTTTCCTTTGCTCCATAGATGCTGCCTCGCCGGCTGAGTTTCTCCAGCATTTTTGTCCACTTCCCATACTATCGTTACTTTTCTGCATATCTTTCATTCATTTGTTCGATATCTCTCGAAATCACCATCTGTATCTCTCATTTCACTTTCCCCTGACTCTTAGTCTGAAGAAGGGTCTCGACCCAAAATGTGACCTCCTCCTTTTCAACAGGGATGCTGTCTGACCCATTGAGTTACTCCAGCATTTTGTGTCCGTCTCTGGCCAACTGAGCTGTGTGGTAACATGCTTCTGTTTGTGCAGGAACAAACTAAATTAGATGTTCTGTTTTTATGAGCAGCAGAACTATCTACATTCTAAGTGAATAAATTTGAAATATAGAAAACATAGAAATGTAGAAAAAATGTGCAGGAGTAGGCCATTCGGCCCTTCGAGCCAGCACTGGCATTCAATATGATCACGGCTGATCATCCAAAATCAGTACCCTGTTCCTGCCTTCTCCCCATATCCCTTGATTCCGTTAGCCTAAGACCAATATCTAACTCTCTCTTGAAAACATCCAGTGAATTGTCCTCCACTGCCTTCTGTGGCAGAAAATTCCAGAGATTCACAGTTCCCTGGGTGAAAAAGTTTTTCCTCATCTCAATTCTAAATGTCCTACGCCTTATTAAAGCTGATATCATTGCCATGATATGAGTCAATTTTTCTGCAATTTATGTGGTTCCAAATATTCTCATGGAACAAAAGCCCACATCTGACCTTGAAACATCTTCACACTAACCGCAACCTAGTTCAATGTTACCGGTCTCTTTCAGCATATTTTCCAGCTCAATCAGTGAGGTCCATGCATACAAAGCTTGCTTCTATTAGGAGACAGAACACAGGCAGCACAGTAAATAGGCCCTTCGGCCCACAGTGTCCGTGTCGACCATGAAGTCAGGTTAGACAGGGTAGTTGCACTCTCTCTTCTCCCCTCTCCCATCAAGCAAAAGGGATAGAAGTGCGAAAATGCACCCCCCCAGATTCAGGTGCAGTTTCTTCCTGGCTGTTATCAGGCAACTGAATCAACCTACCACAACCAGAGAGCAGTGCCGAACTACTATTCCCTCATTCTCCTACGCTCTAAAAGTGCTGCAATATACTGTTAATGCACTGCGTGTCTCAATTGTAACCATGTATTGTCTTTCTGCTGACTGGATAGCACGCAACAAAAGCTTTTCACTGTACCTCAGTACACGTGACAATAAACTGAACTAATCTCCTCAACCTTCACGTGATCCATATCCTTCCATTCCCTGCGTATCCAGGTGTCTATTTAAAATCTGCTTAAATGCCACTGTCGTAAACCTCGTCCACCAGCCACCTATTATACTAAAACGATTCACGTAGCTTAAACCTACGTGTTTAATGAACGAGTGTAACGGGTTATGGGGAGAAGGCAGGACAATGGGATTAGGAGGCAGAGATGAGCCATGATTGATTGGCGGGTGGACTCGATGGGCCGAATGGCCTAATTCTACTCCTATAACTTGTGGACTTGTGAGTTTTGGAGGAAGTGTAGAATATGTTGATGCCATTACAAGGCCTTCTACGCCCGCACCTCCAGACTCAGGAACAGCTTCATTCCCAGAGCTATAGCGGCTCTGAACCGGCCCTGCTGAGTGCACCCCCACCCCCATGGACTGTCTCCCTCGGATGGCCACATCGCACAGACACATCTGCACTTTAGTCGGTTTTGACTTTACTGGTCTAATGTTCGTTTTACAAACCTTGTTCTCGGGGTATCTAAACCTAACTTTTATTTGTCGATTAAGTTATGACATCGGATGGAAGTTGCAAACCAAATCTCATTGCACTTATGTGTAATGACAATAAAATGACAATATTGCACTAATGACAATAAAAGCTATTATTATTATTATTGTTATTATTATTCAACACTGCTAATCAAGGATGATTATTCGGCATCAGACCGCCTTCTATTATTATATCCCTCTACTCACTATGAACAATTCATTAAGCGATGTATTTTAATCTCCATTCAGATTCCTAGATTCTTCCCATCCCCAATAGGTACCTCATCATTCCAACTCATTATACTGTACAATGCCGAAATGACATTTTCTGAAAACTTTTGAACAGTGCAGTGTTCTTCTTTCGTGTGGCGTGCACAGCCTAAAGTTGTTGGACAACTTGTTCTATTTGATCTTGTGTTTGTGCACGTCGAGTTGATTGCATTCGTCGAAAGGGCCGACCATGTGAAGGTTGCAATCTTCCACCCCAGCGCAGTGTGTAAACATAAGATGCAGGTACATTGTCCCTTGCTGTCGGTGTCTATGGAAGATCATAATCCTATAAGTGGCTTATTATTTTTTTTTTTTTGAATATATTTTTATTAGAGGCCATACGTATAACAAATAATATAGCATTTTTTCCCAAATATAGTTGATACATCTTTCCAAAATTATATAAATGTTAACAAAATATATATATTGGCCTCACTTTTTTTTATAGAGTGAAAAAAGTATAAAGAAAGAATAGTGAATAATTATAAGAGTATGATTATAGTTGATTAATATAAAGAAGAGAGAGAAGAAAAAATAAAAAAAAATAAAAATACAAATTTTAAGTGGCTTATGCTGTTTAAGGGCCTGACCACCTAATTTAATCAATACATATTAATTTTTAAACTTTCACAATCTTTCTGGAATAAAGATTCTAAAAATCTGAAGATCGAGTGTTTCACTTTTCAGTAACGCCTATATGCCCCACTGGAATGTACCGTTATAAACAAAATGCACTGTCTTTTAATATTCTAGACCTTTTGTGTCACAGAGACACTCAGCATGGAAACAGGCCCTTCGGCCCAACTCGCCCATGCCGACCAAGGTGCCCATCCACACTGAGTTTGGCCCCGATCCTTCTAAATCTTTCCTAGGTCCAAATGTCTTTTAAATGTTGTGATAGTACCTGTCTCAACTACTTCCTCTGACAGCCCGTTCCATACACCCACCACCCTTTGTGTGGAAAAAGCAGTCTTTTACCCTGCTCTGGGGGAAAGAGTACATTTACCCAATCCATTCCCCTCCTGTGCATTGGCTAAAGAAACACCAGATGTTCAAATTTGAAAATGCTTTATTTCAAGATTGGAACAGAGAACAACATCGTTTGCTAAAGATTGACACAAAATGTTGGCACAAAACTCAGCGGGGCAGGCAGCATCTCTGGAGAGAAGGAATGGGTGTCTACCTGTAAGCCATTAACAGAACAATTAATCAGGAGGACTGTGAAACTGGTCGGAGAACCAGGGTGGAGGAAGGATGGAGAGAGAGGGAAAGCGAGTGTAAAAAATACACTAAACCAGGTTTAATCAATAGTCTGATTTTTATTAATTTGTTTCATAAGGTGGAAAAAAAGAAGTACATAAAATCTTTAAAGTGCCCCTATCAGCTCATTGCAAGAGATATAGACTAATGAAGTCCATGTTATTTGTTTCTTTGTGTTGGCAGGTAATCTTGGTTAAACTTAATTTTGCAGTAAAAGTGTTAATCTTCCCCCATGTATTTTCAGTGAAAACCGTTGCATCTTCTTTCCCGTGTTTCCCTCAGTTTGGACGTCGGTTAGCCAATGCTGTCTGGATGGCAACCACCGTTATTATTATAATGAGGCCGATGACCAAGGCAGCTATGTTGAAGATTCTTGCATTTCTGGACGCATTCTCAGCCTCGGTGATGTCTCCACGCTTGGCGGCACTTTCAGACTGGAAAAGTAAAGTGCAGTTCATGTTTTTATTTCACTTCAGTCCCGTTCAGTTCAGTTTAGTTTATGCTCACGTGCATTGTCAATGAGGTACAGTGAAAAGTTTTAGTTGCATGCTAACCAGTCAGCAGAAACACAAAAACATGATTACAATCGAGCCATTTACAGTGCACAGATACATGATAAGGGAATAACGTTTAGTGCAAGGTAAAGCCAGCAAAGTCCGATAGGTGAATCTTGGGGCATCAGGGTTACTGATCCGTAACCTTGGGTGATCCTGGTTTCACTCCAGGAGGTAAGGAATTAATAACATATTCTATGAGACAGACCCAAAAAGCTGGAGTAACTCAGCGGGCCAGGCAGCATCTCTGGAGAGATGGAATGGGTGACGTTTCGGGTCGAGACCCTTCTTCGGACTAGGTCTGAAAGAGTGCCTCACCCCGAAATGCCACCTATTCCTTTTCTCCAGAGATGTTGCCTGTCCCGCCGAGTTACTGCAGCTTTTTGTGTCTGTCTTTTTTTTTTTTTTTTTTAAATATATTTTTATTAGAGGCCATACATATTACAAATAATATAACAATTTTTTTCAGATATACTTATTACATCTTTCCAAAATTATATAAATATTACCAACCCATGTATATAGGCCTCAATTTTTTTTTATAGTATGAAAAAGAGAAAAAGAAAAAAGTATAAAGAAAGAATAGTGAGTAATTTAAAGAATATGATTATACTTGATTAAAAGGGGGAAAAAATAAAAATAAATAAAAATAATATAAAATAAAATAAAATTAAATTAAATTTTAAAAAACCCCCAAAAAAACCCTATAACTAGTAAACAATTATTATACTTGAGGAAAAGAAAACAGTATGCATCTTATCAATGAATGGAACAATTTCTAATTATAATATATAGAGACAAGTATATAAATCTGAAATTAAACATTTTTGTTTGATCTTCCCACCGGGCACTTATTGAGTTTCAATGCCGAGCCCAGCTACCCCTTCATATAATCAGTGAATGGAGACCATATTTGTTCAAAAAGCTCAAGTTTATCCATTAGGATAAACCTAATTCTCTCCAATTGCAACGTCTCCAACATTTCCACTGTCCACATTTTAATTGTAGGGGATAATGGTCCCTTCCAAAATTTTAATATTAATTTTTTTCCAATTATTAAACAATAATCCAGAAAATTTCTTTGATTTGCTGTTAAAGTTTGGTTTGAATCTGAAACACCAAATATAATTAATTTTGGGTCAGGGATTAATGTAATCTTTAAAACTATGGAAATCATTTTGAAAATCTCAGTCCAATAACTATTAAGTTTTGTACATATTACAAAACTATGAGTTAAATCGGCTTCTATGTGCTGACATTTATCACACAGTGGTGATATATTAGGAAAAATTCTATTTAATTTCTTTTTTGAGTAGTGTAATCTATGTATTACTTTGAATTGTCTGGCATTTAACGAACAGCGATTAATTCGTTGTAAGCTTTCTTCCCAAAAATCTTCTGATATTGGTAAACCAGTTTCTTTTTCCCATTTTTGTCGAAATAATTCAGTTTTTGGCATTTCCCTGTCCAAAAGAATATTATATATATATGCTATTAATTTTTCTGTTGTTGGATGCTTATTAAGTACTTCGTCCAGTAAACCTGGATCTCTATTTCTGTAATCTTGCGTATTTAATTTGACATAATCTCTAATTTGTAAATATCTAAATAAATTATTTGCTTGCAATCCATAAATCTCTTTCAACTCCTGAAATGAGAGAAATTTCCCATTCCTGTAAAGATGTTCTATCCTTATTATTCCTAAATTTTTCCAATGTCTAAACCCCACATTAAATGTCGAGGGCTTAAACATAGGATTATTCATAATTGGTAAACAAAGTGGCATCGTTTCTAAATGTAAAGTCTTAATGATTTGTTTCCAAATACGTATATTATTTTAAATTATAGGATTTTCCTTATATGTTTTTTTTGTACCACTCCAGGGGCAAGGAATATTGTGCTTATATCAAATGGGAAACAATCTTCCTTTTCTATTCTTAACCAAACCGGGTCCTGTTCCATCTGTACCAACCAATAATTAAAGTTCTTAATCTGAACCGCCCAAAAATAATATTAAAAATTAGGTAGAGCTAGGCCACCATTTATCTTAGACTTACATAAGTGTGTTTTACTTATTCTGTGATTTTTATAATCCCAAATAAAGCTGTTAACTATAGAATCAATTAAAAAAAAAAAATTTTAGGAAGATATAACGGGATGACTTGAAATAAATATAGTAATTGTGGCAAAAAAATCATTTTAATGGCATTTATTCTACCAATCATTGATATCGGTAATGCTTTCCAATATAAAATATTATTTTTTAATTTATTTAGTAATTGGTGGAAATTTGATTTAAATAAAGAGTTATAAGATTTTGATACATTAATTCCAAGATATTTAATTTGATTATTAGCTATTTTAAATGGAATTTTTAAAAATTTATTCAATTTAATTCCTATTATAGGCATAATTTCACTTTTATTCCAGTTAATTCTATATCCTGAGAACATACTAAATTCATTTATAACAACAAGTAATTTAGGAATACTAGTCTCCGGTTTTGTTATTAATATTAAAACATCATCTGCATATAAAGATATTTTGTTAATTGTGGTTTTAGTATTTATTCCATAAATTTCTGGTTCTGATCTAATCCTTTCGGCCAATCATTCTATAGCGAGTGCAAATAATAAGGGTGATAACAGACAGCCTGGTCTACAACCCCTAGAAAGATTAAAT
Source organism: Raja brachyura (assembly GCA_963514005.1). The sequence goes on along the minus strand of OY740806.1, from coordinate 29,885,419 downwards.
TTTGCTGATAACATTTGGTTTGTTAGGATTCTTGCTGTTGGGCCAGAGTATAAAATTCTAACCCATTTGCAAAATCCTTCTCCCAGTTGAAATTTATGCATTATCCTAAATAAGTAAGGCCATTCAACCTGGTCAAACGCCTTCTCCGCACCCAGGGATATAATTGCTAATTCAATATCATTCATTCTTTTCGAGTAAATTATATTAAATAGACGTCTTAAATTATAAGTGGAGTATCGTTTAGGAATAAAACCTGTTTGATCATAATGTATTAATCTATTGATCACTAAACTTAACCTTTGAGATAACATTTTTATTAATATTTTTCGATCTGTATTTAAAAGAGCTATTGCTCTGTATGATCCTGGGTCTTCTGGATCTTTGTCTGCTTTAGGAATAAGTGTAATTGTGGATTCTTTTAGGGTTTCTGGAAGCTGTTCTTGTTCGTAGGCATCTTTGTACATAGTTTGTAGCCGTGGGACGATCAAATCATGAAACTTCTTATAAAATTCAACACCCAAACCGTCGGCTCCTGCAGCTTTACCATTCTTCAATTATCTAATTTTTGTGTCTGTCTTTGGTTTAAACCAGCATCTGCTGTTCCCTCCTACATATTCTATGAGACTACATATCAGTGTTATTTTAGTATAAATGGCAAGTATATTTATTAATTTGTACATATATTAACATACATATACTATTAGCAAGTGGGGCAGCTGTTTACACAGAATGCAGTTTTTAATATATACGATATGTATTTATTCTATTAAATGTAGAATCTGAAATTAAAGCAGCTAGTCGGGTCAAGCAGTCACTGTGGACAGAGAAGCAAAGTTAATGTTTCAGATTGGAAACCTTTTATCATATTTAAACTGGTGTTTTCTTCAGACCTACATAGCACATTGTTTCTCTGAGTTTTGAATGATGTGGATATCTGTACCATTGGTAGAAGTTGTGAAACAGACTAGACTGTACTTGACTACACATGAAGGCAGCTATTGCATCTGAAATTGCTATCTACTTGTTGAAACAAATTTTACATTTATTATGAAGCGAGGCACAAAATGGCAGAACTATTCAGCGGGTCAGGCAGCATCTTTGGAGAGAAAGAGTAGGTAACGTTTTGGGTTGAGACCCTTCAGCAGGCTGAGATTATTGCGTTTGGTTATACGTGGGATACGAGCCATATCGAATGCTGGAATCTTGAGCAAAAGACTAAGCACTGGAGGAAATCAGCGGGTCAGGCAGCATCTGTAGAAGGAAATGGGTAGACCACGTTTTGGGTGGAGACCCTTCTTCAGGCTTGGGGCATTCGGACCGTAATTCCAATGAAAGCAGAGAGAAAGTTGAAGGTAAAATTAACATATCATCGCTCATCGTTTTAGTTACATTTAAGTGAACTGCAAATGTTATCCATTTCATGAAATAAATCAAAAGATCAGAACACCAACCTGGATGGAATAAATTGTAGCCACAACACCAAGCGGCAAGCAACAGCAGAAGAGATTGCAAATGGACCAACATTTGTAGGAAGGGATATTTGAAGCAATGTGGACGTCACTCTGCATCTTGGATACACTCTTCACGCTGGCTTCAGTTTTGCTGGTGCTCTACAATGTGGAGACGTTGGGAAACTTTTCTCTGCCCCCCCCACTTTTTATATGGTGTCAACATTAACAGGAAACTGTTTGCCCACAGTTACTGGAGCTGCTTTTGATGACACCACGGTTTCCTGTTTCCACTCATGAGGCGACAGTCATTCGGGGTGAGGCACTCTTTCAGACCTAGTCCGAAGAAGGGTCTCGACCCGAAACGTCACCCATTCCTTCTCTCCAGAGATGCTGCCCGTCCCGCTGAGTTACTCCAACATTTTGTGTCTGTCTTTGATTTAAACCAGCATCCGCAGCTCTTTCATACACATGAAGCCAATCTTTCCTGTTTTCTAAAGCCTGAAATTTCTAAAGCAAAAGAGTGGCTGGAGAACCTTCTCCTGAAGTTCCTGGATAATCCACATTTCTATTATCTTCATCAGTGTCAATTTCTGTGGCGAGATCTACTGTCTGATGTAGCAATCCAGTAGTGGCTCTTCTGATCAAATATCAGATCATGTAGAAAATAGGTTTCTAACATCACTGACTTTCTTACTGAGGATATTGATCAAAGTGTAACCACATTTTTGATTAATTTTATAAAATATTGAACAAATACCAATATTGATCTGTTCTTATTTAAGGGATGTCTCCACACAATCGATTTCAGCGGGGCAATATTAAGTCACTAAGTTTTACTAAGTATATTGTACCAGAGTTGACCGAATGATGGAGGGACTCCGTTTGTACATCAGATATTTAGTTTAGTTTAGAGATACAGCACGGCAACAGGCCTTTTGGCCCACCGAGTCCGTGCCGACCAGCGATCCCAGCACACCAACACTATCCTACACACACTAGGGACAATTTACAATTTTTACTGAAGCCAATTAACCTACCAATCTTATATGTCTTTGGAGTGTGGGAGGAAACCGGAGCACCCGGTGAAAGCCCATGTAGGTCGTGCAGAGAATGTACATACTCCATGTAGACAACACCTGTAGTCAGGATCGAACCAGGTCTCTGGAGCTATAAGCACTGTAAGACAGCAACTCTGCTGCTGCGCCGCCGGTATAATAATTGCCAGTATATAAATAATTTAATTGATCTTTATGGAACATACTGTCTAACCTTTTTGCTGTGTACATCCTGTGCTCCACTCCCTTTCCTGCTGGACAGATACAGGAAGAGATGTATCAACAGAGCCATCTCCATCATCAAAGACCCCTACCACCCATCGCATCACATATTCTCCATCCTTAGGTACAGGAGCATCAGCTGCAAAACCAGCAGGATGCTCCTCAGCTTCTTCCCGCAGGCTATAAGACTGAGAAACGGACTTTGCCCCCTGCCAAAGTATCGCGCACCAACCACCAACCTGGACACACTGAAGCAGAGCCAATGTCGTGCCACTGCCAATTGGAACTCATGATGATATATGTATTTTTATTTTTATTTCTATTTATTTTTTACCGCACACTGAATGGACACTGGTTGTGCAACGTTTTTTCGTTTCCTCTGGGTATGTAAGGGCTCAGGTAAATGACAATAAAGATTTTCAAATCACTCAGCTATGGGAAAGATGTCATTAAGTTAGAAAGAGTGCAGAAGACATTCACCAGGATATTTCCTGAGCTTGAGTGATAGGGAGAGGTTGGATAGGCTGGGATTGATTCCCTTGTAGAGTGGGAGGCTGAGGTGTGCAATGTATTATTACAGTGTACAAGATCTAGACGCCACAGAAGGCTGTGGAGACCAAGTCAGTGGATGTTTTTTTAGGCAGAGATAGATTCTTGATTAGTACGGGTGTCAGAGGTTATGAGGAGAAGGCAGGAGAATGGGGTTAGGAGGGAGAGATAGATTAGCCATGATTGAATGGCGGAGTAGACTTGATGGGCTGCATTGCCTAATTCCACACCTATCACTTATGCCCCCCCCCCCCCCCCCCCCCCAGCTAGCACCGCCTCCCCTGTGGCTTCAGAGGGCGGTGAATCTGAGGGATTCCCTGCCGCCGTGGCCACCGACCCTCACCGGCACTCCGGTGGCGTGAACATTGCCTCCGCCAATCCTCGCACCTCCCCCGGCCACCAACTCAGACCAGGGCTCTCAATTCATCAGCCACCGCAACTCATGCCTATTAAATCTACCCTTCTCTTGAAGGAGGCCACTGGTGAAAACCGTCCAGGTCTATCGGCAAGACTGTGAGTAGAGTACATACACAGTGGGTGAGAAATTGCTCTCACTTCAGGTAGCCCCGGCATTCCCTATCTCTCTCTATCCAAGCGCACTTGCGCTTGGCGGCCTTGCACCCTGCCTGAGTGGCATTTCAAGGAATAGCCGTGAGTCAACTGCCAGCCCACCAGCCACGAGTGAGTGAGCTGCCAGCACACCAGGCTTGAGTGAGTGAGCCGCCAGTCCAAGAATCTATTTGGCCCACAATCTCCATACTAGCACTCTGGAAACCTGTCCCTTCAGCCCACAACCCCCATACTAGTGCTCCAGAAAGCCCCCCCCCCCCCCACTGGCCACCAATATTGGAACTGGTGGAGAGGTGGAATAATGCGTTGGGGGAACAGCCCTCCCGTGCGAAGCTGGAACCCAACGGGTCCCACTTAGTCTAGTACCTATTAAATCTACCCTTCTCTTGAAGGAGTCCACTGGTGAAAACCATCCAGGTTCCTCGGCGAGACTGTGAGTAGCGTGGGTGAGAAATCGCTCTCACTTTAGGTAGTCCTGGTATTCCCTCTCCCTCTCTATCCCCCCTACCCCACCCAAGTCGCACCAGTTTCTCATTTTCACCCAACAAACAGCTAACAATGGCCAGTTTCCTTAATCAACGTTACTTTTTTTCCTATCTTTCATTCATTGTTCTTTACCTCTCCACATCACCGCCATCTCTACCTCTCGTTTCCCTTATCCCTAACCAGTCTGAAGAAGGGTCTCGACTTGAAACGTCACCCATTCCTTCTCTCCAGAGATGCGGCCTGTCCCGCTGAGTTACTCCAGCTTTCTGTGTCTATTTCGATAGTGGGTATAGGTGCACACCCCTGCCTGGGCTCAACCACTCACCAGACATTCAGAAATATTCAAAAATATTCAAGAACTCTTAAAAAGCAAGAGTTGATTCCGATGTCTGAAAACTCATTAGAAAGCGTAGAAAATAAAACACTTCAAAAAAACTGGAAAACCCTTTAAAGTAATTGCATGGGTTTGATTTAACTCAATTAAACAGCTCAATTAAACTGGCAGTGCTGCAATATTGCTCTCTCTCCCACACAGCTGCTCCTCACTGGGACATGAATGGGGTTGCTAACACGACCAGGACTTCAGTCACAAGAATACTTTATTAGCCAAGTATGTTTTGGAAGAATTTCATTTGCCAAGTCAGTCATATAAATAAAAAACAACCGAACATACAAAATACATTTTAACATAAACATCCACCACAGTGACTCCTCCACATTCCTCACTGTGATGGAAGGCGAACAAAAGTTCAAATCTCTTCCCTTCTTTGCTCTCCCGTGGCCGGCGGCCTCAAGCCCCCTGTTGACGGGACAATCTTGACTCCCGAAGCTGGCGGTCGAGCCCTCCTCATCGGGGCGATCAGCTCCTGCATCGGGGGGATGTCAGCTCCCACACGCCGGCGATCGGACCCCGGGTCGGGGCTGGTCGAACCTCTGCATTGTTGGAGCTCCTGACAACGCCCGGTCTCTCCCAAGACAGCGAGCTCACGATGGTAAAGTCCACAGGCGATCCCAGGCAAGGGGTCAACTCCCATGTTAAGTTCACGCCCAAAGTCAGTCTGTGGAGGCCTCCATCTCCATCGATGTTAGGCTGCAGAGGTGAACGGAGATACAATCCGTAAAATAATTGCATCTCCGGCAAGGTAAGAAAACTGAAACAAAGTCTCCCCCGATCCCCTCCTCCTCCCCCCACATAAAACAAACCGGAGAACATTTCCACAAACTTTTAACACACACTAAAAATGTAAAAAAATACGAAAAAACAGACAGACTGTTGGCGGGGCTGCCAATCGTGCGGCGCCCCCTGGTGGCGGGAGTGGAGGGAGCCTGTGGATATTTCAGCCTCCCAATTCCGCTCCAAAGTCGGAACGCAAACAGAACGAGCCGTTGGAGGTTGTAGTACAAACAGCTCTGCCCAAGACCGCAGGAAATTGCAGAGAGTCTGTCACACAAGACCAGACTCCCCAACATTGACTAGGACTAGAGGACATAGCCTGAGAATTAAAGGAGGTTCTTTTAGGCAGGAAATGAGGAGAAATTTCTTTAGCCAGAGGGTGGTGAATCTGTGGAATTCCTTGCCGCAGAAGACTGTGGAGGCAAAGTCAGCGGATATTTTTAAGGCAGAGATAGATAGATTCTTGATTAGTCATAAGGTCATGTGATCGGAGCAGAATTCGGCCATTCGGCCCATCAAGTCTAATGCACCATTCAATCATGGCTGATCTATCTTTCCCTCTCACCCCCATTCTGCTGTTTTCTCCCCATAACTGCTGACACCGGTACTAATCAAGAAGTTACCACTAACACAACCACTGCGCTTCGGAAAATTATTCACGCACAGATCCAGATATGATTCTTTCACAAATCTAGGAGAGTTTCCTCATCTCAGGTAGAATTCGGGCTCCAGGTTTACACTACTCCATGCTGGTGGAAAGACCTGGTGCACACTGGTGTTAGCTCAGTGCACCCTACAACCGACGGTCACGGTGGCGCAGCGGTAGAGTTGCTGCCTTGCAGCGAATGCAGCACCGGAGACCCGGGTTTGATCCCGACTACGGGTGCGGTCTGCATGGAGTTTGTACGTTCTCCCCGTGACTTGCGTGGGTTTTCTCCGAGATCTTCGGTTTCCTCCCACGCTCCAAAGACGTACAAGTTTGTAGGTTAATTGGCTTGGTGTAAATGTAAACATTGTCCCTTCTGTGTACAGGATAGTGTTAATGTGCAGGGATCGCTGGTCAGCGCGGACCCGGTGGGCCGAAGGGCCTGTTTCCCCACTGTATCTCTAAAATAAACTAAACAAAACAGAACTAAACAGAGAGTGTGCAAGAAAATAAGGAGTAGGAACATAGAACTTAGAACATGGAACAATACTGCACAAGAACAGGCCCTTCAGCCCACAATGTCTGTACCGAACATGATGCCAAGTCGATCACTTATCTTCCTGCACATAACCCATATTCCTCCATACCCTGGGGGTACACAAAGTGCTGGAGAAACTCAGCGGGTGCAGCAGCATCTATGGAGCGAAGGAGATAGGCAATGTTTCGGGCCAAAACCCTTCTTCAGGCCCGAAACGTCGCCTAGCTCCTTCGCTCCATAGATGCTGCTGCACCCGCTGAGTTTCTCCAGCATTTTGTGTACCCTCAATTCTCCAGCATCTGCAGTTCCTTCTTTAACACTCCCTCCATACCCTGTATGCCCACTATAAGTAACACACCACACAGTCTTGTAAAAAGCTTGGAGGCTTTTTTTTACTAACATTGAAATTTAACTGTGTTTTTGCATCTTGTTCATATTGGATTACGGTGCAAGTATAGAAGGCCTGTGGCTCATATTAATGTACCAGCCTGTCTCCAGGGTTTTCTCTACATTTCTCAGATTCCCAGCCAAAGGGCCAGTGTATGTATCTCATGCACATGTAGGTGTATCTTGTTCACTTCTATCATCCACTGCACCTCAGCAGGGTGCACTACTTACAAACGTGTTAGCGGTATTAATCATGTGTATGCATGGAGCGCCCAATGTCTCTCACCCATGATGGAAAGGGGTTTGCCTATCATCAACGGCTGCTCTTATCTCACTCTGAGACCATCTGTACGACAGGGACAAATATGTCAGGCTGCTGTTCATCAACTACAGCTCGCCGTTCAACACAGTCATCTCCCACAGGCCCTCAAGTTCTTGCAACATCAGCACAGGCCCTCAAGTCCAGGCGACATCTGGTCCTGACCCGAAACATCGCCTGAAGAAGGGTTTTGACCCAAAACGTTGTCTATTCATTCCTTCCACAGATGCTGCCTGACTTCCTCTGGTCCTCCGACAGTTTCTTTTCCGCTTAAGATTCCATCATCTGCAGTTTCTTGCATCCCCAGCAACCTCCTCCCTTGCCTCTCATGATGACTTTGGTACAGTAGCCAATATTTATCAATCAACATTACTGAAGAGATAATCTGGACATGACTCCAGTGGTTCGACAGAAAGTGCTGGAGTAACTCAGCGGATCAGGCAGCATCTCTGGAGAAAAAGGAAGGGGGGCGTTTCGGGTCGGGACCCTTCTTCAAGTATCAAGTATCCTTTATTGTCATTCAGGCTTTTCATTCTGAACGAAATTTCGTGCCTTGCAGTCATAACATAGAAAAAAATAACAAAACACACAATAAACCCAGATTTAATAGTAAGATTAAACAAGAACTTACCAGTTTGAAGTTTGATCTTTATTTTATGAGGAGTTGCGATGAGGGATTTCGTGAAGACCCCGCCAGGCACGCATGCGCGACATTCTTCAAAGCAGCGGTGTGGAATCACAGATCACAAACCGAAGATAGTAAGATTAAAACTTGACCATACCAGTTGAATATTTAATAGAGGGTTGGGAGCGGAGGGCACGAAATCCCTCATCGCAACTCCTCATAAAATAAAGATCAAACTTCAAACTGGTAAGTTCTTGTTTAATCTTACTATTTTACTTCGGAGTCACGTGAGTGACTTCGTGAAGATTTCAAAGCTCTGTGATTACATGCCCTGGACCACGCCCATGCTCACACACTGCCGTAATTCTGATGGAGGAAGTATGTTAACGTATTTCAGACTTGAACAAGCTGAAAAATAATAACATTTGTTAATACAACAATAACCCCCTGAACTCGGGGACAAACGTTTAGAGAACAGCACTTAAAACTGAATCCGCCAACGTTGCGGGAGCGGTTATAAATCAGTTATAAACCCGCTGAAGTGTAGATTCACTGGCCCAGCTCGCTATTGCGAGGCCAAAATCCATGAACACCGCCATAGTCCTTGCCACTGATGTGGATGCAGCCCTGATAGAATGACATTTAAAATATTAGTGTCTTACCTGCTGCACCGAATACCACCTCGTGTCATCTGGAGATAGTCTGCACAATCACCCTGTGACGTGGGTTTCCATGGCTGAAACAGACCCGTCTCCATACATCTGATGCCCATTTGCAGACGTGTAGTCCCAGGTCTGTGTAGTGTAAGTAATTCTTCTATAAAGAAGTTACCTTATTATGGTCCGGTCATTCTATCCAGGTTTAATTCCTGTAAAGTCAGGACCTGTTGAGCTGTGTTCAGTGCCATTACCATAACCACTTTGAAGGTGAGCAAGACCATCTGCATCATGGGCGACCAGCTCCTGAGGAAGGTCAACACTACCTCATCGCAGTCCAATCTAGCGATAGGACGACAATGCACTCCTGGCACTGTAACTGAGGGACACATCCTAATGATGACCCATGAGTATACCAGCAGCTTGGAGAGTATAGCAGATATGTAGATGGTCTAGGTCCGACTACAGAAACCTCCCATATCCTTATGTAGGCGAGGTACTGCTTCCTACTGGACTGTCTCTGCACGATGCTGTTTGACATCCATCGTCCTTTATGTTGCAGAGCCTGGTTGCGTATCCTGCAGCACCTGTCTGATGAAGCAGAATGGAGAGAGCATAGAAACCCCGCATTTCTCCCCAATGTAGTGAAAACGCGTCCATCGCCACTGCCCCAGGATCTAGTTCTCAAGACATATGTTGGTATCCAATGGCTGAACCTGGACGCAAAGAGGTCGAAATCTGGTATTCCATATTAGGCTATAATTTTAGCAGATATTTGGAGGTTCAATCTACTTGATGTCGTTATTAATACTTGTGACCTGGTGTCCGCCACTATATTGAGCTGATCCAGAAGGTACATAGCTGAACCCAATTCTTTCAATCCACCAGAGCCAAATTAATGTTTCCAATTCATCCCAAGATATTAACTTGACACCACCCATAAGGTTTAATATGCCAACTCAGTGGTATTATTTTGGAAGACGAACATACGTATGCTGCAGATTAGTGCATTAATGCGCAGCCCGTGACATGCTCCAAGCATATCTAACAGTTTATACCTAGTGATTGAAGAAAGTAGAATCATGCAATCCCATTTGCTGCCCCAACTGGAATGGTGTCAGTAGTTCCCCAGCCCTTGGTGCTTGCGTCGGTTTGTAACGCGACTACTAGGTTTGATGTAATGATGGGATTTAACAATCACAATCATTGCTAATCCACCATTGTACCTCAATTATGCTGTGATTGGCAGTTGCATAAGCTCGTAATTGTCCAGCATTCGCTATACCTGCCGAGATTTTGCTTATTCACCCAAGCTTTGATAGCGTAACGACCCAATTATGTGGCTGGAATGTAGCTCCAATTTACCCATAGCTTAGCAGCATGTCGAAAGTCAGTTCCCTGGCGCAAGCAAGGCTGTTACATGCATCTATTATGTCTATAGCTCTGTTCCCTGGATAGTGACAAACAGAGCCCCAGAATGTATGTACCTCCCCCCTACTTGTGAGGTTATGCATGCAGCACTTCCAAGAGAACCAGGCCCCCTTACCTCCATGGTTACCGGCGGGCCTGACGTTCTGGTTTCTAGTATTCCGTCTTTGCTGGGTGCTGCTCAATCGCCTCGGTAAATCCTTGTTCCTGCAGCTGGTGTGTGGTGAGGTAGTCTATGCTGGCTCTGCCCTAACAAGGCTTCTGCTGTTGGGGAGCTGGTGCAAATGTGTTCTTGATGGCCTCGTCATTGACCTGCTTGGGCAGGTCCTCCCCAAACAGCTGTCTTGGTGGTGTGGTGGAGGTAGGACCCAACCCAGCGAATTCAGGGTTAATGTCGGGCCGGATGGAGCTCTGACTAAAACAGTTTCCCGAAGTGGGCTACACAGGAGGGCTAGAGCATCCTGCTGCTCTGCGGATGCACCTGTCCCATCGAGGGTCCTAACGAGCACCGTGATGCCCGACGCCAATAGCTTCAGAATTTCCTGCCTCTTCATCTCTTGTGCCCTCGCATTGGAACTAATGTTCCCTCAGATGGCTGAGTCGACCCTCGGGACGTTCCGGGGAACACAATTTCCAGGATCCTTGTACTTCTCCATGGTTTCTGAAAGCACCTGGTCTTGGAACTGGTGTGTCGTCAAGAAATTAATACTTACTGCCAATGTAGAGTGCAGCGGTACCCCTGAATACAGGTTTCAGATTTTTGACACTACCTCCAATTCCTTCTTCTGGATCGAGAGCAGTGGGCTCTTCTGCATTGAAGGTGGCGGTCATGATCCGACTCCCAGACCGCTGAGACTCCTACTCTTGCCGATCCAGGTCCTGCTGATATAGTTGCTCCACCATTAGCTCCATCCTAGCCATGCGACCGCTGCCGCTACACACGGACAACAGGTCGACTTCCCCAGGCCCTGATGAGTCGCTGGGGCTTCTGCCAGTAGGTCACACCTCAACGAAGTGGCTGACAGGTACTCGTCAGCACCCGCTCCTGCGGGGCTGAACGACTTCCGCACGGACAACCCGCTAGCCCGGCATCCCTCGGACCTTAGCGGCCTCTCTACCTGACGAGCAGGCAGAGGAAAGGAGTCGGAACCGGTCCCCAATACCGGCTCCGTGGTCCGTGCAGGCACACCGTCACCCTCACCCCCAGGGGTCTGTGACGGCGCTTGGCTGGCTTTACCCGCAGCAACGGGATTGCCCAACCGTATTCTGCTGCCACCGGTCTGCGCTCCGGCAGCCTGTTCCGGTGCAGTACTGGTACCTCCTGCTCCTGCAGGGTGTACGACTCCTGCACGGACATACCGCTAGTCCGCCGTCGTTCGGACCTAAGCGGCACCTCTGCCTGGTGGGAAGGCAGAGGGAAGGATCGGTACCGGTCCCCAATACCGGCTCCGCTGTCCGTGCAGGCTTGCCGTCACCCTTAACCACACGGGTCCGTGAGGGCGCATAGCCGGCTTTACCCGTAACAACGGGGTTGCCCAGCCGTAAACTGCTGCCACCGGTCTGCGCTCCGGCAGCCTGTTCCAGTGGACACCGGTACCTCCTGCTCCTGCAGGGCTCCCCAACTTCCAGCAGGTCCATCACCGGCTCGCAGTCTAGCAGGTTACCCCCGGCGGTATGTCGATGCCTCCCGCTGCAGCGGGGCATGACCTGTGCGCAGCTCTCCCCCATCTCTGAGACCTGCATAGTAGGAGAGACAAAACGAGCCACCGAGCGGGTCACACGTTTACGCACCTTTGCCCCACAGTCACTATGCTTAGGTGAGAGTGGTAGGGAGTCCAGGTCTTGCCTACCCTGGTCCCACGCGGTGCTCCACCATTTTGCGGCCCCATGGTCAGCCGTGGTGGAGAGACGGGTCCTGGCTGCGCAGGGCTCCCCGACCTCCGCATTCTTCTAGAATGGTGGCCGCTGATTCCCATCTGAAGTCGCACGGCCCTTGGAGACCTGCTTCGCTGTCTTCATTCTGGTCTCCATCCATCTGTAAGCAAACTCTAATACAGACGCTTAGCTATTCAAGGTTAGTATCTTACCTGAGGGTTTTTTATTTATTTTTTATTTATTTATTTATTTTTATTTATTTATTTATTTATTTATTTTTAATTTCTTTTTTTTTTAAAGTATGGTGACCAGCCTCTCATGCTTAAATAACTTTTATATGCTGGCAGTCTGAACCTCTTGAAGACAATGCATACCCTGGAGTAGCAGGGCACTTGAATGTAGACAGGCCACAGAATCCCTGCAGCTGCAGTGTGGAGTCAGGCTGCCTTTGCTTGCAAGCCTGCTGCTTCCTGAATGCCAGCAACCCGCAGAAACCCCTGCGGGCTGCGGTGTAGAGTCGGGCTGCCGTCCATGGCAAGCACTGCAAGCCCTACTCCACATGCACACCGCCAGCCCGCAGTATCACCCCCGCGGGCTGTGGTGTAGAGTCGGGGCTGCCGCTCTGCCGTTACCTTCTGACGGCGAGCCTGCAAGCCCCACTCCTACATGCACACCGCCAGCCTGCGGTGTCCCCCGCGGCTGCAGTGTAGAGTCGGGGCTGCCGCTCTGCCGTTTCTAACTTTGAACGGCGAGCCTGCAAGCCCCACTCCTACATGTACACCGCCAGCCCGCGGTGTTCCCCACGGGCTGTGGTGTAGAGTCGGGGCTGCCGCTCTGCCGTCGCGAACTTGAGACGGCGAGCCGGCAAGCCCCATTCCATTTCGTGCCGCCAGCCCGCGGTGTCCCCTGCGGACTGTGATGTGGAGTCGGGCTGCCTCTGCCGTCCTCCGCCGGCGAGTGTGTGAGCCCGGACCCTCCTGGGTCAACAGGTTTCCCGACTCCAACTATTGGAGCCGCCGCTGACTGCCGCAGCAGCCAGATCCGAGGCGGCCGCGAGACCCTGCGACAGGGCCACCTAGAAGAAAAAGACCGCAGGTTAGTGTTTTACTTACCTGCAGGTCCCAGCAGTAGAGGAGCAACGCTCCTCCCTGCCTGTCGCTCGCATGCGGTCGACGATATGTCGCGCATGCGTGCCTGGCGGGGTCTTCACGAAGTCACTCACGTGACTCCGAAGTAAAATATCCACCACAGTGAGTCTGGCAGGCACTCCTCACTGTGATGGAAGGCAAAAGTCTTAAAGTCTTTGAGACCCTTCTTCAGACTGCAGATATCTGACTGCAGACCAGTCTGAAGAGAGGTCTCAACCTGAAACGTCACCCATTCTTTTTCTCCAGAGATGCTGCCTGATCCGTGGAGTTCCTCCAGCACTTAGTGTCTATCTTCGGCATAAACCTGCATCTGCAGTTCCTCTCTACACATTACTACGGTGGGGTGTTCGTTGGAGCGCAAATTCGCGGTTCTGTTGTCCTTTCTGTTTGCTTGCTGTTCTGTTGTGCTTTCTGCATTAAACAGCGAGCAGCCTTCATTAAATGTGTCGCTGGCTATGGTGAAGCTTGGCCGGCTTTGCAATGCAGGAAGGATGGCGATTCTTCTTTCTGAGGTGGTCCAGGAACTTGCTTGGAAATGTTATGAGGTCGGTCTTGGATAGTGCCCACTGTGTCCAGTGTTGCATCAGTGATCTCTAATTAGAAAAGTGATCTCTAAGTGGAAAAGAGCATGTTGTGATTTTTTAAATGTTACCATTAATGATGTTGAATCTTGCCCAGCAGAGGGGAGCGCAGGGCAGCAGTAGAACAGTAAATCACAGCACTGTACTCGTCCTCCATCACTGCAGGCTTTGCATTGTGACCTTTAGCCGAGACTCTTGCAAGCTTAACATTTTAAACAAGCGGTCGTTTAACATCGAGCGGCACGGTGGTGTAGTGGTAGAGTTGTCGCCTTGCAGCGCCAGAGACCCGGGTTCAATCCTGACTACGGGTGCTGTCTGTACGGAGTGTGTACATTCTTCCTGTGACTGCGCGGGTTTTCTCCGGGATAGAAACATAGAAACATAGAAAATAGGTGCAGGAGGAGGCCATTTGTTGGCCCTTCGAGCCTGCACCGCCATTCATTGTGATCATGGCTGATCATCCACAATCAGTAACCCGTGCCTGCCTTCTCCCCATATCCCCTGACTGCTATTTTTAAGAGCCCAGAGAACCTGCCTCCACCGCCCTCTGAGGCAGAGAATTCCACAGACTCACCACTCTGTGAGAAAAAGTGTTTCCTTGTCTCCGTTCTAAATGGCTTACTCCTTATTCTTAAACTGTGGCCCCTGGTTCTGGACTCCCCCAACATCGGGAACATGTTTCCTGCCTCTAGTGTGTCCAAACCCTTAACAATCTTAACAATGTTTCAATGAGATATCCTCTCATCCTTCTAAACATCCTTTTAAACTTTCGGAATAGGTCGCTCAATGGAGGAAAAGGGAGAAATGGAAATAATGAAGGAAGGAAGGCTTTGCACTGATTTCTGTGGAATAAATTGAAATTATTCCACTTTTCCTCCTTTTAGAAAATGTATTCCACAATCCCACTGTTTATATCGCGCTCCCATTGTGCACCATTTTGTCCACAGCCCAAGAATCAATATCAAGCCCACTCCAGTGTAGATAAACATACACTTAACCATTTACCAGGGGCAATGATTACATTTCAAGCCCTATGACACATTTATAGATATTTTAAAAATATATCTGCTTTTAGTATGATGACCCTGCAGTACCAGGCGATAGATTCTCGAGCACATATCATATATTCAGCTGGTATTTAGCTGAGGTTGCTGTATGATAATGAAAGATTCAAGTCCCTGCCTGACCAACAGTTTATTGCTAAGCTTTTGATGTGGCTGCTATTCTGAAATAGAGATTCAATGGGCCTTGTAGCTGCAAATGGACTCCAGCTGATTGAAGAAAACCATTTGGGAGCCGTGTTTGCCTTTCATTTGAAAGCTTGGAAATGATGTGTTTCTCATTCCTTTTTTATATATACTGTATGTCAATCCGTTTTCCTGCAAAGATAGACACAAAAGGCTGGAATAATTCAGCGGGTCAAACAGCATCCCTGGAGAAAAGAAATAGGTGACGTTTTGTGGGAAGAAGTGTCACGGCCCGAAATGTCAACCATTCCTTCTTTCCAGGGATGCTGCCTGCACCTGCACCTCCTCCAACCTCATCTACTGCATCCGTTGCTCCAGATGCCAGCTGATCTATATCGGTGAGACCAAGCGGAGGCTTGGCGATCGTTTCGCCGAACACCTCCGCTCGGTCTGCAATAACCAACCCGACCTCCCGGTGGCTCAGCACTTCAACTCCCCCTCCCATTCCGTATCCGACCTCTCTGTCCTGGGCCTCCTCCACGGCCAGAGTGAGCAACACCGCAAGTTGGAGGAACAGCACCTCATAGTCCGCTTGGGGCGTCTGCATCCTCTTGGCATGAACATCGAATTCTCACAATTCTGTTAACCCTTGCTGTCTCCTCCCCTTCCCACCTCTCCCTCAGCCCTCGGGCTCCTCCTCCTCCTTTTTCCTTTCTTCCCCCCGCCTCCCCCCACCCCCCATCAGTCTGAAGAAGGGTTTTGGCCCAAAACGTTGCCTATCTCCTTCGCTCCATAGATGCTGCTGCACCCGCTGAGTTTCTCCAGCATTTTGTGTACCCTCGATTTTCCAGCATCTGCAGTTCCTTCGTTAACAACATGCTGCCTGTCCCGTTGAGTTACTCCAGCTTTTTGTGTCTGTCTTCGGTGTAAACCAGCATGCGCAGTTCCTTCTTGAATGTTCCGAAGATAGACATAAAAAGCTGGAGTAACTCAGCGGGACAGACAGCATCTCTGGAGAGAAGGAATAGGTGACGTTTCGGGTCGAGACCCTTCCGTCATGTTCCTGCTATTTGCCAGAAAATCAGGTCAACCAAACATTCGGGAAGAGTTCATTAACCCGACATTGTAAACCTGTTTCTAAATCCATGGATGATCCACCCAAGGCTTTGGTTTTCCAGCATTTTATGTCTTGTAAATTCAGTTTTGACAGGGCAAGTAAATCCTAGACATTGGGCAGATCTATTTCCAAAGCCTGCTGCCCCATGAGAGACTCCTTGTATTAATCCAACTTGTAGTCAAAGACAGAATGATAAAGTTAAAATAGATAATATTCATTCAGCATACTCTGTAACCAGACTGGCGACGATCCTCTGCTCCCTTACGCTCACAGGCAGTCATGCCCCACCAGATTTAAAGTTAAACGCAATCCTAGTTGAGGTAAAAGCTTCCACTGTTGATAATTGAATTCCTGATCTTCCAACCTTCCTGCATGCGGCCCTTGCACTTTTTTAATCTGCACTTTTTGGCTGTAATACTATAGTCAAGTAACCCCGGCATTTTGTCCATATCCCTCCAAGCCTGTCTAACTGTTACTTAAATATTGGGATAGTCCCTGCCTCAACTACCTACTCTGGCAGCTTGTTCCATGCACCCACCACCCCTTTGTGTGAAAAGATTACCCCTCAAATTCCTATTAAATCTTTTCCCCTTCACCTTAAACCTATGTCCTCTGGTCCTCGATTCACCTACTCTGGGCAAGAGACTCTGTGTATTTACCCAATCTAATCCTCTCATGATTTTATACACCTTTATAAGATCACCCCTCATCCTCCTGCGCTCCAAGGAATAGAGTCCCAGCCTACTCAACCTCTCCCTACAGCTCAGACCCTCTAGTCCTGGCAACATCCTCGTAAAGCTTCTCGAGGAATAAAATTAATTCCTATTCCTAACCAGGTATTTCTTCTGCACACAAATAGCGAGCGGTTTGGACATGTGTTCATGCGGGGAGCTGCTTACATCCGGTTGTGCTGTACACTGGAGTGGCTTTTGTTCTCCTTTGCCAGATTGGACTTGACACTCCAAGGTAAATAACCTGCTTTGTCTCACTGAGCTCACCAAAAATTTGGATCGAACCACTTCCAAGTCTTTGCTTTCGTTCAAAACAAGTTTGGTTTAGCGATACTGTGTGGAAACAGGCCCTTTGGGAGGGAGGGGGAAGAACAGTGGAGAAACCGGCGTGGGATGACTGCCATGAGGAGGGGGGGTGGAGAACATTGGACAACGAGGAGAACAAAGAATAATGGGGACCTGGCGTGGGGGGAGGGGGAGGGGGCGGGAGCCAGCTGATCTATATCGGTGAGACCAAGCGGAGGCTTGGTGATCGTTTCGCCCAACACCTCCGCCCGTTCAGCAATAACCAACGTTCTTTGTATCTTGGTCAGCTCCAAAGGTGGCCACCATTTGTATACGTTGGGTACAAGGCAGCGCACCTTGTCACATGTGACAATAGAGCATTCCATTCCATTCCTTTGGTCCACCGAGTCCGAGCTGACCATCGATCACCCGTACACTAGTTCTCTCCAACACACCAGGGACAATTTACGGAAGGCAATCGACCTCCAAACCCTGCACCTCTTTGGGATGTGGGAGGAAACCGGAGCATCCGGAGAAAACCAACGCAGTCACAGGGAGAGCGTGCAAACTCCGTACAGATATCACCCGCATTCAGGATCGAACCCGGGTCTCTGGCGCTGTAAGGCAGCAGATCTACCGCTGCGCCACCGTGCCGCACAGGTTTGTTTCGGCAAATGCCTCGTCAGAAGTTCAGAAGTTTGCATAGAACAAATTAATACAACGTTTGTTTCTGTACCTGATGAACAGGGATCTAAACTAAACGACGGTCATGGCAGGAACCAGGGAGATGACGAGAGAATGTTGACCAGGCATAGCATCACAGGAATGAGAAAATGGTGCATGATTATCCTGATACAAACGATATATAGTGAGTATGTACAAAGGTACCTAGGTTTACTTAGCTCAGATTCAACGGCGTAATCAGTTAACTTACAATATTGAACTAGATAAATTTAATCTTTATCATTTGATGACCAATGGTTTATGGGTTCATGCCCCTTATGTGAAACACATGGATAAGGAAGATCATGAACTTCATGCTCATAAGGCATAGGAGCAGAATTAGACCATTCAGTCCATCGAGTCTACTCTGCCATTCAATCATGGTTGATCTATCTTTCCTTCTCATGCCTGCATAGACGAGTTGGGCTGAAGGGCCTGGTTCCATACCATATGGCTCTATGTTAGCAAATGGGGCGAGGTTGTGTTGTTTGATGGTGGGGATGGCTCGCACATAACGTACTATCCATGATCGGGCCACTTCCAAGATGCAAGGTTTACAATGGCGATAATATTACAAACCACAGCTAGGTTCTGAAAGAATCTGAGCCCTCTTGGGAGCCCCCTTTCCTCCTCCCCATCCAACATGGTGGTGGCAGCATCATGCTGTGGGGATGCTTTTCTTCAGCAGGGACAGGGAAGCTGGTCAGAGTTGATGGGAAGATGGATGGAGCAAATACAGGGCAATCTTGGAAGAAAACCTGTTAGAGTCTGCAAAAGACTTGAGACTGGGGCGGAGGTTCACCTTCCAGCAGGACAACGACCCTAAACATACAGCCAGAGCTACAATGGAATGGTTTAGATCAAAGCATATTCATGTGTTAGAATGGCCCAGTCAAAGTCCAGAATCTAAATCAAATTGAGATTCCCTGGCAAGACTTGAAAATTGCCGTTCACAGACGCTCTCCATCCAATCTGACTGAGCTTGAGTTAGTTAGCAAAGAAGAATGGGCAAACATTTCAGTCTCCAGATGTGCAAAGCTGGTAGAGACATACCCCAGAAGACTTGCAGCTGTAATTGCAGCGAAAGGTGGTTCTACAAAGTATTGACTCAGGGGGGCTGAATACTTTTGCACGCCACACTTTTCAGTTTTTTATTTGTAATAACATTTGGAAACCATGTATCATTTTCCTTCCACTTTATAATTATGCACCACTTTGTGTTGGTCTATCACATAAAATCCCAATGAAATACATTTACGTTTGTGGTTGTAACGTGACAAAATGTGGAAAGGTTCAAGGGGTATGAATACTTTTGCAAGCCACCGTAGCTTCCATCTTGTGCCTGAAGATTTATGTTTGATCTTTTCACGGATTTGGGTTTGGTGAAACTATTGGATTTGAACGGAGTGAACTGCAGACCTTTAACGTGCTTCCATTGCTTTTACATTTTCTCTTCTGTGGAGGGCATTCATCAACGGCTGGGCATTTACATGGGGACTCACCTGGAACCTGCTCCTTCAGTCCTTTCTACGGCAACTGACATTCAGCTTTGATGCAAGGAAGCAATTTTCAGAAATGGTTTCTTGAGTTTATAATGGCATATAAGATGATATATGATGGCATATAAGATGATTGAACAACCTGCTAAAAGTAAACCTCAAAGCATCCCATTCCTGTTGAACTAAGGATCATTGGATTGAAACAATTGCAAGAAAAAGATGTGAATGCTGATAAGATCTTTAAGAAGTCATACAGTGTGGAACAGGTCCTTTGGCCCAACTTGCCCACACTGAGCAACATGCCCCAACTACACTAGTCCCACCTGCCCGCACTTACCGCATGTCCCTCTAAACCTGTCCTATCCTCTGGATCTGGGAAACAAGAGGTCTTTGAACCAAAACGTCACCCATTTCGTTTCTCCAGAGATGCTGCCTGACCCGCTGAGTTAAGGGCCTGTCTCACTTTCACGACCTAATTCATGACCTCTGCCGAGTTTGCCCTTGACTCGTACTCGCAGCATGGTCGTCACGAGGTCCTAGGAGGTCGTAGGTAGCTCTTTGCAGGCCGTGATGTTACTCGTAGGTACTCGTGGCATCAAGTAGGTCGGGCCGTTCTTCTAGCATGATGAGAAATGTCCAGGAGTAAAAAAGGGCATGAATTAGGTCGTGAAAGTGGGACAGGCCATTTACTCCCACATTTTGTGTCCATCTTCGATGTAAACCAGTAAATGCTGATGCTTCCTGCACAAGGTTAGAGAGATGTGGGTTAAACATGACCAACTGGGACTACCTTAGATGGACATCCGGGCCAAGTTGGACTGAAGGGTGTGTTTCCAATGCAGGGTCTTGAATCGAGATGCTGACTATGTCTTTGCCTCCACAGATGTTGCCTGACCCGCTGAGTTGCTTCAACAATTTGTATGTTGCTCCAAATTACAGCATCTGCAGCCACTTGTATCATAGTTAAGACGCCAGCTGATAAATCAGCTACTGGGAAGCCACTACACTCTATTTCCGTCTCACACCTATTCATTGCTCGATCTCTCTCCCTCTCTCTCCTTCTCTCTTCCTCTCTCTTCTCTCTCTCTGTTGGCGGTCCCCTTCACCATGCCTTCCTTGTATTTTCCTTGGCATTGGTAAAGAGCAAGTATCAGTTTCCTGACAACAGCCAGGAAGCCAGGACTTCACGGCATTTTAAACACTCGACATCCTCCAAAATAAAGACTAGATTGTCCCCAGATAATTAAGATAGAAACTGAAATAACATAAACTGTTTAAATGTAAAAATAACTTTTTATTACTTTAACACCCTGAGTGTTTTGAGATATTTTTATGGGGGAACTACAATGTTCTTACTTGGCGTTTTTGCGTTAATGGAATTTGTTAAGCAGTAATATCGTGGCTGTGTTCTTCATTAAACCCTCAGCTGGACCTTAAGCAGAAGGGTGCAACACTCTCAGAATAGTTCGTAAATATCTGAGTCTAGAAATTGGACCCACACACTGCGCACTAAATCCTTCCGTCTATAAACTGGGGCATTGGATTGCAGTCTGTGGCCAACTGTGATGGAAAGGCTAGGATTCTATGGGACTCGGAGGAGCAGAGAGATGTGCATCAAACAGTCTGTTCTGTACAACAAGAGTCTGAAGAAAATTCCCGAGTCCATGTTGGAGCCACGAGGAGTAGAGCTCAGGGCTTGTCCCAATTACCCCGATTTTTTTTCGGCGACTTGCCGGCACCCGTCAGTAGTCGCAGCAGGTTGCCGAAAATGTTCAAAATGTTGAAACTCCAGCGGCGACCAGAAAAAGGTACGACTCTTTGGGCCACTACTCACGACCAAACAGTCGCCAGCCCGCAACCACCACCAATTGGAATGGAGCTGCAGTTTCAATCACAAGAGGGGGGACGGGATATTCAAGATGCAGTTAGTAAATGGTTGGTTGTTCGGGAAGATGGTGAGAGCTTTAGGAGTAGTTTTGTCAAATGCAAGAGGAGCTTGTCCAAGCTTGGCCAAAAGGGGCTTCTTCCACCCTGCTATCAGTTTCTGAACAGTCCTTCCATAGGCATGAGTGCTGTCTGATTCACCTCCACCCCAATGCAGACTTTGGACTCTGTCTATAGAACTGCTACGCTACAATGCTGAGCATTAGATTCTGCACTATTTCCCCATTTGCTCCACCCATTGTACTTGAATATGTATGTCGAGCAGTGTTTCCCGAAGTGGGGTGCGTGTACCCCCAGTGGTCTTTGTGGTTACTCGGCAATTTTCAACCATGTACTATTGAAACATAGATTCATTATTAGAAAAAAATACAGTGGCAACAAATTATTTTATGCACACATATTTGCAAATGAATTATATATTTCGTATGAATTCTCCTACTCAAGTTGTGATAGCTGCTGCATTTGGGTAGTTTGCAGACTCCTGAGCGACAATTTTGATTGACTTTTGCAATGAAATGCCATTGTTTTTAATGAGGGGTACACGGGTATCAAAACTTTGTGAGTCACTGATGTAGAATATTATTTGATCTGATTGGATAGCATGCAAAACAAAGCTCACTGCACTTTGGCACACGTGAAACCTCCTTGATGCTTCATTAGTTTAACCCCTGTCCCCCGATACGAGTTCATTCTAAGAGTTCTCCCGAGTTTGCCCCGATTCGAATTCGGAGATTTACGGTAATGGCCACTCATCGGTACTCGGGGCTCTCGTGGACATTTTTCAACATGTTGAAAAATCTTCACGCGTCTTCCCGTGCTTACCTGCAATTAACGAGTCTTCCCAAGTATTTGCCGTTAGCGTTAAGAGCCGCTAAGAGACGTCCCCGAGCTCCGACGTACCCGCTACGTTCATTCTCCGTGCTTACCAGCAGTTTGGGTTTTTTTAAACTCGGGAGAGCACTTGGAATTAACTCGTACCGTGGGACAGGGCTAGTAACGTGGTGAATAGGACCTTGCGATATTTGACAAGATACTTCAGCATCCCGGAGAACAAGGTCAGTGCTTTGCTTTTGGCCTCAGCTACACCAGATCTGGGCAGGGAGAGGACCAGATGCCCAGATTCATTCAGTGCAGAATAGTTCAATACTTCAATAGTGCTTTATTTGCCACATACGCAGCTGCACGGTGAGATTCTTTTTCGCATGTTTACACATGCAGGCGCCGTTTTTGGCGGCATTATTCAAGGTTCGGTCAGCGCCCCGCGCACGATGTACTGGAGCAGTTCCTGCCAACAGACATCCCTCTCCCTCTCCTCTCCAGGCCTGGCCACCTCTGTATCCTGGGGCGAGGGACTCCTGCCCCCTGCAGCCAACCTTGAAGGTGCTGGTGGCAATACCCCGGTTCACCCTCCTGGTCCCCGACGTCTCCCGTTCCCTCCCGCTCCCTTGAACCTTCGGGACGGTTCCCGGTGCCGCCAACCAGATAAAAGTCATTCAGCTTCTTTGTGGCTTAAGTGAGCACTATGAAAGAGCAATTCATTTAGTCCCAGTCCCGGACCAGAGGGGTACAAAATCAGCTAACACGCAGCAGAATCTCTCAAATATACCCAATAACTCCCTCAGGATAATAAGGACCTTGCTGCAATACAATCAGTGCCTGAAGAAACTGAAGAAGCAGATACATTATTATTATTTGTTGTTTTGTGTGTACGTATGTGTACGTGCGTGTATATTATATGTATATGATCTATATATATATGTGTATTTGTGAGCATGTGTATATACAGACATAACAACCACTTTTTTAAATCTCTCCCTTATTATAATGTTTACAGTGTACTATGTTCACACATTCTGTTGTGCTGCTGCAAGTAACAATTTCATTGTTCTATCTGGAACAAATGCACTAGGACAGATAGATGGAGAGAGAAATGTTAAAGGAAAATGAGCCAAATGCAGGCAAATTGGACTAGCCCCGGTATGCCAACTTGGGCAAGATGGGCTGAAGGGCCTGTTTCCGTACCGTATAACATGGTGGACCACTGCATTCTTAGTTTCTGCACTGGTTGGAGAAATGATTATTCCTCCAATGCAGTATTGAAAGGGTTAAAGATCTTTGCACTAATTGCCATTAGGTCCTCTACACAGGAAAATAATAAAAAATATAAATGACCTGTGCGCTGCGTTTGGTGGGTGAGGTTTCCGTATATAATGGCTCACAAAATCATGTCAGCAGTTTTCGGTAGCAGTGACAGGGTTTATGTGGGGAAGTTGAAGCCAGCTCTGCCTCGACACACTAAATCTTAACATTCTCTGCAGTAACTGTACCACCCACTGCAGTCACTGTCACCCGTTATAATTCTCTAAGCTGATTCAGCAGCTAGAAAGCCCATAGAAGAGGATTAAATGAGTTACTTAGTGTTTCTACAGAAATCCCTAGGAAAGTAATGACCGCCTGGTCACAGGTCCATCAACCATTTTAGTTTTAGTTTTGAGATACAGCATGGAGACAGGCCCTTCGGCCCACCGAGTCCGGGCCGACCAGCGATCGCCTCGTACATTGGCATACTAGGGACACTTTAAATCTTTACCCAAGTGTGGGAGGAAACCAAAGCACACAGGGAAAACCACACATTCACGGGGAGAGCGTTCAAACTCCACACAGACATCACCTGTAGTCATTATCGAACTCGAGTCCCTGGCGTTGTAAGGCAGCAACTCTACCACTCTGCCATCGTGGTTAATAAAGGACAGGACCCCGATGCACATTCCTTTGCAGATGGTAGACAAAAGTGCTGGAGAAACTCAGCGGGTGTAGCAGCATCTAAGGAGCGAATGGAATTAGGCAACGTTTCGGGCCGAAACCCTTCTTCAGACTTCCTTTGCAGATGGACATTCTCTCTATAGCATGCTTATCACTGGTGCCAGATAATGAGTTTAGAGATTTTGCTGTACCTTGGTATACCACGTGCCAATAATAAACTAATACCAAGTGTGGGGCAGGATTCAGTCATTTTCTGCCCTTATTCAAGGGTGACAGCAGAAAATATCAATCTAGTGTCAATTAGAACATTGTGCGAGAGACAGTATTGAAACGGGCCATTTGGCCCACTGGGTCCACGCTGACCATCAATCTCCCCTTCACACCAGTTCTATGTTATCCCAATTTTTCATCCACTCCTAACATATTAGGAGGAATTTTACAGAGGACAATTAACCTACAAATCTGCACGTCTTTGGGATGTGGGAGGAATCCGGAGCACCCAGAGGAAACCCATGCTGTCACATGGAGAACATGCAAACTCCACACAGACAGCGCCCAAGGTTAGAACATGAATTAAATCCGAGTCTCTGGCTTGAATTGCTGTAATGTAATCTTCCACAGTTTTCCCTTTAGGCAATAAACATTTCCGAGTCCATCATAGAAACATAGAAACATAGAAATTAGGTGCAGGAATAGGCCATTCGGCCCTTCGAGCCTGCACCGCCATTCAATATGATCATGGCTGATCATCCAACTCAGTATCCCGTACCTGCCTTCTCTCCATACCCTCTAATCCCCTTAGCCACAAGGGCCACATCTAACTCATTGGAACAATTATTTCCCTTTTCACTACCTGTTGTACTTGTGCATGGCTTGATTGTCCTGAGGTATAGTGTGGTTTAATCTGACAAGATAGTAAGTAAGTCAATTTTATTTATATAACACGTTTAAATCAACTCGCGTTGAAACCAAAGTGCTTTACATAAAATAAATAATTAAGTTTCCGTACATCGATAGAAAAATTAAAAATAAGAAAAATGACACGACACATTATAGAATTCAACATGAATGTCCCCCCACAACGGAATAAAAATATTTTCCACTGTGGGGAAAGGCATCAGAAAGTTCAGTCCTCTTCCTCTGTGACCACCTGAGGTCAGGGCCTATTTGTGGCCTCCGCAGCCAGTCCGATGTTTTCAGGCCCTCTTGCCGGGAAGACGGAACTCCGGCGTCGGGTGAACACTCCTCATTGGAAATGTCTGGATAGCACGCAAACAAAAGCTTATCGCTGTACCTTGGTAGACGTGACAATCATAAACCAATACCAAGTGTGGGAAGGAAGGAACTGCAGATGCTGGTTTAGACCGAAGATAGACACAAAATGCTGGAGTAACTCAGTAGGCCAGGCAGCCTCTCTGGAGAGAAGGGATGGGTGACGTTTCAGTTCGAAACCCTGTGGACTGGGTTCCAGTCATTTTCTGCCCGTATTCAAAGGCAACAACAGAAAATATCAATCTGGTATCAATCAGAGCATTGTGAGAGAGACACTTGGAGCTCATGGTGCTTTCTGGACTCCTGGTCAGGAACAATACACATTGGTAAATACTGCAACGAGATTAATGAGGTGCAAACTGCATGAAACTGCTGGCACAACCAATGTGTTGTAAGAGGCGTCTTTGTTATTAAGCAAGAGCAGAGCCAGGGATTTAGTGCCATTCTTGTGGATGGATACCATCTCAGCTATCTGAACACAGAGTCATTTCCTGGCATTTTGGGGTAAATCTCGCAGCAGTAAACTAGTTCAACCGGGAGCCCACACCTCTGCTTGGCCAGATCCTTCACACTGGCTGGCTGCTGTTTGATTTGGATTGCCAGTGGTTCTGGCAACACGGACAGCTTCCATTCCAGCTTTGATGTGTTAATGATACAGTTAAACTCTCGTCTCAAACTAGCATTGCAATGAATTGGATAAAACATCAAACCATATCTAGCTACTAGAGACCATAAGATTTGGGTTTTGTCACTGTTAAATAGCTAAACGGATCAAAGATGCACTATACATACAGAACTATATTATAATTGATTGATTGATCGATTGATCTATTGATCAATTATAGACAATAGACAATAGACAATAGGTGCAGGAGTAGGCCATTCGACCCTTCGGCCAGCACCACAATTCAATGTGATCATGGCTGATCATCCCCAATCAGTACACCGTTCCTGCCTTCTCCCCATATCCGCTATTTTTAAGAGTCCTCTCTGATTGAATGATACAGCATCAAAACAGGCCCTTCGGCCCATTGAGTCCATGCCGACAATCGATCACCCATTAACACTAGTTCTATGCTATCCCACTTTGCACCCATTTCCTACACACAAGGAGACATGTACAGAGGTCAATTAATCTACAAGCCCGCACATCTTTGGGATGTGGGAGGAAATCGGACCACCCAGAGGAAACCCATGTGGCCACAGGGAGAATGTGCCAACTCCAGTCAGAGAGCCACACGAGGCCAGGATTGACCCCGGGTCTCTTGGGCGGCACATGGCGCAGCGGTAGAGAGGCTGTCTTACAGCGCCAGAGACTGAGGTTCGATCCTGACTACAGGTGCTGTCTGTCCAGAGTTTGTAGGTTCTCCCTGTGACCGCATGGGTTTTCTCCGGGTGCTCCGGTTTGCCCCCACACTCCAAAGATGTGCGGCTTTATAAGTTAATTGGCTTCAGTAAAAATTATAACTTGTCCCTAGTTTGTAGGATAGTGTTAGTGTACGGGGATTGCTGGTTGGTGCAGACTCGGTGGGCCGAAGGGCCTGTTTCCACGCTGTATATCTAACTAAACTAAAGTCTGGTGCAGTGAGGCAACTGCTTTACCAGCTGCGCTATTGTGCCACCCTAATGATGAGTTAAATGCAAGTTCCTAACAATGCCAATTTGCTATCAAACGTAGACTGGGCGATCGTTTTGCTGAGCACCTTGGCTCAGTCCACCTGGACCCACCTGATCTCCTGGTTGCTAAACACTTTAATTCCCCTTCCCATTCCCATGCTGACAATTCTCTCCTAGGCCTCCTCAATTGTCAGACTGAGGCTAAATGCAAATTGGAGGAACAGCACCTCATATTTCGCTTGGGCAGCTTACGGCCCAGTGGTATCAATCATGTTTTTTTCTAAAGGGTCTGTCCCACTTGCCGGTTTTTTCAGCCACTGCCGGCATAATTGACTGGCGTATCAGGACACCGAAAAATTAAGTATGGCGCGCGGTGTTTTTTCGTTGCGACGCTTGAAAAAACACCGCGCGTCAATACGTCATCACGCCGCGTCACCGCTGCATCAGGCCGCAAATTTTTCGGTGACCCGATACGCCAGCCAATGATGCCGGCAGTCGCCGAACAAATGTTCAAAATCTTTTGGCGACAATGATATGACGCCGCAGTCGCCGAAAAAGTCGCCAAGTGGGACAGGCCCCTGACTTCAAGTACCGCCGGAATTCCCTCTCTCTCCATCCCTCCCCTACCCAACTCTCACCAGATTTCATTCTCACCTACCTACAGCTAACAATGGCCTGTTTCCTTTATCATTGTTCTTTTTTTGAATATCTTTCATTCTTTTGTTCTATATCTCTCTACATCATCGTCTATATCTCGCGTTTTCCTTTCCCCTGACTCTCAGTCTGAAGAAGAGTCTCGACCTGAAACGTCACCTACTCCTTCTCTCCAGAGATGCCGCCTGTCCCGCTGAGTTACTGCAGCTTTTTGTGTCTATCTTCGGTTTAAACCAGCATCTGCAGTTCCTTCTTACACACTACACATCTCAACAGTTCATGCAGTTACTTACATGTTGTTTGTGCGAACATGCTGTGCATGGATGTTTTTCTATGTTGCAATAGGAGTAATGCATCTAAAGTATGCCGTTTGGTTTGAAGCACTTAAGAGCCTGTCCCACTGTACGAGGTAATTCAAGAGTTCTCCCGAGTTTCCCCTGATTTGAACTCGGAGAGTTACGGTAATAGCCGCTCGTAGGTACTCGGGGCTCTCGTGGACAATTTTCACAGTGCTGAAAAAACTTCACGAGCTTACCGCGTTTCCCGAGCACCTGCCGTCAGCGTTACGAGCCGCTAAGAGACATCCCGAGCTTCGACGTACCTGCTACATACATTCTACGTACTTACCACGAGTTTGATTTTTTTTTAAACTCGGGAGAGCTCTTGGGTAAACTTGTATAGTGTGACAGGCCCTTTAGTGGTTTCTCAGATCATGGACGATGCGGCAGAGATGCAAGTCAACCAATTGTTCATTGTTTCTTTATCTTTGTCTTTGTATATTTAACTACGTTTCTTTTTGCTGGATATTGAATGACATTGCTAAGCGTTCTTTAAAGGAGGAGACACATTTATGAATCACGTTATAAAATTATGATTCATTGCAATCTGTTTTTTCTCTAATTCTGTTGACATTCATTTGTGAAGTATTTATGACTATGCAGAAGGAATGGAACAATTACATTCTTAGCGACAGCAGATGCAGATGCTGGAATCTTGAGCAATAAAAAAAACAGCTGGAGGATGTCAGTGGAGCACACTGGAGCTGCAGTAGATTTGCTGCCGTAGAGCACCAGAGATCCATTAGGATATGGCCACAGCTTGCCCAGAGACCATCTCGCCGTGCGTGGCTCACTGGCGCTGGGCGACCTTCCACTAATTCCTGTTCCTTGGGCTTGTGTTATGGTGCGGAGGAAAGACACTTGGCCCTGGTAGTGAGTCTGGGTCAGAACATGCAACAAAGAAACCTGGGTTGAAAGTGTAGCCAGGTGCAGAGGGTGCACTGCATTGTCTTAGGTACCCAACTTCAATGAAGAAGGGTTTCGACCCGAAACGTTGCCTATTTCCTTCGCTCCATAGATGCTGCTGCACCCGCTGAGCTTCTCCAGCACTTTTTTCTATCTTCAATGAATATTTATTGTGGGATCGGGCCTTCAGGGCCAGTACTCCGTCCACAGTGGGCAAGTGCCTGGTCTCCAATTGGTGAGAAGGGCCTACATTATTTAAAAAAATATCAAAATAAACTTTATTCAACTAAATAAATATATACCAATGCAGAAACCGTGCAAATAAAAATGTCATCCGACATTCTCGGAGTCTGTACATACATTCTATGCTGTTTACCCAAATCACAATTTTACCCCACACCCTTGCTTGCCACTCATGTGGCCCACTGGCGCGAAGTCTCTTCCCTTATTTTGAGGGGCGTCTCCACCACACCATTCCCCCGCCAATGTCCAGCAGCTGAAGGACCCTAGACTGTGGTTCTCCCCCACAGAGCCTTGGCGTTGGCTGCACCGGGCTCCAGTGCGTCCCTCAGCGCGTACTCCTGCAGTCTGGAGCGGGCCAGTCGGCAACATTCCCCCACGGACTTCTCGCTCTGCCTGGAGATCACCGGGCAGCTCCTCGGTCCCCAAGATACCTTGCCTTGGAAGAGCCATTGAGCTGAAGACTTGGTAAAAGCCCCCTTTGACACCCCTTTCAGGAACCACGTAGGAGATCAGTACAATGGGGCGGCCAACACAGTTAGACTAGATTATCCGCCTATTATCTCAGTAGTAATTTTGGGAGCTTAATTATGCATAAACCGACTGTTGAGTTTCCAACTGTATCTCTCCACCATTGGCTGTTAAGTGCTGTGTGTAAACTGAGATTACTAAAGGCAAGCCATTAATAGGTTGACCGAACGGACTTGACTGTAATCCTGCAACAGATGACACAAGGCTCAGTTTCATCAGACGGCTCAGGGTTTGTATCCCTGCTGTACAGAAGGTGATTTGTCAAAGTTAAAGATTTAACCAATATACATTATATCAGACAAATTGATTAATCCCCGTGGCTTCTGGTATTTATAAATAAAGATAGACACAATAAGATGTGCGTAACTCAGCGGGACAGGCAGCATCTCTGGAGAGAAGGAATGGGTGACGTTTCGGATCGAGATTGGTGTAAAGAAAGCTTTGTCACTGTGAATGGAGCTTCGAGACGTGATCTCCCATATCTGGAGTTTGTGCTGTTTTATCGGATTAGATGGACTTGAAACCCCGTGGCTGAGAACTGTTCCAAGTCAAATCCTCTTGATGTCCGTTAGAAATTAAATATTTAAGATAAGGGTTATTTTTCTGTGACTTGGTGCCTAACTTCTATCGCCATTTTCTTTCATCAAACCTCACAGCATTGACCCTAAATGTCACCCAATGAAGAAGGGTCTCGACCCGAAACGTCATCCATTCCTTCTCTACAGAGATGCTGCCTGTCCCGCTGAGTTACTCCGGCATTTTGTGCCTATCTTGACAGGATACACATTGATAAGTATAAGAAAATAGTCTTGAACATCTACAGAAGTAAGATGCAAGGATTCATATCTTCAAAAGTCATAGCAGCAGGATTAGGCCATTCGGCCCATTGAGGCAACTCTGCCATCCAATCGTGACTGATCTATCGTTCTCTCTCAACCCCATTCTCCAGCCTTCTCCCCGTAACCTTTGACACCCGTACTGATCAAGAACCTGTCAATGTCTGCTTTAAAAATACCTAATGACTTGGCCTCCACCGTCATCTGTGGCAATGAATTCCACAGATTCACCAAGAACCAGTTAAAGAAATTCCTCCTTGTCTCCTTTCTAAAGGTACCTCCTTTTATTATGACATTGGTGGTGTAAAGAGCAGAGGGTAAATGAAGAAAGTTTACATTGAATATTGCAGGCTCTGATTCTTTTCTCAACTGAAGCAAAGATCCTACTATAAAATATAATCAAACAATACAGACCATTCCCCTCATAATTAGTAATTGGACATCAAGATTTAATCACAGTAATTGCGTTCAATATATTACAAAATGCTTCGGGGAAGAAAATCCCAAATAGTTATGCAAACATTTAATAGATATATATGAGAACATTAATAGAAATATGATTGACTTCTAGGCTGGAATCTCATCTCAGCTTTCAGACCACAGCTGCCTGAAGCAAATTAAACCGTCTATTAAGAGATGAACAGAAACTAATTTAATATCTTAATGAACTGCGATTGGCTGCTTTACAGCCACAGTGCCTGAAGTTTGTGCAACATTTGATACAAAATAATGAGTGCCTAACCAGCGGATGGATTGAGAGAATGTACTAGTTTATCCAAACTAACACTTAAATGAAGAAATGCCAGCAATTGTCACATTTCACCCATTGCTTCTCTATTCCTGCTTTAGACTAGCAGCTTTTTTAATGGCATCAAGTGGATTAGGTTGGCACGGATAGATGTGGCATGGAATGGGATGCCCTGCATTGGTGTGTCACGGGTTGGTGTGTCACGGGTTGGTGTGACACAGATTGGTGTGTCACGGGTTGGTGTGTCACGGGTTGGTGTGTCACGGGTTGGTGTGTCACGGGTTGGTGTGACACGGGTTGGTGTGTCACGGGTAGGTGTGTCACGGGGTGGTGTGTCACGGGTTGGTGAGTCACGGGTCGGTGTGTCACGGGTTGGTGAGTCAGGGGTTGGTGTGTCACGGGTTGGTGTGACACAGATTGGTGTGTCACGGGTTGGTGTGTCACGGGTTGGTGTGTCACGGGGTGGTGTGTCACGGGTTGGTGTGTCACGGGTTGGTGTGTCATGGGGTGGTGTGTCACGGGTTGGTGTGTCACGGGGTGGTGTGTCACGGGTTGGTGTGTCACGGGTTGGTGTGTCACGGGTAGGTGTGTCACGGGTTGGTGAGTCACGGGTTGGTGTGACACAGATTGGTGTGTCACGGGTTGGTGTGACACAGATTGGTGTGTCACGGGTTGGTGTGACACAGATTGGTGTGTCACGGGTTGGTGTGACACAGATTGGTGTGTCACGGGTTGGTGTGTCACGGGTTGGTGTGACACAGATTGGTGTGTCATGGGTTGGTGTGACACAGATTGGTGTGTCACGGGTTGGTGTGTCACGGGTTGGTGTGACACAGATTGGTGTGTCACGGGTTGGTGTGTCACGGGTTGGTGTGACACAGATTGGTGTGTCACGGGTTGGTGTGACACAGATTGGTGTGTCACGGGTCGGTGTGTCACGGGTTGGTGTGACAGATTGGTGTGTCACGGGTTGGTGTGACACAGATTGGTGTGTCATGGGTTGGCGTGTCACGGGTTGGTGTGACACAGATTGGTGTGTCACGGGTTGGTGTGACACAGATTGGTGTGTCACGGGTTGGTGTGACACAGATTGGTGTGTCATGGGTTGGTGTGTCACGGGTTGGTGTGACACAGATTGGTGAGTCACGGGTTGGTGTGACACAGATTGGTGTGTCACGGGTTGGTGTGTCACGGGTTGGTGCGACACGGGTTGGTGTGTCACGGGTTGGTGTGACACAGATTGGTGTGTCATGGGTTGGCGTGTCACGGGTTGGTGTGACACAGATTGGTGTGTCATGGGTTGGTGTGACACAGATTGGTGTGTCACGGGTTGGTGTGACACAGAATGTAGCCATACTGATTGGTGTGGCATGGACTGGTGTATCATGGATTGATGTGACGTGGATTAGAGTGACAGGGATAACATAACATGAACTAGCATTTATTGGCCGACATTCATTGGCATGGAATGAATCGCCATGATATGGCAGGGTGTGAAACTCAGGGCAAATCTTATATATTAATCATAAAACCTTGAGCATAAAACATTGAACGGTAAAACACAGGAACATACCAGATGTTAAGAAAGAACTGCAGATGCTGGAAAAATTGAAGGTAGACACAAAATGCTGGAGTAACTCAGCGGGTGAGGCAACATCTATGAAGAGAAGGAATTGGTGACGTTTCGGGTCGAGATCCTTCTTCAGACTGATGTCAGGGGAGCGGGCAGGACAAAGAATGCAGGCGGAGACAGTAAGACTAGTGGGGGAACTGGGAAGAGGGAGGGGATGGGGGGAAAACGCAAGGGCTACCTGAAGTTAGAGAAGTCAATGTTCATACTGTTGGGGTGTAAACTACCCAAGCGAAATACGAGGTGCTGCTCCTCCAAACATACCCTTTGG
Organism: Raja brachyura; assembly: GCA_963514005.1. The sequence continues at coordinate 29,852,417 of OY740806.1, read as the reverse complement.
CCCACAATGTCTGTGCCTAATATGATGCCAAGACCGGCTCTTATCTGCCTACACATAATCCATATTCCTCTATCCCCTGCATATCCATGTGCCTATTTAAAGGTCTCTTAAATGCCATTATTGTATCTGCCTCCACCACAAACACCAACAGCACATTCTACCCTCTACCCTCTATGGAAAAATCTTGCCCTGCACATCTCCTTTAATTGTTGCCCCTCTCACCTTAAAGCTGTGCCCTCTAGTATTTGATATTTACATTCTGGGTAAAAGGTCCTGGCTGACTATGTTATACAACTTGTTACATTCTCCCACATATAACTGCAAGAGACTCTTTATCTATTCTGGATGATGAGTAATTCTTTGGTACAGTAAGTCAAATTGTATTTAGATCCTATTCCAGCCTGATTTCCCCCAGCTATATGATCTCCACCTGGTATTTAGTCATAAATACTTTACAAATGAAAGTCAACGTAATTAGAGAAAAAACAGATTGCAATGAATCATAATTTTATAACATGCTTCATAAATGTGTCTCCTCCTTTAAAGAACGCTTAACAATGTAATTCAATATCCAGCAAACTCGCTTAAATGTACAAAGACATAGATAAAGGAAGAATGAATGACCGACCGAACAATTGGTTGAATTACATTTCCCGCTGCATCTTCCATTATCTGAGAAGTCTTCAAAGCAAACGGCATACTTTAAGCCCCTGTCCCACTTAGGAAACCTGAACGGAAACCTCTGGAGACTTTGCGCCCCACCCATGGTCGAAAGTGGTTTCCGTTTTAAAAATCGGTAATTTTTAAGCCGAAGCCGGTTGTGGTGCTAGTTGAAGGTGGCTGCCGGAGAACAAAAACCTCCGGGAACCTCTGGGAACCGCACGGAAACCTTGGGTGGGGGGAGGGGCAAAGTCTCCAGAGGTTTCCGTTCAGGTTTCTAAGTGGGACAGGGGCATTAGATGCATTACTCCTATTGCAATATAGAAAACCATCCATGTTCAGCATGTTCCCACAGACAACATGTAAGTGACTGCATGAACTGTTGTGTAGTGTGTAAGAAGGAACTGCAGATGCTGGTTTAAACCGAAGACAGACACAAAACGCTGCAGTAACTCAGCTGGACAGGCAGCACCTCTGGAAAGAAGGAATAGTTGATGTTTCGGCTCGAGACCCTTCTTTAGACTGGTTAGGGATAAGGAAAACGAGAGATATATCACAAAACGCTGGAGTAACTCAGCGGGACAGGCAGCATCTTTGCTGGGGAATAATTCATATGGGGCATTGGGGAGACATTCCCGAAAGATAAAGCTGGAATAAGGTTAAGGAACAGATGGGAGGAAATGATGTGGAAAGGATTTTATCGTGATGCATCACAGTCTGGATCGGGAACAGCTCCATAAGTAATTGCAGAGAATTGTGGATGCAATCCAGACCAACCTCCCTTCTATTGACTCCATCCACACTTCACGTTGCTTTGGCAAGGCCACCAGCATAATCAAGGACCACTCGCTCCCTCTTCTTCACTCTCCCATCAGGCAAGAGGTACAGAAGTATGATAATGCACACCTCCAGATTCAGGGGCACTTCCTTACCAGCTATTATCAGCAAACTGAACCATCCTATCACTAACTAGAGAGTGGACCTGACCTACCATCTACCCGTGGACTATCGTTAATTGGGCATCACTGGAATGAACATTGATCATTTATCTTGCACTAGATATTATTCCCTTTAATCTGTATCTATACACTGCGGAATGAGAGTTTGCCCAGCGTGTTGTGGGGCCCAGACGATGCTGGCTGCTTTTGTCAGCGCCTCGTAAAGATCCCTTCGATGGTGGGGAGGTCAGTATCCGTGATGGACTGGGCAGTGTTCACCACTTTTTGATATCTCCTTCATCCCTGGGCTTCAGAGTTGCCTAGAAACCTAGATAATAGGTGCAGGAGTAGGCCATTCGGCCCTTCGAGCCTGCACCGCCAATCAATATGATCATGGCTGATCATCCAACTCAGTATCCCGTACCTGCCTTCTCTCCATACCCCCTGATCCCTTTAGTCACAGGGCCACATCTAACTCCCTCTTAAATATAGCCAATGAACTGGCCTCAACTACCTTCTGTGGCAGAGAATTCCAGAGATTCACCACTCTCTGTGTGAAAAATGTTTTTCTCATCTCGGTCCTAAAAGATTTCCCCCTTATCCTTAAACTGTGACCCCATGTTCTGGACTTCCCCAACATCGGGAACAATCTTCCTGCATCTAGCCTGTCCAGCCCTTTAAGAATTTTGTAAGTTTCTATAAGATCCCCCCTCAATCCTCTAAATTGCCGAACCATGATGTGACCTGTCACTATGTCCTGTACTGTACACCTGTCATGCATTCTCAGTCAAGCCTCCAAAGGCATCCTATGAAGTGTTAACCAAGAGTTGGGACAGAAATTAGTGCACTTCATGAGTAGCCTAACCATTGTCATCTGTGGGGAAATCTAGATTGGATAAAAACTGAGCACAAATACTTGATTTGTTAAAGCTCAATTAAAGTTGGGCAGACTTGGATATCAGCTTTCAAACATCCACCATTTGTCACAAAGAGTCCAGGAGAGTATTACTCGACATACTGAATCTCCCCAATCTCCTAAGTAAGTAGAGGCATTGAAGGGCTGTCTGGTCATGATACTAGGTTATTGAACTATTTGCTGTACCTCATCTCCATCATGGCGGGGAACCAGGATATATATATATATTACTAGACTAAGTGCATCACATGGGGGGCCGGTCCCCCAACGCAACATTCCTCCTCTCCACCAATTCCAATATTGGTGGCCAGTGGGGGGGGGGGGGGGGGGCTTTCTGGAGTGCTAGTATGGGTATTGTGGGCTGAAGGGACTGGTTTCCAGAGGGCTAGTATGGGCAATGTCGGTCTAATGGATTCTTGGGGTGGTGGCTCAGTCACTCAAGCCTGTTGTGCTGGCAGCTCACTCACTCACAGCTGGGGGGCTGGCAGTTGACTCATGGCTATTTCTTGAAATTCCATTTCAAGCTGGGTGCAAGGCCACCAAATTCAAGTGCAGTTTCCTACCACTTCAAGCAGGGTGCAAGGCCACCAAATTCAAGTGCAGTTTCCTACCATTTCAAGCAGGGTGATAGGCCACTAAAGACAGCGAGTCGTGACCTCTCCCTCCTCCATCTTGCAGAGACTGAGCCATACCCACACTTCTGGGTTTTATAGTCCCTCCCCCCCTCCCACCAGAAGGGGCGTGGCCTTCATGGCGTGCTTGACAGGAGAGAGACTCTCAACATTTTTTAAACACTAATAACTCTTTTATTTTTCAACGATGGGAAACACCGTCAGCACCTGATGAGTGGAGAGGGACTCTGAATAAGATGGCCATAATCACAGCCATACGTGGTAGCGCTTTTTCTAATATCAATATAAAGCGAAAACAGGAAGTGGTCAAGATTAGACTATTAATTATATAGAAGGCAAGGTAACTTTAATTAGGCAAGGCAACGCAACTTTAATATGGCAAGGCAACTTTAATTAGGCAACACAACTTTAGCATTTCCAAACCAAAGGCAACACAGCTTTAGCATTTCCAAACAAAAGGCAACACAGCGTTAGCCTTTTCAAACTATATTTTCAAACCACATTAAGGGCACTGACTGGTCAGTAAACCCACTCACAGTTTAGTAGACATGTGTTCAGTGTTATTCACAGCTCAGACTGAGAGATGTGATCCTATCGCTCCCACATCTTGCAGAGACTGACTGAGGCACCCAACACTTCTGGGTTTTATAGTCCCTCTGGAAGGGGCGTGGCCTTCAGGAGAGAGAATCTCAACATTTTTTAAACACTATTAACTCTTTTATTTTTCAACGATGGGAAAAATCGTCTTGTCCTGCGGATGTGGACTCTAAGATGGCCAAAAATCACAGCCGTAAGTGGCAGCATTTTTTCTAAAATCAACATACAGAACAACAGGAAGTGGTCAAGAACAGATTTTTAGTACTATAGATATATAAGACAAACATGTTTTGTTAAACATAATATGTTTCAAGCTGTGCTTAAAACATCTTTTGGTAAATCAGTGATATGTTTTCCTGCATCACACATGAAAGCACAAAAAAATGTTTAAAAGACAGGCTTGCAAATAATGCTGTAGACAATAAATATTTGTTTCAAACATGCCTAGACCAGCTAGTGTAGCTTGTTCACTTGGCTCTCTCCACTGAATAGTACTGAGCTTAATTTCACATGAATACAATAAACCCGCCATAAAACCTAACTATCTTTTTCATTAATTCTCCTACCTTTAAAGATTGGAGACGTTCTCAGTCAAGCCTTCAAAGGCATCCCATGCACGATTGGTTTTGAAGTGATAACCAATAGTTCAGACAGAACTTAGTGCACTTAATGAATAGCCGAACCATTGTCATTTGTACGGAAATCTAGAGTAGATAAAAACTGAGCACAAAGACTTGATTTGTTAAATCTCAATTAACATTGGGCAGACTTGGATATCACCTTTCAAAGATCCAACATTTTTCACAATGAGATAAGACAGCAGTAAAGGTACACTTTAATAACAGGTTTTATTTTAGTATTTTTCTCCTTTTAGTGCCAAACGTACTTCCTTCAAACCTTGTACCTATTCATTGTCATGTCAGGGTTTGACATAGAGATATTGTGGATAAAAGACAGAGACCAATAACCAGAAAGAGCAGTCCCATCACACTTGAGAAAATCTCTTTGTCAGTGGAGTCTCCATCAGACTTTCATGCTCATTCTAGGCATCAGGCATCACCCCTCTTAAAATATCCTCTTTGACCTTACAGTAATGGCCCTGTCCCACTGTACGAGTTCATTCAAGTGCTCTCCCAAGTTTAAAAAAAAACCAAACTCGTGGTAAGCACGTAGAATGAACGTAGCGGGAACATCGGAGCTCGAGGACGTCTCTTAGCGGCTCGTAACGCTAACAGCGGGTACTCAGGAAGACTCACCAACGGGCAGGTAAGCTCGGGAAGACTCATGAAGATTTTTCAACATGTTGAAAAATGTCCAAAAGAGCCCCGAGTGCTTACGAGTGGCCATTACCGTAAATCTCCGAGTTCGAATCAGGTCAAACTCGGGGAGAGCTCTTGGAATGAACTCGTACAGTGGGACAGGGCTTTAAGACATGATAAGATCTGAGAAATAATTGGTCCCTTTGTGATTGTGTTTCTTGGCACAACTCTCCAGTGGGAGTACCAGTTCCTCGAAGATACCTGTAAGGAAACAGACCACAGACCAATAATCCCGGAAGATACACCTTCACCGGATTTAATGTTTGCATTATGGCTGACCTACTAATAAGAGATTCTACCTGATATCTGTATTTAGTTTAGCCTTGCTTATTGTCACGTGTATCAAGGTACAGTGAAAACCTTTTTGTTGCGTGCTAACCAGTTAGTGGAAGGACAATACATGATTACAATCGATACGTCCACAGTGTACCCATACATTATAAGGGAATAACGTTCAACGTAAGATAAAGACAGTAAAGTCCGATCAAAGATAGTCCGAAAGTCTCCAATTAAGTAGATAGTAGTTCAGAACCGCTGTCTAATTGTGGTAGGATGGTTCAGTTGCCTGATTATAGCTGGGAAGAAACTGTCACTGAATCTGGAGCTGCGGTTTTCACAGTTCTATACCTCTTGTCTTATATGTTATCTTGGAAGGTTTATGTAATAGATGTGGAGTTGGAGGGAGGAATATAGATGGAAGGGAACAAGGGGGGGAGGGGAGGGGAGGGAAAGAGAGAGATACTGGGGAAATTGTGGGATTTGGGGATGGAAGATAAGTGCTCGGAGGTGGCGAAAGAAGCAGGTATGCGAGGTATTACTTTTGTTTTTTTAGTTTTAGAGACACAGAGTGGAAACAGGCCATTCGGCCCACCGGGTCCACACCGACCAGTGATCCCTACACATTTACACCGTCCTACACACACTAGGGACAATTTTACATCTATACCAAGCCAAATAACCTACAAACCTGTACGTCTTCTTCAGAGTACAGAGTACAGAGGAGATTTACTAGAATGTTGCCTGGGTTCCAGCAACTAAGTTACAGAGAAAGGTTGAAAAAGTTAGGTCTTTATTCTTTGGAGCGCAGAAGGTTAAGGGGGGACTTGATTGAGGTCTTTAAAATGATGAAAGGGATAGACAGAGTTGACGTGGATAAGCTTTTCCCATTGAGGGTAGGGAAGATTCAAACAAGAGGGCATGACATGAGAATTAAGGGACAGAAGTTTAGAGGTAACATGAGGGGGAACTTCTTTACTCAGAGAGTGGTGGCTGTGTGGAATGATCTTCCAGCAGAAGTGGTGGAGGCAGGATCGATTTTAACATTTAAAAGTAAAGTGGATAGGTATATGGACGGGAAGGGAATGGAGGGGTATGGTCTGAGTGCAGGTAGATGGGACTAGGGGAAAATAAATGGTCGGCACGGACTGGAAGGGCCGAGAAGGCCTGTTTCCGTGCTGTAATTGTTATATGGTTATATGGTTATATGGTCTTTGGAAGTGGAGAATTCAACGTTGGTACTGTTGGGCTGTGGGCTGTGGGCTGTGGGCTGTGGGCTGCCCAAGCAGAATATGAGGTGACGTTCCTCAGGATTGTTGTGGTTTCACTCCGGCGATAGATCGGATGTTACCTTGATGTGTTTTTTTTCCCCACAGCATTCTCTAGAAGTGTGTTTGCAGAAGACAGAAGCAACCTTGATGTGTTGGGTTAAGAAATCTGATCAAGCGTTGACTCATTCAGCACGAGATTCATCGACACCTCTAACTGCATAACAAGGAAACTGAAATTCACCAGAAACATTGAGTAAATGAGCAGATGCCTTTACATCTCATACTGAGAAAAGGATGATTCACAATGCTGCTAAAAATAGGAATGTATAATAGTATATATATGATTACACATTGGCAAAATGAGAAGCACACATTGTGCACAGTACAGAAGACATAATATATCGATGGACAGTGGTATGAATATTGATTTCTCTCATTTCAAGTAACCGTTGCATTCCCTCTCTGTCTCCTATCCAAGTCATTCTACTAGTTTCATTGTCGTCCTGCTTAGTTCCACTGTTCGTGCCCTCTCATTATCATCTCTCGTTATGGACCATTGTGTGTTCCATCTTTCCTTGGTCATCCTTGCTGGCCTTGATTGGTTCTTTTCATACTTTTCATTCTTTTCTGTAGTTTCCCTCTCTCCTGACTCTCAGTCGGAAGAAGGGTCTCGACCCGAAACGTCGACTGTTCCTTTTCTCCAGAGATGCTGCCTGACCCGCTGTTGCGTCATGTTGCATCTAACTAGCACAAGGACAAATAGACTCAAGAACAGTTTCTTTCCAAAATCCATTATCTCCCTGAACTCACACATGCACTGACTTCACAGCCTAACCCCCGGACTTTCAACTATCCACCTACTGTAATTTGTACTGTAACTGTAATTTCCAATATATGCAATAACCCATACTGGATATAGGAATCCTATTTATCCATTCTATTTATCCATTGTCTTTTTATAGATATGTACATAGCGCTGCAGAAACTGTGCACCTTATCCCCCCCCCCCCCCCCCTTTTTTTGTTTTGTTTTGCACTGAGTAGGAGCAGCTTTTAATCTCATTGTACATGTGTAAAATGACAATAAAAGGCATTCTGATTCTGATTCTGACTTCGGTGTGAACCAGCACCCGCAGTTCCTTCCGACACAAAATTTGGATGTGTTGCTTCAGCAAGTAAGCACCCTCACACTGTACGGCAGTCCTTGGCAAAGCAAATCATGATCGGTTTATGAAAGACTATTCACAATGACCAAAGCCGAATATGTTATCTGAATATGTGTAAAATATTGGTAAGTTGTCACTTGAAATGGCAAATTAGTTTGACTGATGTATGAGAGAATGCAAGGGCATCCAAAGTCAAAGTTAGAAAACAGAGAATATTATTGAAGGGCTGATAAAGTCCAATCTGCTCTGGATGATTCATTGCTTGCCTAATGGAATGATGAAATACGGCGTGTCCACTCCTTTGAAAGATGCTTGGCAAATAATCAAATACACACATTTCAGGGAGAATTAGATATTTTACAGTGCTTGTTACAATGGATGGGTGGTGGAAAGGCAAGGGATTTTAATCACTGGAAGAGTATCTACTGTAGTTGAGTCCTGTTATAAATGGATTTCCATTGGACTTTTGCAACATCTTCATTGTAAGTAAAGGGCCTGTCCCACTTACGCGACCTTGGCTCGCAAATTACGTGACCTCGTGGTCGCTTGAGGCGTACGGACACCGTAGAGCCGCGCGGGGCCGGTCCCACTTAGAAGCACGGAGTTGTGCGGCGCTGGTCCTGACATCGCGCGGGGCTCCGAAATTCTGGCAGTGGCCGAAATCTTTGCGCGCCAACGGCCTGTCAGCACGCAGGCGCATTGCGGTCGAATGCAGCGTCTTGACGTCGTACGCAGCGTTTTGACGGCGTACGCAGCGTCTTGACGGCGTATGCCTAGCGCGTGGCGTTTGCGTGATGACATCACCGCCGTGCGACGCCCAAATTCTGTCGGCCCGCCTCCTGCCCAGTTGATTGGTAAGCATGACGTAAATGACGTCACGCGTGGACTTAGCGCATACTTAGCGCGTACTTAACTGAACTTCGCTTCCGTTTGGTCATGCCAAATGCACGCAATCGCATGCAAGTGGGACAGGCCCTTAAGGATCTCGAGGAAGGCTAAAATGAAATACATAGATCATAGAATAATGTATAATAATCAGTCTGAAGAAGGGTCTCGATGCGAAATGTCATCCATTCCTTCTCTTCAGAGATGTTATCTGTCCCGTTGAGTTACTCCAGCATTTTGTGTCTACCTTCGATTTAAACCAGCATCTGCAGTTCTTCCCTACACAGAATAATGTATGATGGAATTGATGAGATTACTTCAGACCAAATACAATGCTTCAGGGTTATTGCTCAAGACTAGATGATTCGATTTTAGTATGATGGGTTATATAATTTTGATGCTTTGGATATCATGCTATAGGTTTAGGAAACCCAAGGCATATTTTTAGCATGTAATGGTGCTCAATCTAAAATGGATTCAAAGTGTTGGAGTCACTCAGTGGGTTAGGCAGCATCTCTGAAGAACATGAATAGGTGACACTTCGAGTCAGGGCCCTTCTTCAGACTTAATCTCTCTCACCGATGAAAACGGTTACCTGTAGAGTCATAGAGTCATACGGTGTGGAAACAGGCCCTTCGGCCCAACTTGGCCACACTGATCAACATGTCCCATCTACACTGGGGGAGTCCAGAACCAGGGGCCACAGTTTATGAATAAGGAGTAAGCCATTTAGAAGGGAGATGAGGAAACACTTTTTCTAACAGAGAGTGGTGAGTTTGTGGAATTCTCTGCCTCAGAGGGCGGTGGAGGCAGGTTCTCTGGATGCTTTCAAGAGAGAGCTAGATAGGGCTCTTAAAGATAGCGGAGTGAGGGGATGTGGAGAGAAGGCAGGAACGGGGTACTGATTGGGGATGATCAGCCATGATCACATTGAATGGCGGTGCTGGCTCGAAGGACCAAATGGCCTACTCCTGCACCTATTGTCTATTGTCTACTACACCTGCCTGCTTTTGGCCCATTTTCCTCCAAACTTATCCTGTCCGCGTAGCTGTCTAATTGTTCCCTGTAACCACATGGGTTTCTCCGAGTATTCCGGCTTCCTCCCACACTCTAAGGATGTGCAGGTTTGTAGGTTAATTGACTTTGGTAAGTTGTAAAATTGTGTTAGTGTATCGGGTGATCGCTGGTCGGCGGGAACTTGGTGGACCGAGGGATCTGTTTCCATGCTGTATCTTAAAAGTCTAAATTCTAAACTTTAATGCGACTGTGTTGAAAGACCAATATTGACCCCGCGTTGAGACCTCCAGTTTCACTTTGCATTAAAGACTTTGCTCTTGTCTTTGGCATGATTGTATTCATCTCTAGTATTATTGGATTGAATCGAACATTGTGCAAACAAAGGCTGTTCACTGTCCCTCAGTACACGTGATAATAATAACCAACACCAAGATTTTGCTCATAAAATATGAGAATAAAATATAAAGGAACTGCATATGCTGATTTATGCCAATGATAGACACAAGCTGCTGGAGCCACTCAGTGGGCCAGGCAACATCTCTGGTGAAAATGGACAGTTGACGTTTCAGGGTCGGAACACTTTGATTTTGATTTCAGAGCAAGATTTTGGTCCCTTCTCACACTGAATCTGCAGAAGATCTTCTTGCGTATGGCGTGCACAGCCCAAAGTTGTCGGACAACTTGCTCCATTTGATCTTATTTGATTGTGCACGCCGGGTTGATTGTATTCGTTGAAACAGGGCGGACCACGTGAAGGTTGCAATCTTCCACCCCTGCAGAAGGTAACAACCAGGATGACACTAACTAACAAAGATGTTTGTCGTGAGCACAAGGGACAGGATTGTTTGGTTAGGAGAAGCACAAGCTTGCAAGGGATGCACATAAAGTTTGTAAAACGATGAGTGTATCATTTGCAGCCCAGTTGGACAGCTCATTTGAAATACATTAACGGCCAAAGACGTTTCCAAACTTTTCCAGTTTACAGATGTTAAAATATACTTCTTTTGACAGAGAATCACCGAGTCTTGGAACATCCTGGCCTATTCTTCACCGCAGTCTATGGGGACTTAATCTTGACAACCACTGAGGTGTCATTCAACCTGAATGGGGTAGGAATGATAGTGGCTTAATTGGAAGAATTACTTTTATAATGTTCCTTCCATTCAGAATGAACCTAAGAACATTTTCCTTGACTTGGCTCCTTTCACCTGTTGGCTCCTGACTTCACAAAGACTGCCGGATCAAGACAGGGGCCTGAACTAACACACTTGTGTCAGGGGTTACGAGGAGAAGGCAGAAGAATGGGGTTGGGAGGGAGAGATAGATCAGCCATGATTGAATGGTGGAGTAGACTTGATGGGCCGAATGGCCTGATTCTGCTCCTATTACTTATGAACTTATAATTGAACTGATTAAACAGGCATCCTCTTACTTCCTACGATGATGCAATTTTAAAACCCTTAAGACTTTTGGGCAAGATTACTCCTCAAATTAGATTCACCTTTCCGCCACTCTGCATGTCGATAATACCAAAGCCCTATAATGATGTCGCATAAATTATGGAAAACAAATGCCCTTTTTCTCATAATTTGTATCTCATTATAATGCCTTATTATAACACAGGAAGAGTGCAAATTCACCAGAATCTGAGGTAATGAAATTAATTGTCGATTTGATCAAAGTTTAAGATTGGAGAAGGAAATTGGTTCTTCCTGACCACCGATTGTTACTTCTCTCGTCAAATAAATTATTTCCACTAATTAGAGATTCCAGGAGCATAATGAGAAACAGGTTTTTTTCAGACGTGAGGCTGCATACAGTGAGTGCTAGAGGTTTGAAACTAGCTTCTGCAAATGCCAGTGATGATGGACGGGTTTCAGCTGTAACATTGAGATTGATAAACTCCTGTTGAGTTCAGCTATGAAGGGAAACTAGGCAGAAGATGGGTGTATGGAGGTAGGTGACAGATTGGGCTTGATCTGATCGATTGGCAAAACAGCTTCAAGGGGCTAATGAGTTCCTCCTAGTCCTGCATCGCTGCCTTCACCAACAGATGTTTTGTCTGACTTGCTGGCAATTGTTGAGGATGTGATGTTAGTTAGCAAATCGCAGACAGAACAGCTGTCCAACTTTACTCCCCTGCTTCCTGTTGACCAGCCATTGTAACAAAACTGAAAATATTTCTGAATGAGGGAATTTCCATTTATAGGCATGGTTCCTGAGTCTCCTGTTACTTGATTCCCTGACATCTCTCCCAATCGCTCCAATCGCTTCAGGAAGTCCAGGATGAATTGTCCAGAACATGTTCTGAGGTGTTGCTCTTCGGTATTTCACACCATTGCAGGATCTGCACAGTAAATGGTAGCGTGCTGGAGAGCGCTGCAGAACCTAGAGAACTGGGAGATCTGAACAGTTTCCTAAAAGTAGCGAGTCAAGTTTGCAGATGATACGAAAGTGGGTGGTATTGCAGATAGTGAAGATGGTTGTCAAAAATTGCAGCAGGATCTTGATCGGTTGGACCAGGTAGGCTGAGGAATGGTTGATGGAATTTAATACAGAGAAATGTGAGGCATTGCATTTTGGAAAGTCTAACATGGGCAAGACCTAGGCAGTGAATGGTAGGGCTTTGGGAAGTGTTGTAGAACAGAGATCTAGGAGTGCAGGTACGTAGTTCACTGAAGGTGGCATCACAGGTAGATGGGGTGGTAAAAAAGTATTTTGGCACATTGACCATTCATCAGTCAGAGTATTGAGTATAGAAGGGTGACACAAGTTCTGGAGAAACTCAGCCGGTGCAGCAGCATCTATGAAGCGAAGGAAATAGGTAATGTTTCGGGCCAAAACCCTTCTTCAGACTGATGCGGGGGGAGGGGGGGGGGGGGGAGAAGAAAGGAGAAAGGAAGAGGAGGAGCCCGAGGGCTGAGGGGGAGCTGAGAAGGGGAGAAGTCAATGTTTATGCCGCTAGGGTGCAGACTGCCCAAGCGGAATATGAGGTGCTGCTCCTCCAATTTCCGGTGGTGCTCACTCTGGCCATGGAGGAGGCCCAGGACAGAGAGGTCAGATTAGGAATGGGAGGGGGAGTTGAAGTGCTAAGCCACCGGGAGATCAGGTTCGTTAATGCGGACCGAGCGGAGGTGTATAGAAGCTGGGAGGTCATGTTGTAGTTGAATGAGAGGTGAGTTGTAGTTGAATGTAGGTGAGGCCGCATTTAGAGTATTGTGTTCAGTTCTGGGCACTGTGTTACAGGAAAGATGTTGTCAAGTTGGAAAGGATGCAGAGAACATTTGAATGAATAAATGAATGAATGAATAAGTTTATTGGCCAAGTATTCACATACAAGGCATTTGCCTTGGTGCTCCGCCCACAAGTGACAACATGACATACAGTGACAGTTAAGAGTGACCTTATAGAGGTGTATAAAATCATGTGAGGAATGGATCGGGTAGATACACAGAGGCACTTGCCCTGAGTAGGGGAATCGACGACCAGAGGGCATAGGTTTAAGGTGAAGGGGGAATGACTTTATAGGAACCTGAGGGGTGAGAATAACAAATAGAAGGGAATGTGTAAGAAAGAACTGCAGATGCCGGTTTAAATCGAAGGTAGACACAAAATGCTGGAGTAACCCAGCGGGTGAGGCAGGAGAGAAGGAATGGGCAACGTTTCTTCAGTCTGAAGAAGGGTCTCGACCCTAAACGTCGCCCATTCCTTCTCTCCAGAGATGCTGCCTCACCTGCTGAGTTATGCCCCTGTCCCACTTAGGAAACCTGAATGGAAACCTCTGGAGACTTTGCGTCCCGCCCAAGGTTTCCATGCCGTTCCCGGAGGTTCCCGGTGGTTTTTGTCACCCAGTTTTATTCCACCAGGGAGGTCTTACCTTCCACTACCTGCAACCTCCGGCAACCACCTTCAACTAGCACCGCAACCGGCTTCGACTAAAAAATGACCGATTTTTAAAACGGCAACATATTTTTAGTCTCGGCCGGTTTTGAATTTTTTGAAATAATCGCTCGAACATAGAAGAAGCGGAAACCACTCGACCATTAGGGAGACTGACAAAAACCTCCGGGAACCTCCGGGAACCGCACGGAAACCTTTGGTGGAGCACAAGGTCTCCAGAGATTTCCGTTCAGGTTTCCTAAGTGGGACAGGGATATAACTCCAGCATTTTGTGTCTAAATAGAAGGTTCGATAATGACTTCAACTTAATCTTTCACGTCTTAACTTGGACTAATATTTAGCCTGCAAGTGGTCCTCTTGTCCAGTTTTCTCTTCACTGTCCTCTACATTGATGTGATCGAAAATACGAGCAAAATGTTCATGGTATCTGCACCTCACTGTATCTGTGTAAAGGGCCTGTCCTACAAGCATGCAACTCCATGCGATGAGCGCGACCTAACGTGGTCGCTTGAGCCGTCCGGCGTCGCGGGGCCGGTCCCACTTCGATCGCCGGAGTTCGTCCCGACATCCGAAAACTTGACTATGTTCAAAAATTCCGCGCGGCAACAGCTTGTCGGCTCGCAGTCGCCTCGACGCATTATACACCGCCTCTGTAGGTGCCTCCATGACCCTCTATGTGTGTGGCTCCGTGGCCCTCTGTGTGTGTGTGCCTCTGTGCCCCTCTCTGTGTGCCCCTCTCTGTCCTGGCGAACTTACCTTAAGACTTCGCTCCAAGTTCGCCTCACTTTGCGCCGCGTTGCGCCACTCACCCGACCTCCGCGCGGCCCTCGCTGCCGGTTTGGTTGTGCTTGCCACATGCAGGCGCATGCTGGTGGGAACGGCCCTGTACGGGGATCACCTGACCTCCGCGCGGCCCCCGCTTCTAGTTTGATCGCGCTCATCGCATGGAGTCGGATGCTGGTAGGACAGGCCCTTAAGTGATGATAAACTCAAATTGACTTGACTTCAACAGGAAACTCAACTTCCATAAGAAGTGATTCTCCTTCGTACAATAATTAACGATAAACGCTGGAAGTACAGAGCAAGCCACAAAGAAGAATTAAATGAAAGATAATTTCACAATGTCCACAGATATTGATAACCAAAGATAATCAAAAATCTGTAGCCTCCTTTTGCTCTGGTATTTTATTTAATTTACATGTTTAATCAATAATGTTTTATCATTAATGTTTCATGTATCATTCCTAACTGTCACTGTATGTCATTGTCACATGCGGGCGGAGCACCAAGGCAAATTCTTTGTATGTGAATACTTGGCCAAGAAACTTATTCATCATTAATGAATCATTAGTGGATATGATGACCACCAGAATTTGTCATTAAATTCTATCGGCAAAAACATTGCCAGGACTAGAGGGTTGAGTTGTCGAGAGACATTGTGTCGGCTTGGACTCTGTTCCTTGGAGCACAGGAGGCTGAGGGGTGATCTTCTAGAGTTCTATAAAATGATGAGGGGATAGATAGGGTCTTTTACCCAGGGTAGGGCAAATAACAACAAGAGTACAAAGGTTTAAGATGAGCAGAGAGAGGTTAATTACCAACCCGAGGGGCACTTTTTCATCCGAAGGGTGGTGGGAATATGGAAGGAATTTCCCGAGGAGATAGTTGAGGCAGGTTCTGTAACATATTTAAAACGTATATATAAATATATTTAAAAGACACTTGGACAGATTAAGAGGGATATGGGACAAACACAGGCAAAAGGAACTAACTTAGAAGAGGCATCTTAGTCGTCAAGGACCAGTTGTGTCAAATGGCCTATTTGTGTGCTGTGTGATTCTAATACATCTCTGTGTAACGTCTGTCAGTTGAAATTAGTATATTTTGATAGAGCCAATATTTAAAATATTAATAAATTACAATGCATCTAACGTTAATGGGATTTCACCTCTTTGGAACTATGGCAACGTTCAGCAGTTGGATATTTTTTTCAGAATTGAAATAAATAGGAAAAAAAGTCATCGAAAGAATGTGAAAAATCTGCCCAGAATGTTGAGTGTGCAGTCAACGTTACAAGTCCCCTGTGTCAGTAAAAGCTGTAAAACTTTGCAAAGTTTGGTCTGCATCCTCAACCAGTATCTGGAATTCAAGAGTGGAGCCAGATTGTGTTTTGCAATTGTAGATTTCCTGTGGATTTGGAACGAAGTCTCTCAGCTGCTGAGGTGCTCTCTGGGTCCGATTATCTAATCGCCGCTCGCTTGAAATACACTTAAAATCTGTTGCTCAGAGTTAGAACGCACTATTTAATCTTGCTCGAAGCCCGGCAAATGGCGATCCATCGAACTTTCCCCCTCTCACCTTTCAGCTCTGCCCGCTGGCATTGGACATTTCCACCCTGGGAAAGAGGTCGTTTGTCCACCCTATCTTTGCCACTCGTAAACCTATATACTTCAATCAAATCTTCTCTCAACCTCCAACGTTCAAGAAAAAAAACATTCCAAGTCTATCCAACCTCTCCCTGTAGCTGAAAACCTCTAATCTAGGCTGCATTTTGGAAAAATAAATCTCTGCCCTCCTCACTGGCTGAAAACCATCATCCTGTTTGTGTTCCTAACTTATTGCTCCTGATCCCAGGGGGGCTGTTGGCATAAGCTCATTGCCTTTGCCCTAAAAAGGGGATCTGCCTTATGCCCCTGTTCCACTTAGGCGATTTTTTTAGGCGACTACAGGCGATGAGGCTGTCGCCACTTGGTTGCCGGGATGTCGCCCTTATGGCCGTGGGTCGTCTCCTCAGTCGCCCAAAGAATCATAGCATTTTTCTGGTCGCCGCTGGATTTTGAAATGTTTAAAACGTTTCGGCGACAGTCAGCGACAGTGGGCTTGACGCCAATGAGCGTAGCTTGACTTCTCCTGACGTAGGCGCTGTCGTAGGTTGCCGCCAGGATGATGGAGGTTGTCGCCGGTGCTGACTTCGGTGAATTCCATTGGCGACTACCTACCTCAACCTACATCAACCGGCGACTGAATTGTCTTACCTTGTCGCAGCTTGTCGCGGGTGGACGTAGGTTATCGTAGGTGTGGTCAAAGGTGGACGACCTAATGCATCGCCAGTTGTCGGTAGCTTGCCGTAGCTGGACATCGACTAGGTGGTAGGTTGATGTAGACATTGTCGTAGGGGGATCCAGTCGCCGGTTTCTCGGCGACCTGCTACGACTATGACAATAGTCGCCAACAAAAATCGGCTAAGTGCGACAGGCCCATTAGTTAGGGGTGGCACAGTAGCGCAGCGGTAGAGTCGCAACTTTACTCCCTGCCTTGGTGTCCTTCAGTATGATGCTCCTTGAAACGTACCACTTGGGTCAAGATTGTGACGGCTTGCCCTTGTGTGCTGCCGTTCGATTTGTTTTTGTTTGAAGTTGCTCACGTGAAACACTCGTGTCTCTGCACCCAAAGCACCGACCTGCAAAATTGGCAAAAAATACCAGGTTGAAAAAGTATTTAAATTTGACGAATGCCTTTGAGCTGAAATGTCTGGTTCTCTTTCCACAGATGTTGTCACCTGCTGAGGGGTTCCAGCATTTTCCGTTTTTATTTCAGACTTCCAGCATCTGGAGACATTCATTTCACATGAAGCTGTTATGGCGACTTCCCTGATTATTCGTGCATAAAGCCTTGCGCTGTGCGGTGCCGGAGGCGCTCCTGTGGAGATCAGACGCTGCAGGTAACTCAAATGCTGTGGCATTTCTTTCATGAGTTCAGAGATGCAGCCTGGAAACAGGTCCTACCCGCCCAACCGAGTCCACGCCGACCATCGATCACCTGTAAATTCGCTCTAGGTTATCTCACCTCTGCATCCTACGCACTCAGGGCAATTAACCCACGAACCCGCACGTCTTTGGGATTTGGGAGGAAACAGGGGCACCTGGAGGAAACAATAGACAATAGACAATAGGTGCAGGAGTAGGCCGTTCGGCCCCTCGAGCCAGCACCGCCATTCAATTTGATCATGGCTAATCATTCCCAATCAGTACCCCGTTCCTGCCTTCTCCCCATATCCCCTGACTCCGCTATTTTTAAGAGCCCTATCTAGCTCTCTCTTGAAAGCATCCAGAGAACCTGCCTCCACTGCCCTCTGAGGCAGAGAATTCCACAGACTCTCAACTCTCTGTGAGAAAAAGTGTTTCCTCGTCTCTGTTCTAAATGGCTTACCCCTTATTCTTAAACTGTGGCCCCTGGTCCTGGATTCCCCCAACATCGGGAACATGTTTCCTGCCTCTAGCGTGTCCAAACCCTTAACAATCTTATATGTTTCAATGAGATTCCCTCTCATCCTTCTAAACTCCAGAGTGTACAAGCCCAGCTGCTTCATCCTCTCAGCATGTGGCAGTCCCGCCATCCCGGGAATTAACCTTGGAAACCTACACATTCACAGGGGGAGATCATGCAAACTCCACACAGACAGCACCTATAGTGAGGATTGACCCCGGGTCTCTGACGCTGCCACTGCACAGCCCAGTGCAAAATGCCATGAAGGTCTCTCAAATGGAGAGAGGCACAGGAAGCCTATAGCGGGAACGTTTTTCCCCTTATCCGTGTTTCCATGGGTTGAAGGACAAATGCTAGAGGGCGTAGCTATAAGGTGAGGGGGCGGAAATTTAATGGAGATGTGTGTGGCAAGCTCTTTTTCCAGAGTGATGGCGACCTGGAATGCATTGCCAGGGGCAGCGGTGGAGTCAGATATGATTGTAGTGTTTCAGAGGCTTTAACATAGGCACATGGAAGAGGACGGAATGGAAGGACACGGATTATGTGCCGGCAGATGAGATCAGTTTAACCAGGCATCCCGCCCAGCACAAACATTGTCGGCTGAAGTGCCCGTTCCTGCGTTGTAACGTTTTATGTTAGATGTATTTCAAGTGCACAGCTAAACACAAGGCCCATAGCTTCCTTCACAGCCGTTTTGGAATAAAGGGGAGGTAATTTAAGACTGAGGTGAGAAAAAACATTTTCACCCAGAGAGTTGTGAATTTACGGAATTCCCTGCCACAGAGGGCAGTGGAGGCCAAGTCACTGGATGGATTTAAGAGAGAGTTAGATAGAGCTCTAGGGGCTAGTGGAGTCAAGGGATACGGGGAGAAGGCAGGCACGGGTTATTGATAGGGGACCATCAGCCATGATCACAATGAATGGCGGTGCTGGCTCGAAGGGCCGAATGGCCTCCTCCTGCACCTATTTTCTATGTTTTCTATGTTTCACAAGAGATGCTGCCTTACAGCACCAGAGACCCAGGTTCGATCCTGACTACGGATGCTATCTGTATGGAATTTGTACGTTCTCCCCGTGACCTACGTGGGTTTTCTTTGGGTGCTCCTGTTGCCTCCCCCTATCCAAAGACGTAGAGGTTTGTAGGTTAATTGGTTTTGGTAAAATTGTAAAAAAAATCCCTTGTGTGTGGAAGATAGTGTTAGTG
The DNA here is from genome assembly GCA_963514005.1 of Raja brachyura. The sequence goes on along the minus strand of OY740806.1, from coordinate 29,833,371 downwards.
TGCGGGGATCGCAGGTCAGCGCGGATTCGGTGGACCAAAGAGGCTGTTTCCACGCTGTATCTCTAAACAAATTGATTAGTGGGGGTGTCGGGGATTATGGGGAGAAGGTAGAAGGCTTGGGTTAAGAGGGAAAGAAAGATCAGCCATGATTGAATGGCAGAGTAGGCTTGGGCCGAATGGTCTAATTCTGATCCCATCACTTATGAGCTTATGGACTAAACTAAATATCCCCCAACAACCCCTCAACCACCCTCCTTATCTCCACCCAGTGTAAGAATCAGTACAAGTGGGTTCCCTTGGAAGGGCCCATTACTGGCAACCCAGGAAAGGCATTGCTGCAGTACTGTGAAGTGAAGGGGAATGAAAGGATTCTCTTGTCACACTCTCCGGGCTATTATTGAATACAAACAGCTTGGTGAAACCATTTTAACACCCCCATTTATCAAAGATGATTAAATCACTGAGGCTGTGAGAAGCAGATTGTGTGGGTAGCTCTGTGCCTGTTTGCCTCTCAAGCAAATACGGCCTGTCACTGATCGCATTATCTTAATCACCTTGTTATATTAGCACTAGCCTTCATTAGACCCAAGCAGACAGACTGTATATTCTTCTGGTCAGTACCATAGACTTTATGCAGTGTTCCTTGCATTAAAACTCTGAGCCTCTGTTATTTTGTGAAGAACCTTAGGAAATGTTTCACGTGGGCAGTTTACAACCCAGTGGTATGATTTTTGATTTCTATAACTTCAAGTAACCCTTGCTTTCCCCCCCACTCTGCCCCTCCCCCAGCCTAATTCTCCGACTGGTTCCACTGTCCTCCTGATTGTATGCCTCGATGTCACCTTCTCCTAGGCTGACAATGTGCCATTCTACATAGCAGTCTGAAGAAGGGTCTCGACCCGAAACGTCGCCTATCTCCTTCGCTCCTTAGATGCTGCTGCACCCGCTGAGTTTCTCCAGCCTTTTTGTGTACCTACCATTCTACATTTCCTTGTTTCATCGTCCTCTTTGATCTATTTTCACACCTTAGCCGGGGCTCGTGTTGTCGACCTCCCCGTGGTGAGCCCTGTCAACTGACCCCGAGTCGGGCTAACGACAACAAACAGAGAACAACAGCAACGCCGCAGCTCGGCATCCACCGATGTCGAACCAGACGCCATCTCCCTCATGCAGAATTCTGCTGCCTCAAACGCAAGAAGAAGAAGACACCTTAGCCTTCCATATCTCTATTTCTCCCCCTCTCCTGACTCTCAGTCTGAAGAAGGGCCTCGACCCAAAACGTCACCCATTCTTTCTCTGGACAGTGCCTGTCCTGCTGAGTTACTGCAGCATTTTGTGTGCACCTTCGGGAGGAAAACACCAGGGGTGGCACGGTGGTGCAGCGGCAGTCTTCTTCTATCGTGTGGCGTGCACAGCCTAAAGTTGTCGGACAACTTGTTCTATTTGATCTTCCGTTTGTGCACGTCGAGTTGATTGCATTAGTCAAAACAGGGCGGACCACATGAAGGTTGCAATCTTCCACCCCAGTGCAGCGGCAGTGGTGCTGCCTTACACAGCTTAAAGCACCGGAGACCCGGGTTCGATCCCAACTACGGGTGCTGTCTCTATGGCGTTTGTGCGTTCTCCCCGTGACCCACGTGGGTTTTCTCCGAGATCTTCTATTTTCTCCCACATTCCAAAGTCGTACAGGTTTGTAGGTTAATTGGTTCGGTACAAATGTAAATTGTCCCTAGTGTGTGTGTGGGATAGTGTTAGTGTGCGGGGTCGCTGGTCAGTGCGGACTCGATGGGCCGAAGGGCCAGTTTCCGCGCTGTATCTGTAAACTAAACCGAACTAAACCAGACACTGCGATGCTCAGGGTTGTTTTATTATCCAGCCTTGAGCATTCATCCTGCCTTGGCTTACGATGCACTTGCATCTCTCTGATTACAACACTCTGGTGGAACAGTTGCAGTAATGACCATGTTGGCTAAATAATCAGTGATGATTTATCATTGCATGCTCATCCCTCCCTCCCTCCCTCCCTCCCGCCCGCACAGACCTGCGGACAATGCCAAGAGGCAGCCGAGTTAGGATTGGGATTTTGGACGCTGACTGCTCAAACTCATTTGACTTATGACTTGTAATTACGCTTGGGGAAGGCAGATCACTGTGGATTCAATCTGGCCCAAATATAAATCCTGATTTCTGCTGAGAGCGTTGGTCTGACGCAACTCGCTGCATCACTGATTAGTCACCACGTTGGCCCAAAGGCCTGAGTTCATGTCCCAGCTGCATCTTCTCACCATGAAAGCTGTCCGTCTTGGAGCAGTAAGATGCACTAACAGTAGTAAAGCAGTGCCTCATTCTCAGCTTTCCCCTCTCAGCGGGAACTATTGTCGCTGGTTGTCAAATTAGTTAAGTTTAGTTTAGAGATACAGTGTGGAAATAGGAGGCCCTTCGGCCCACCCAGTCCATGCCGGCCAGCGATCACCTCTGTACACTAGCACTATCCTACACAGTAGAGACTACTTACAACTTCCACTAGTGGGAGAGTCTAGGATCAGAGGTCATGGCCTCAGAATTAAAGGACGTTCCTTTAGGAAGGAGATGAGGAGGGATTTCTTTAGTCAGAGGGTGGAGAATCTATGGAATTCATTGGCACAGAAGGCTGTGAAGGCCAACTCAATGGATATTTTTAAGGCAGATTGGGAGGAAGAGATAGATCAGCCATGATTGAATGGCGGAGTAGACTTGATGGGCTGAATTGCCTAATTCTGCTCCTATCACTTATGAACATATGAGTGTAGAAACTCTGTACCTGTCTGTAGGCAGCAACCGTAGTCAGGGTCGAACCTGGGTATCTGATGCTGTAAGGCAGCACCTCTACCGCTGTGCCACTGTGTCGCCCAAAACTATTAGTTAATTTGTTAATAAATCGATCATATGGTTAAGTTTAGCTCGTTAACACACTTACATGCTGATTGCTGAATGCACAAATAACAAACCGTATCCCATTAGAAAAGATCCTTTTATCTGTGAATGCGTGTGAAATATAAGTACGGGAAGAATTGGGTGGCAGAGTGGCACCTGGCCTGCAGCCCCAGAGACCCAGGTTCGATCCCGACTACGGGCGCTTTTCTGAACGGGATTTGTATCTTCTCCCCATGACCTGCTTGGGTTTTCTTCGAGATCTTCGGTTTCCTCCCACACTCCGTACAGGATTGTAGATTAAATAGCTTTGGTAAAAAATGTTAAATTGTCCCTTGTGTAATTGCCCCTAAAATACTGTTAATGTGTGGGGATCGCTGGTGAGTGTGGACTCGGTGGGCCGAAGGGCCTGTTTCCACACCGTATCTCTAACTTAAAAAAAACGAAATGAATGCGTGGGAAGGAACTGCAGATGCATGGTTTAAACCAAAGATAGACACAAAAAGCTGGAGTAACTCAGCATTTAAAAAATAAATATTTAAATCGATTTGCTTTTTTTCTGGGTTACAATTGTTCGACTGCTTGATATTAAGTGGGAATCTAAATAATTATCAGGAGTAGGGATGTCTAATCCTTGAGGCATGAGTCACTGTCTGCTCTCGCTTCCATGAATCTCATAGTAGGCTTTTGGCCATGTCTTTTGGCCCAGTGTTCAGTATGAGATTAAATGTTCTCATTGAAAAAATATCTCCTTCGAAATACAACATTTAAAAAAAAACCTCTCTTATTTTTGCATGGCCTCTCATTTACATTGTTCCCTGTTCACGTTGCCTGAAAGGAATGTTGTCAATGTGTTTTGCTGTTGTTTCCTGGAAGTCCAGCTGAACCATTTATCTGAGGAGGTTCGCGTCCGTTTGTGTTCATCGGCAGACGGATTGTCATGAGAACAGTGCTGAACTATTATCCACCTCTTTGGTGACCTACGGGCTATCCTCGATCGGACTTTGCTGACTTTACCTTGCACTAAATGCTATTCCCTTATCATGTATCTATACACTACATTTGGCAATCGTGTTTTTGTCTTTCCGCTGACTGGTTAGCAAACAACAAATGCTTTTCACTGTACCTCGGTACACGTGGCAATAAACTAAACTGAACTGAACTGATGAACATTGATGAACAACTGATGAACTCCTTGTTCCATAGCTCAAACTCCCCAATCTCAGCAATGGGATTTTCATCACAGGTCCTGGAAGACTGCAGCATGGATGCAGGCCATTCGGCCCACCGCACCCATGCTGACCAGTGGACATCCATCCACAATTAATCTCTTCTTCCAGCACTTGGCTCTTACCCTTCGGTGTCTGGGCAACTCAAGTAGATGGGACGGCACGGTGGCGCAGCGGTAGAGTTGCTGCCTTATGGCCCTGTCCCACAGTATGAGTTAATTCAAGAGCTCTCCCGAGTTTAAAAAAAATCAAAGCACGTAGAATGAACGTAGGGGGTACGTCGGAGTTTGGGGACGTCCCTTAGCTGCTCGTAACGCTAACAGCAGGTACTCGGGAAACGCGGTAATCTCGGGAAGACTCGTGAAGATTTTTCAACATGTTGAAAAATGTCCACGTGAGCCTCGAGTACTGATGAGCGGCCATTTCCGTAACTCTCCGAGTTCGAATCAGGGCAAACTCGGGAGAACTCTTTGAATAAACTCGTACAGTGGGACAAGGCTTTTGCAGCGCATTCAGTGCCAGAGACCCGGGTTCAATCCTGACTACGGGTGCTGTCTGTACGGAGTTTGTACGTTCTCCCCGTGATCAGCATGGGTTTTCTCCGGAATCTCCGGTTTCCTCCCGCACTTCAAAGACGTACAGGTTTGTAGGTTAATTGGCTTGGTGTGATTTTAAATTGTCCCTAGTTCACGTAGGATAGTGCACGTGTGCGGGGATCGCTGGTCGGTTGCGGACTCAGTGGGTCGAAGGGCCTGTCTCCGCGCTAAACTAAACGAAAAACGAAATTAAACTTCTTAAAGCTAGACACAAAATGCTGGAGTAACACCGTTGGTCAGGCAGCTTCTCTGGAGAAAAAAAGATAGGCGACGTTTTGGGTCGGGACCCTTCGTCAGACTGAGAGGACAGAGGAATTACACACCATGGACCGCGGTTATTGACTCCACCGATCCTCGTCTCCCTCCCTCCCACAAACAGACAAGACCCGTCGACTCAACCAAGATCTGGGCTCAACTCCAGGACAAGATAAGATTATAGACACTTCTTAAATGCTGTCCGTGACTCAACCTCCACCTCTCTGGCAGTGTATTCCAGGTATCGCCACTCTCTGGGTGAGAAAGGTCAACCTCAGCTCTCCTCGAAATCAGTTTCCGCACTGTATCTCTAAAGTCTTAATTGTGTCTTCGAGGTGTCCGGAATAAGATGCTCCATCTGATAATATAGTAGAAAAATGTCTGTCCTGTATATCTGTGGTTGTAGTCTTTCCGCTGACTGGATAGCACGCAACAAAAACGGTTTTTGCTGTACCTCAGTACACGTGACAATAAACTAAACTGAACCCTGTGACATTCAACACCTCAGGCATGTCTCCTCTCAACTATCCCTTCAGGGAAAATCACAACCTCACCGTCTGCGACCCCTCTGCACAGCGGAAGCTCCTTGTCCCAGGGAACATTCTACTAAGTCTTAGCTCAGACCACCTTCACATCCTTCCTAATATACAGTTCACACAGAACAAGGCCCAATTCCCCAGCTCTGTATAGACCTGATCTTTACAGAGGTTCAACATAGATGCGTTGGTTTTGTTTGGTTTAGAGATACTGCGCGGACCCAGGCCCTTCGGCCCACCAAGTCCGACCTGACCAGCGATTCCCCATCCACTAGCACTATCCTACACACTGGGGACAATTTACAATTTTAACTGAAGCCAAATGAAACTACAAACCTGCACATCTTTGGATAGTGGGAGGAAACTGGAGCACCCGGAGAAAACCCACGCAGTCACGGCGAGAACATTTCAAACTCCTCACATTCAGTACCCGTAGTCAGGATCGAACCCGGGTCTCTGACGCTGTAGGGTAGCAACCCCACCACTGCGCCACCACGCTGTCCACCTAATGAACTGGGGAATGGTATAATTTGACCGGATAGCACGCAAAACATAGTTTTCCATTGTACCTTGGTATGTTACAGGAATGAACTAATGGCAACCCCAATGCACAGCGCTGTCTTTGTTACAATGAGAGAAAGTAAAAGAGGTGAATATTAAGCAGTTCCAAACCCGATTTTTTATAGCAAGTTCGCTTTAAACTAATCTCTTTAAATCTCATAAGCCTGCACTGCAAATTTAAGAAAGTTTATAGTCAGAATGCATCATCGAATTAATAAGATGAGGATAGAAAGCAGCCACGGGAGGTTATAATTCGGTAGCCAGCAGAGGCCACTATTAACCACATTTTCTACCACATTACTCAGCGGAACACAAAACAGGCTCAAGGTTTATCTCAGAAAACAACACTGCAGTTTTAACTGATTGGCATTTATTCATCTTGTTCTGAGCTTCCATGTGCCATGTACCTTCTGCATGTTCATTTACATTGTGTATATTATTATTTTTTGTTGCCCCTGTATCTCATTATGTCTGAAGAAGGGTCTCGACCGGAAACATCACCCGTTCCATCTCTCTAGAGAGGCTGCCTGTCCCGTTGAGCTACTCCAGTCTTTTGTGTCTATCTTCGTTGTGAACCAGCATCTGCAGTTCCTTCCTGCACATCTCATTCCGTGCGTTGGAGTCATGGTCATACAGACAATAGGCAATAGACAATAGACAATAGGTGCTGGAGGAGGCCATTTGGCCCTTCGAACCAGCACCGCCATTCATTGTGATCATAGCTGATCATCCCCAGTCAGTACCCCGTTCATGCCTTCTCCCCATATCCCCTGACTCCGATATTTTTAAGAGCCCTATCTAGCTCTCTCTTGAAAGCATCCAGAGAACCTGCCTCCACCGCCCTCTGAGGCAGAGAATTCCACAGACTCACCACTCTCTGTATGGAAAAAGCTCCTTTGGCCCAACCAGCCCATGCCTACCAAGATGCCTCATCTACGCTAGTACCACCTGCCCGTGTTGGGCCCATATCCCTTGAAACATTCAAGCACCTTCCCAAATGTGTTGGGAGCTTGCGGTGTACAAGTTGGCCACCGTACAATGGCTTCAATATGCTTTCATTGGCTGCATTGCATTTGAAGCAAGCTAAAGGCATGAAAGGAATGTAAACGAATGATAAAACGATGAAGAATGCTATGTTTAATATAAGCTTTCATCACACTTATTACAAGTTTTCAATAGTTGCATTTCTATTGAGATGCGAGGGGGTCCACAGAAAATGTACAAGACTGTGGTATGGGTATGTGTTATAAGGTTATAAGGTCATAAGTGATAGGAGTAGAATTAGGCTATTGGCCCATCAAGTCTACTCCGCCATTCAATCATGGCTGATCTGTCTCTCCCTCCAAACCCCATTCTCCTGCCTTCTGGGCAGAGGTCTTTGATGACATTAGCAGCCATTTCGTGGTAGTGGCTCCTGCAGATCCATTTGATGATGGGGAGGTCGGTACCTTGGTTTAGATTTGTTTAGAGATCCAGCACGGAAACAGACCCTTCGGCCCACTGGGTCCGCGCCGACCAGCGATCCCCGCATATTAACACTATCCTACCCCCACTAGGGACAATTTTTACATTTACCAAGCAAATTAACCTACAAACCTGTACGTCTTTGGAGTGTGGGAGGAAACCCAAGATTTCGGAGAAAACCCACCAAGATCACGGGGAGAATGTACAAGCTCCGTACAGACAGCACCCGTAGTCGTGATCGAACCCGGTTCTCCGGCGCTGCATTCGCTGTAAGGCAGCAACTCTGCCGCTGCGCCACCGTGACCGCCCCAGCAGTACCTGTGATGGACTGGGCGATATCTACCACCTCCTTCACTCGTGCTTCTTTGTTACCAAACCAGGCCACGATGCAACCAGTCAGGCACTTCCAAACCCAATTTTTTTTTACAGCAAGTTCCTTTAATAATTATAACCACAACTGTAGAAGCTCGTTAAGAATATTAATTGACATACCAAATCCCCTCAATCTTCTGTGAAATTCTTTGCCACAGACGGCGGTGGAGGCCGAGTCATTGGGTATTTTTTAAAGTAGAGATTGCAGAGTGTGAAATTGGTCGCTGAAAGCAGATTGAATTGTGGCTTTTGAGATGGAACTGAACAAATGTGTGGGTGTGTGGACAGAGGTTTGAGGTTTGGTGGTCTCTTTCATGGAACAGGATAGACTTATATTGTGGTGGCACAGTGGCGCAGCGGTAGAGTTGCTGCCTTACTGAGATCCAGGTTCGATCCCGACTACGGGCGCTGTCTGTACGGAGTTTGTATGCTCTCCCCGTGAACCCGTGGGTTTTCTCCAAGGGGTCAGGAACATGAGGAGGTTCAGACGAGAGCTAGGGTCCAGAACGCTTGCATATTTCCCTCTTCCTTTAAGCTCCTCAACTTTGATCAACTTAATCCTGACTACGGGTGCTGTCTGTGTGGAGTTTGTACTTTCTCCCTGTGACCGTGTGGGTTTTCCCCAGGTGCTCTGGTGTCCTCTCACTATCCAAAGAAGTACAGGTTTGTAGGCTAATTGACTTCTGTAACTTGTAAATCATCCGCAGTGTGTGTAGGATAGTGTTAGTGTGCAGGGATTGCCTGTCGGCCCAGACGCTGTGGGCCAAAGGGCCTATTTCTGCACTGTATCTCTAAGCTAAACTGAACCAAATGTCACTGGGCAATTTATTATACAACTGCATAAAACCAGGGAGATTAAAATCTGTTGGCATATTAATAGGAGTGATTTCCAACAGTCCAGAAAATCTGCCAGCTTGTGCAAAAGTCCTGGGATGCCAGATGATCAGCGTTTTAATATTATAACCTGTTGATTTAAAAATGTTATAAAAATTATTCCAAAACTTTATTTGTTCTCCCTAATAACTCAAAGAGTCAAAGGTATAGAACGCATTTGAAGGTATTAAATGCTTCTTGAATATTTTGAATTTTCTAAGATTATGGATGTTTTTGTAATGGAATTAAAGTATTTTTGAAACTTTCAGATCTGGGAGTTTGTGGTCGGAAAAGGAGCCAGATTTTTGACCCCCTACAACCCAGACATGGCGACACGGCGGCGCTGGTGGTAGAGCCGCTGCCTCACAGCGCCAGAGACCCAGGTTCGATCCTGACCTCAGGTGACGTCTGCAACGAGTTTGCACATTCTCCCTGCGACCACATGGGTTTCCTCCGGGTGCTCCGGTTTCCTCCCACATCCCAAAGACATGCAGGTTTGTAGGCCAATTGGCTTCTGTAAGTTGTCTCTAGTGTGTAGGGAGTGGATGAGAAAACGGGATAACATTGAACTAGTTTGAATGGGTGACCGAAGGTTGGCATGGACTCAGTGGGCTGAAGGGCCTGTTTCCATGCTGGATCTCTAAACATTTCTCTGGAATGTCAGAGGTTGAGGGGAGACTTGATAGAAGTATATACAATTATGAGAGGCATTGATAGGGTAGACAGTCAGAGTCTTTTTCCCCAATTGGTAATGACCAACAATAGGGGCATAGCTATAAGGTGGTGGAGGCAGATACCACAGTAGAGCTTAATAGGCTTTGAGGTGGGCACATGGAAGTGCAGGGAATAGAGGGATATGGGTCATGTGCAGGAAGATGAGAAGATGAGTTTAACTTGGCACAAACATTGTGGGCTGAAGGGCCTGTTCCTGTACTGTCCCGTTCTATGCTTCATGTTCGTAAATTAAATCCCAAATGTTTCTGCCAAGGAAATTGCAAAGGTCTCCTGAAAAAAGTTTTGCCAGTCGGCCCTGCCACCTTTCGTGAAGTTTGGGTTGGGTTTTGTGGTGATATCTTGGCACCGTTCCCACTGCTATTGCAGAAGTAGAGATGGACCATCAGGCTTCTCCATCACAAAACCACAGGACTACAGGCCACACCGCCCCCGCCTACAATGGGTTGTGACCGAGACCGCATCAACTTCCACTTTCGTCACACACAAGCAGAATGTCAACTTCTTCCTTTTGCAGAGAATTCAGAACAGAAGTTGGTACGTTAAGGTACGGTTATGGTGCAGGAAAGTGGTGCGGCCGCACAGAGAGTATTGTGCTCAGTTTTGGTCACCCTGTTGTTGCAAAGATCCCATTCAATTGTAAAGAGTGCAGAGGAGACATGAGGATGTTGCCAGGTCTCGGGAGTCTCAGCTATAGGGTGGGTGTATAGAATCACGAGGGGAATAGAATTGGTTGAAAGTGCAGTGCTGTTTTACCTAAAGTAGGGGAATCAAGAACCAGAAGGCACAGGGTTAATGTGAGAGGGAAAAGATTGAAACTTTTTCACACAGAGGTTGGTGGTTATATGGAACAAGCTGCCAGAGGAGGTTATTGAGGCAGGTAATGTAAAAGTAATTTAAAAGCCTAATGGACAGGTACATTGATAGCAAACGTTTCGAGGGTTTTGGGCCAAACGTGGGCAGCAGAGACTAATGTGGATGGGACATCTCGGTCGGCAAGGGAACGGTGGGCTGAAGGGATGTTGTTTCCATGCTGTATGAGTCATGAGGGATGGACAGGCTAGGACCTTATTCCTTCGATCGAAATAGACCGAGGCGCATAAAATCAGGAGAGGAAAAGAGAGGGGAAATTATCCATGTAAGATTGTAATGAGCATTAAAAACATCACCAGGGATTAATGTTCCATTGAATAGCCATGACAACGTTCCACCGGACAGTCATGATCATGTTTCAGATCGTGTCTGGAAACAAATAAGTCGCGCCCGCTGAGACCCGTCCCCGTGTCTCTCCCATCTGTGAACATCTCAAGAAGGGAACTGATTCCAACAGCTCGCTCCAAACCTGCAGCGATCTGCCTACAGACTTTCCTCTCTGGCTCCGAATAACCGTTTCCCCATTTGGTGCGGGTTTGTCACGTCATGAACATAACCCGAAGCAGCATCTGCTCAGCAGAAGAATGACCTGGGAGCGAGTTGTTGAAGTGACTCTGAATTTACAACTTAATCCTGATGACTAACTCTGCATATCTTCCCCATGAAACCATTTTGGAACATTTTCATCTGCTGGCCCTAAACTCCCCAGTGGAGCCTCACATCCCACAGCTGCACTGAAGCATACAAGATGTGTAGATCGACAGCCTTTAGAGCTGATAATGGGACAACTCTCCTGTTTCACAGTCTGGGAAGGCTGTTTATCAGCAGGATATTGTCTACGGTAATACTAAAACCCCATCTTAGTTGGTCAAGTGCAAGTGTTCAGAAGTTGAGCATAGAGGCCGTTTTGCAGTTGTATCAGACATTGATGGATAGGATAGGTTTAGAGGGAAGTGGGTCAAGTGTGGGCAGGTGGGACTTGTGTAGGTGGGGCATGTTGGTCGTCGTAGGCAAGGTGGGCCGAAGGGCCTGTTTCCAAGCTGTATGACTCTATGACTCCAAAAAGATTGAGACACAAGAAACTGCAGATGCTGGAATCATGAGCAAATAGAACAAACTGCTGGAGGAGTAAAGACTGAAGAAAGGTCCTGACCCTAAACATCATCAGTCCGCGCCTCCCATAGATGCTGCCTGCACCTTGATTTTTAATCTAAAAGACAACCATTGTGATGTAGCAAAACGTATTTAGCAGGTGTTCATAATGTTGTACGTGACAACGGTAGATGCTGGCTGCGGTGAGCGTACTGTGCAGGGATGATCCCTCCGAATCTCACTCACGTGATCTTTCTCCAAGGTAGCCAAGTACATTCCTCACAACTTGGCATTCTCTCTCCACAACATCTGAAGCAGCAGACTGAGCGGTCGCTGGGGATATTCCGAACATGAAATTGCTTTGCGCATGGGGGAACTGCAGGTGCCACAGACAGCAGCTTTCCTTCTGCAGCAAACTTTAATCCTTCACTCGTGGCCATTTACAGAACAGAAGGGGGGGGGGGGGGGGGGGGGGGGTGGCATCGTATCTGCCCATCGTAACCATGCTGCGTCGTAGATCTGTTCATGAGAGAGCCCTCTGCAGTATGAGGATATTCAGCCCATCGGATCCCATGCTATCTGATAGATCTAATCCTGAGGGAGGTCTTCTTCTTCTGTCGTATGTCTTTTGGACCTGCAGCTCCGTTGAGGCGAGCCAGGCCAAGGTGTCATCGTCCAGGTTAATCAGACCTCGTTCACCATTGGGTGGCCGGTGTTTGGGGCAACTGGTGACTATGTGCTCCACTGCCTGTGTTGGGTTCCCACACTCGCAGGAGGCTCTCGCTGTCCACGAGGCCCCACCTCTTCATCGCTACTCCATAGCGTCCGATGCCCGTCCTCAAGCGGTTGAGGGTTCTCCACTGCTTTCGGGGCAGGTCCTGGCCAGGGGCTTCCATGGGGTCATCGATGTAATGGTGTAGCCTAGATGGTTCCGCTGACTTCCACTGGTCTCTCCATCTCGTCTTGACCCAGGCGGCCTTAGAAGCGTCAGCCGGTGTTGTGCAGAGCAGCTCTTGGGCTTGGGTGGCAAAGGGTTGCCGTGACTTGAGGCTGAGGGAGGAGTGTGCAGTGCACACTCTCCCCTGTTTTTGCATTGGTCCCCATTCTCTCGAGCGACACTGTCACCTCTCAAGGTTCGAAGGCCAGTTTGTGGGAACTTGCTGAAATCTTTTATTGCTACTTGCAGTATCTCATCGCAACAACTACTCACATTTTCACCTTTGAAACATCGTAATTTTCCCCTTTGTTCTTTGAGCAAAAAGCTGGAGCTCGACTGCTGGAGGAATTCAACGGATCAGGCAGCGTCTGAAGAAGGGCCTCGACCCGAAACGTCACCCATTCCTTCCCTCCAGAGATGCTGCCTGTCCCCACTGAGTTACTCCAGCATTTTGTGTCTATCTGTAGAGGGAATGGACTGTGCGTGGGGCAGCTCCCTGGTGGGTAGAAAACAAACTCCTTTTCTGAAGGGGAGGCACGGTGGTGCAGACGTAGAGTTGTCGCTTTACGCCGCCAAAGACTCGGGTTCGATCCTGCCCTCGGGCACTGTCTGTACGGCGTATGTACGTTCACCCTGTGACCTCTTGTAGTTTTCTCCGGGTGCTATGGGGTCCTCCCACATCCCAAAGACGTGCAGATTCGTTGGTTAATTGGCTGTTATAAATTATCCCAAGTGTGTGCAAGATAGAACTAGTGTGAACAGGTGATCGCTGGTCGGCACGGGCTCCATGCTGTATCTCTCAAACTAACCAGGAATTCAAGCATCACTAGATGGTCCCAACTCCTAGTGTGTTGATCGATGTCCTTGGTGAGCAGTAAAGTTAAAGACAACCGACGACTGAAGTTGATTCTCTGTCGTGGTTTTAGTCACACTTTCCAGAGTTAGTGGTCGCAGAAGTATTTTGTACATTGGTACAACTGCAGTCCACTCTGCTGACTCATAATGACTGCAGTATTCCTGTGGTGACTACAGCCCTGCCAATTACTCCGCACTCAGAGAAGGCGAGCTCCATGCTTGTTGAGTGGTTAACCATTTTAGCCACACAGAGGACTTTGATTGGTGTCAGTGGCTGGGCTGTTAGTGGCTGGGCATCTTGTCCATTTGCGGTGAACTGTTCTTCTCTAATATCTGGAGGAACTTCAGAGTGTGGCGGTACCTAACAGCAGCAACTCGACTGCAGTACGTCTGTCTTTTTTAAATTTTTGTCTCGTTAAATGTATGTTTTTCATTCGAGTTGTTATTATTTTTTAGCTGTGTGTATGTGGGGGGTGGGGGAAACCGTTTAATCTCTTCCCTGAACGGGGTCCCCACCTTTTCCCTGTCGGGTCTCCGGTGTCGTTGGGCCTAACATCGTGGAGCTGGCGGCGGCCTCCGAGGGCTCCAGTCGCGGAGCCTGCAAACTCGCCATCGCGGAGCTGGCCGACTTCGGAACGTGAAGAATGTTGCCTGGGTTCCAGCAACTTAGTTACAGAGAAAGGTTGAACAAGTTAGGTCTTTATTCTTTGGAGCGCAGAAGGTTAAGGGGGGACTTGATTGAGGTCTTTAAAATGATGAAAGGGATAGACAGAGTTGACGTGGATAAGCTTTTCCCATTGAGGGTAGGGAAGATTCAAACAAGAGGGCATGACATGAGAATTAAGGGACAGAAGTTTAGGGGTAACATGAGGGGGAACTTCTTTACTCAGAGAGTGGTGGCTGTGTGGAATGAGCTTCCAGCAGAAGTGGTGGAGGCAGGATCGATTTTAACATTTAAAAGTAAAGTTGATAGGTATATGGACGGGAAGGGAATGGAGGGGTATGGTCTGAGTGCAGGTAGATGGGACTAGTGGAAAATAAATGGTCGGCATGGACTGGAAGGGCCGAGAAGGCCTGTTTCCGTGCTGTAATTGTTATATGGTTATATGGTTATATGGTTATAAGTGTGGTGGCGCGCTGCTGTGACCCGACTTCGGAGCTTCGGGCAGGACCGCGGGAGAAGAACAAAGGGAAGAGATAAGACTTTTGCCTTCCATCACAGTGAGGAGGTGTTGGAGATTCACTGTGATGGATGTTTGTGTAAATTGTGTTAAGTGTGGGTCTTTTTTTTTGTGATGTTAAGACTGTAGGAAATGCAATTTCGTTCAAACCAAGCTGTTTGAATGACAATAAAAGGCATTCTATTCTCTATTCTATGTGCAGCCTGTTGATCATAAGTGTAGTGATAGATCGACTTCATGGTTTATCTGGGTTGATAGAATCAAAGAGGCATATCCAAACTCCGGGATTGGCATTGCCATCAGACAGGACACAAATCTGTGGGATGTGTGGACATTACAAATATTTCAGGATATCTCTGTGATACTTTCTCTTATACCCAGTCTTCTGATCGGGATGGAACCCAGCTGAGTTCAGCTTTGCAAGAGATGTCACTCACTCTTTGTCATCCTCAATCAGTAAAATGACAACCGATCTTAACGTTGGAAGACTGCAATTAATCCACTTGAACATATAGGAAATCAAAATTTCATAGTAGATCCATATCCCGCCATTCCCTGCATATCCATGAGTTCATATGTTCATGCAGTAAGTCATAGGAGCAGATTTATGCCATTATGCCCTTTGAGTCTACTCTGCCATTCGATCATGGATGACCTATCTTTCCTCCTCTACGCCATTCTCCTGCCTTCTTCCCGTAACCTTTGACAACCTTACGAATCAAGAACCTGTCAATCTCCACTTTAAAAATAACCAATGACTTGGCCTCCTCCGCGTCTGTGGCAATGAATTCCCCAGATTCACCGCCCTCTGGCTTCCTCCCCATCTCCTGTACGCCCTTTCCGGCCCTAGACTCTCCCACTAGTGGAAGCATCCTCTCCACATCGACTTTGCCCAGGACTTTCATGTGCCTATTTAAAAGCCCACCACTCTCTGTGCCCACCCCCTGCATCTCCTATACTTTTTAACCTTTCAGAGACGTGACAGGGGCTGGCGAGTCCGTGAACCGACTTAAATATCGGTGGTGCAGCGGTAGAGTTGCTGCCTTACAGCGCTTGCAGTGCCACACACCCGGGTTCGATCCCGACTACGGGTGCTGTCTGTGCGGAGTTTGTACATTCTCCCCGTGACCGCTTGGGTTTTCTCCGAGGACTTCGGTTTCCTCCCACACTCCAAAGACGTACCGGTTTTAAGGTTAAAGTATAAGTGTAAATTGTCCCTAGTGTGTGTACGGTTGTGTTAATGTGCGGGGATCGCTGGTCGGTGCGGACTCGGAGGGCCAAAGGGCCTGTTTCCGCGCTGTATCTCTAAACTAAAGTGCTGGCTGCTCTGTGCAACTCTCTCCACCCCATTGCTGGTGCCTCTGGTGTAAGTAACAATGGAAAACTCTTCCAGTTACCAGAAATAATGGGAGGTCAAGTGTCTCTTCCCACGGAGGTTTCCTGTGTGGGCTTCACTTCTCATTCCTGAACTATTAATGGAAAGGAACTCAGAAGAAACTATTGCTTTCCTTCACGAGTGGTCTGCTCTCCATATTATTTCCTTTCAAACAATGGCACCTTCTGTACGGGATCTCTAGGTTCATCTTATATTCCCAACACATTGCGACGTGGGAGGTAGCTTCCTTGGCCCAACAGCTGTACTTTGGTCTTCCATGTGCGGCTGGTTGCATTGAGGCTCAACATATACTGTCTCCCCCTGAGGAAGGTCCAAGAAAACAAAATCCAGTTTATGCTTCTCTAGAACTCTTTTACACTGCCATACGCATCTGTTGGCACTGGGCCTGTACTTGCTGGAGTTCAGAAGGATGAGGAGACCCCTCATTGTAACTTACCGAATAATGAAAGGCTTTGATAGAGTGGGTGTGGAGAGGATGTTTCCACTTGTGGGACTGTCTAAGACCAGAGGGCACAGCCTCAGAAAGAAAGGACGTTCCTTTAGGAAGGGGAGGCGCAGGAATCAGAGGGTGGTGAATCTGTGGAATTCATTGCCACAGAAGGCTGTGCAGCCCGTCAATTGATATTTTTAAGGCAGAGATAGATAAATTCTTGATTAGTACGGGTGTCAGGGGTTACGGGGAGAAGGCAGGAGAATGGGGTGAAGAGGGCAAGATAGATCAGCCATGATCGAATGGCGGAGTAGGCTTAATTACCGAATGGCCTAACTCTGCTCCTATCACTTATGAACTTGTATTCTCTCAGTTTCTCTTCCTCTTGCGGCAACTCTGTTTCTCGTGGAATAAGTTGTCAGATTCAGAATAACAGAGGCAAAGTGTCATTGATCTGTACAGCATGGAAACAGACCCATTGAATCAATTAGTGTCGGCCGACCAAAATGACTACCCCAGCTTTAATTAGTTTATTGTCATGTGTACCGAGGTACATGGAATAGATTTTGTTTGCATGCTATCTTGTCAAGGAAAGAACTATCCATGAATACGCTGTCCACAGTGCACAGATAAAGGATAATGGGTGCAACATTTAGACAATAGACAATAGATGCAGGAGTAGGCCATTCGGCCCTTCGAGCCAGCACCACCATTCAATGTGATTATAGCTGATCATCCCTAATCAGTACCCCGTTCCTGCCTTCCCCCCATATACCCTGACTCCGCTATCTTTAAGAGCCCTATCTAGCTCTCTCTTGAAAGTATCCAGAAAACCGGCCTCCATCGCCCTCTGAGGCAGAGAATTCCACAGACTCACCACTCTCTGGATGAAAAATCTTCCTTTCTCCTTTTTTCACCAGGGATGCTGCCTGACCCTCTGAGTTACTTATTCCAGCATTTTTTGTTTATCTCTTGTGTAAACCAGCGTCTGCAGTTCCTTCCTACACGTTGTGTGTGGGTTGGACCGGATGGAAAGAAGGATAATTGTGACTAAGCCTTTACATCCCGGTGTCCAAATTGCAGTCTGTGTTTACTGAAGCTTATTTCAAACACTGGTGAGGTAAGGCACTCTGTGAATCACGTAGATGGAACAAAGCTGTAACAAGACAAGGCAGCAACAAGACAAGAGTCTTTTGTTAATGGTGAACAAGAAATAATTGAAGTTATTTAGCAGTATAATTACCTCTCCTGCAATAGGTCTGTGCATTCATTTCACAATCTAAACCACTGCAAGAGTTGCCAACTGACATATCTTTTCCGAGTGTTAAATTGTCAAAGACATCAAAGGAGATCTCTATCTCAGCCGGAACGCCTCTTCTAAATTTCTCCATTCATGTTGCTATTCCTTCCACAATACCAAATTGTCTCCGATCAAAGTCACGGCGACACAGGTCCACCGTCGATTTTCTGGCACCCTTGCCACATTATCTGTTTTGCCGGACCAACAGAGGTCACGGCCTCGAGTGGGGGGGGGGGGGGGGGTCCGAGATACTGCTAGCAAAGCGGGTCACGGTAGTCGGCTATGGGAACAGATCTGCCCACTCCGGACGGGCCTGAGTTCCAGAGCCTCGGCCCCAGGGGGGCAGATTCGCCCAGCGGGTATTTCAAATGTGCTCTTGGAATTCTGTCCGGATTAAAGGTGGTGCTGAACCACCAGTTACTGGGAAATCAGCGGTGAACCTGTATTCCTTGCAGTTGCACAATGGCTGTCAATCCTTTCACCGTTTAACTAGATCTGCCCACAGCCTTCGACACAGTTGGCCTGATCTTCCCCTCCATTGTCACTTCACCATCAGGTACAACCTTCCCTGCCTCCCTCTATTCCCAGCTGTCCAATCAGCTGGAGAATTAACAACAAATATCTCCACTTCCTGCTCCTGGATCGATCCAAAAAAGACACCAAATGCTGGAGTAACTCAGCGGGTCAGGCAGCATCAGGGAGAACATGGAGAGGTGGCATTTTGGGTTGAGACCCGTCTTGGACTTACCCTGTCCCTGAATATTTCTCATCAGCAGACTGTTCCTTGGCAATATTATTGGTTTTAGTTTTTTTTTTTTTTTAGGCTCGTAGGTCGGTAACTGGCCCGAGAAAAAAAATGCAAACATGACATCATTTTACCATGTGATCATTTTCCACTCGTAGCTAGTCGTAGTTGGTCTTAGGTGTGGAAGACTGAGGTCGATGGGGGTCGTAGGAGGTCATAGACACAGTCATAGGAGGTCGTAGACATAGTTGTAGGAGGTCTTTTACTTCGGCGAGTCAACACGACCTTGACATTTTTTTCAACTCGTCTAGCGTCTTCTAAACTCATGGATTAGGTCGTCCAAGTGGAACAGGCCCTTAAATAAAGTCATAGTCATAGAGTCTTACAGCGTGGAAACCGCCCCCTTCGACCCAACTTGCCCATACCGACCAATATGTCCCATCTACAATAGTCCCACCTGCCTGCGTTTGGCCCATATCCCTCTAAACCTATCCAATCCATGTACCTATCTAAATGTTTCTTAAACGTTGCGATAGTACCCGCCTCAACTACCTCCTCTGGCAGCTGTTTCCATACACCCACCACCCTTTGCGTGAAAACGTTACCCCTCAGGTTCCTAGTAAATCTTTCCTCCCTGACCTTTTTCCAACATTCTCCCCGTTTATTTGACATTTCTGGGATCCAGACTATTTTGCTTTTCAATTTTCAAAGATTGTGTTTAAATACAGATGTGTATGCCTCTCCTTTGGATTCGAAACAAACCATATGTCCGGAGAGAGAAGTTATATGGATGTCACATTTGGACTACATTTGCCTTCACTTGATGTCTTCCTGCTGTTTAATACTTTGACATGGAACATAGAACAGTACAGCACAGGAACGGACCCTTCAGCCCACAATGTTTGTGCTGAATATGATGCCAAGTTGAACTGATCTCATCTCTCTGCACATGGTCCTTATTCTTCAGCTGATCTACATCGGTGAGACCAAGTGTAGGCTTGGCGATCGTTTCGCCGAACACCTCTGCTCGGTCCGCATTAACCAACCCGACCTCCCGGTGGCTCAGCACTTCAACTCCCACTCCCATTCCGAATCCGACCTTTCTGTCCTGGGCCTCCTCCACGGCCAGAGTGAGCACCACCGGAAATTGGAGGAGCAGCACCTCAAATTCTGCTTGTGCAGTTTGCACCCTAGCGGCATAAACATTGAATTCTCCAATTTCCGGTAGCCCTTGCTGTCTCCTCCCCTTCTCAGCTCTCCCTCAGCCCTCGGACTCCTCCTCTTCCTTTCTCCTTACCTCTCCCCCCCCCCCCCCCCCCCCACCCTACATCAGTCTGAAGAAGGGTTTCGGCCCGAAACGTTGCCTATTCCCTTCGCTCCATAGTTGCTGCTGCACCCGCTGAGTTTCTCCAGCACTTTTGTCATCCTTATCCTTCCATTCCCCGCACTTCCATGTGCCTATCAGCCTCTTATTGCCACAGTCATATCTGCCTCCAACACCACCCCCGGAGATGCTTCCAGGCCTCCACCGCCCTCTGTGTACAAAATGTTCCCCCCGTTCCTGCATTAAACTTTCCCCATCTCACATTACATGTTCGCCCTCTAGTGTTGGACACTTCCAATCTGTCTACCCTTTCTATGCCTCTCCTAATTTGATACACCAATAAAGTGTCTGCTCAACCTCCAACCTTCCAGAGAAAACACTCTAAGCATCCAACCTCTCCCTGTAGCTGAAACCCTCTAATCCAGGCAGCATTCTGATAAAGGTAGTTTTAAGATAGTTTTTTCATTTAGTTGAAAGTGTGTCACGGTGGCGCAGCAGTGGAGTTGCTGCCTTACGGCGCCAGAGACCCAGGTTCGATCCTGACTATGGATGCTGTCTATACGGAGTTTGCACGTTCTCCTTGTGACCGCATGGGTTTTGCTCCGACAGCTCCGGTTTCCTTCCACACTTCAAAGACGTACAGGTTTTCAAGTTGCCTTCAGTGTCTGAAGAATATCACCTATTCCTTTTTTTCTCCAGAGATGCTGCCTGTCCCGCTGAGTTACTCCAGCATTTTATGTCTATCTTTGGTGTAAACCAACGTCTGTATTTCCTTCCTACACTTGCTGACCTTAAGATTGGATGTTGTTCATCTATGTATAAATAGCAAATGAATTTCAGGAATATCTTCCTGGACATGGAATGATTTGGGATATACAACAGGAAAACGTAGAAGATCCTTGTCCAAATTCATGTTGAATATCAATATCCCCCCAATAATCGTTTGTGAGATGGGAGCATTTAACCTATCTGAATAAAATGGAACAGCAATGAACAGCAGTGATATTCCATATTGCATTTTAGAAGATTAAGTGTTTAAGAAAGAACTGCAGATGCTGGAAAAATCGAAGGTAGACAAAAATGCTGGAGAAACTCAGCGGGTGAGGCAGCATCTATGGAGCGAAGGAATGGGTGACGTTCCGGGTCGAGACGTCACCTATTCCTTTGCTCCATAGATGCTGCCTCACCTGCTGAGTTTCTCCAGCATTTTTGTCTACCTTAGAAGATTAAGACTTTGTCATTTGCATTCACAGGTAAAAGTAAACCACCTTTTTAAACTTCATAAAAGTGTTCCTTATGTAAAATAAATCAATTTAAAATCTGATCTTTAGACATTACTTTACTTTAGAGAAACAGGCCCTTTGGCCCATCGAGTCCATGCCAATCAGCGATCATTCTGTGCACTAGCACTATCCTACACACTAGGGACAATTTACAATTTAACAGCAGCCAATTAGCCTACAAACCCGTGGGAAGGAACTGCAGACGCTGGTTTACACCAAAGATAGACACAAAATGCTGGAATAACTCCGCAGGTTAGGCAGCATCTCTGGAGAAAAGGAATAGGTGATGTTTTGGGTGGAGACCCTTCTTCAGACTGAGAGTCAGGGGAAATGGGAACCGAGAGATATAGAAGGTACATAAGGCAAATGAATGAAAGATATGCAAAAATACAACGATGATCAAGGAAATGTGGAGCCCACAATGGTTCATTGTTGGCTGTGGAGTTGCAATGTCAGGCAACTTGGGTACTTGGGTATCAGTCGGGATATTAGCACAAAACAATGGAAACCACTATAAGTTCATATGTTATAGGGGCAGAATTAGGCCATTCGGCCCATCAAGCCTACTCCGCCATTCAATCATGGGTGATCTATCTTTCCCTCTCAACCCCACCCATTCTCCTGCCTTCTCCCCATAATCCCTGATACCCGTACTAATCAAATTTGAAGATCCTACCCTAAAGTGGTTAAGTTTCAGGAGACCGGAGGTCAAGTCTAGCCACAATAACTTCACTGGTGAATCCTGAAGTTAGTGAAAGTGTTCATAAATTTGTCAGCATCCCCGGTGGTTCACTAATGTTCTTTTCAGATGGTGTCTTATCACAGTAGTCTCTCTGGCCTATATATGATTCCAATCCCCAGACAGCACTAACTACCCGTTGAAGTGATCCTGCATACTTTATCAAACCATTACCAACTTTCATCACCACATACCTGGGGACTGGAGAAGACTCAAGAAATAAAGCCTCTCCACTTACACCCATTTAGTTTAGTTTAGAGATCCAGCGCGGAAACAGGCCCTTCGGCCAACCCAGTCCGCGCCAACCAGCGATCGCCGCACACTAACACTATCCTACGCACACTCGGGACAATTTGCAATTTTAACAAGCCAATTAGCTGACAAACCTGTACGTCTTTGGAGTGTGGGAGGAAACCAGAGATTCCAGAGAAAAACCGTGCAGGTCACGGGGAGAATGTAGAATCTCCGCACAGACAAGCACCCGTAGTCAGGATCGAACCCGGGTCTCTGGCGCTGCGAGGCAGCAACTCTACCGCTGCACCACTGTGCCGCCCTGTTGAATGCCAAACTGAAAAGTGATGTGGCACTCTTAAAAAATGTCACTGAGAAACAATGTAGGAAAGGCCCATTGGTTCTGGTACATTTCTGTGTCGACAATAGACTGTAGTTGCAGATGTGTTTAATTAATTTTGTTGGTTATAAATACGTATGGATTTTTTTTTAACAGCAAGGCAAAATGATTACTCTAGTGGGAGTAATGGGTGTTCCGCTTTCAGCAGGTCTTGAGGAGCACATTTTTCAGTCTGCCTGTCTTAAATGAATATTGAACTTGGCATAACACAGTAGAATTTAGCAACGAGTGGCTGGGGTTTCGCTAACTGAGGGCATGCATAACATTGAAGTTTAAGTTTAAAAGTCTCAGCTTGGAATGTGTGGAGTTTGACTATTCGTGTAAATCTTCCCAGATGTTTGATTTGTACATCACCTATCAAAATCCCCATGAAATACTGGATCTGTGCTCACGTTAGAATTCCTGTCTCAGCAATATTACACTGGCACAGGTCCCATGCTTCATTTAATGTACACCTTGATTTTAGATTTAAATTTAGAGATACAGCATGGAAACAGGCCCTTCGGCCCATCGGATCCACGCTGACCGTCGATCACCCATTCACACTAGTTCTATGTTATCCCATTTTCTCGTTCGGTTTAAAGTGAGGATGGAAATATTTAATCGGAACAAGGGAGTCACCATTCTACACACTAGGGACAATTTACAATTTTACCGGCCAATTAATATACAAACCTATACGTCTTTTGTAGTGTGGGAGGAAGCCGGAGCACCCGGAGAAAACCCACGCGGTCACATGGAGAACGCACAAACTCCACTCAGGCAGCGCCCCTAGTCAGGATCGAACCTGGGTCTCTGGCGCTGTGAGGCAGCAACTCTACCGCTGCGCCACCGTGCCGACCAGCCCATCTGGACTGAGCTTCTGCAGGGGAATTTGGCAGACACCACAATCTGATGCACCCCTCCTCGTTTTACATTTCACCATCCAGTTCCCCACAAAATATGCACTTTATATAAAACTCTGTAAGCTATCATTATTGCTTCATTAAATTTGAACAGTTCTAGGTAAAAACCTCGTACTGAGGAAAGTAAAGAGATCCACCTGCTTAATTCTGGAGATGAACTCCCACCATATGCTCAAAACGATAAGACTGGTTCTTAATCATTGGATGACAACACATGTGTGGAGGGTGATAACCTCAGAGAAGGTGAGACAAATGTGCTCTATTGGTTGCTGATAGTAAGAGGACATTGGTACACCTGTCCGTGACACAGAATTTTATCACCAGTGGAGGATTCTTTGCTCCAATCAATCTCAGCTGATGTCCGACCCAGGTTCAAGAGATGAGGCATAAGCGTTAGGAAGCTCGGGATATTTGACAGCAACGAGACGGCAGCTTGCGCTTGTGGTCACCGCTGTACAATCCATCAGAGGTGACAAAGTACTTGAGGTAACAAGTACAGCCACAGAGTGCTGGAGTAACACAGTGGGCCAGGCAGCATCCTTGGAGAAAAAGGATGGGTGACGATTCGGGTTTGGATCCTTCCCTAAGCAACAAGCACAGCACGGTGGCGCAGCGGTAGAGTTGCTGCCTCACAGCGCCAGAAACCCAGGTTCGATCCTGACTACGGGTGCTGTCTGTACGCAGTTTGTACGTTCTCCCTGTTGCTGTCTTACAGCGCCAGAGACCCAGGTTCGATCCTGACTAAGGGAGCTGTCTGTGTGGAGTTTGTACGTTCTCCCTGTGACCGCGTGGGTTTTCTCCGGGTGCTCCGGCTCTACCTGTGTTTTATTTTCTGCTTAATGCGCTCATCCAATTTTTAAATGAGTTTTGTTTTTACCCAAAGTGGAATTTCTCCAATTATCATGCCGAATATCTCTTCCTTCCTCTTGCCTCGAGGATCAGAGAGATGCATGTTCAAGCAGCTCGCTGACGACTGACCACGTCGTTCAGGCTGTTTCTGAAGTAAAAAGCTGAAGAGGTTCGATCCTGACTACGGGTGCTGTCCGTATGGAGTTTGTATGCTCTCCCCGTGACCGCGTGGGTTTTCCCCGGGTGCTCCGGTTTCCTACTCCACTCCAAAGACATACAAGGTTTGAGGGTTAATTGGCTTTGGTATACATAGCAAATTGTCCCTAATGTGTTGGATAATGCTAGCGTGCGGAGTGATCCTTCTGAACCTTCTGAATTTTGTTGTCGGCAGGGCAGTTGCTCTGCATTTCGCCAACTTGGACAATTTAACATTTTATCAAGCCAATGAACCTACAAACCTGTACATCTTTGGAGTGTGGGAGGAAGCCAAAGTTCTCGGAGAAAACCCACGCAGGTCAAGGGGAGAACGTGCAAACTCCGTACAGACAGCACACGCAGTCGGGATCGAACCCGGGTCTCTGGCGCTGCATTTCACTGGGTAAAATGGAAACGGTGGGCTGAGGGGGCTGTTTCCACACTGTATCTCTAAAGTTTGAAGTCTAAGGAATGATCTCAAAGTGTGACTTTAGTCCTGAGACACATCCAGTGTGAGTACTTTAGACCCATAGACTACATAGAAGTAGGCTAACTGGCTTCTGCAAATTGTAAATTATCCCGAGTGTGTTGGATAGTGCTAGTGTACGGGGTGATCGCTGGTCGGCGTAGACTCGCTGAGCTGAAGGGCCAGCTTCTGCGCTGTAATCTCTAAAACTAAAAACTGGAGCACTGAACTCATGAATTGCTTGTGAAATGTGCAGAGAGCATTAAAGACAGTGCACGCCTTGTAACATTATTTAATGCACGATTGGGTGAGGGCCAGACACTTGTTTGGCCCTGCCAGTGGGAAGGATAGGATGTACATTTGATACTCTTTGTGTGTTAGCAAGTCCCACAACTCCTCTGTTGACTACCGACAGAATCAACGCAATAAACCTGCTACGGTCAAACGCAATTACTTTCCACGAAATGAAGACCTTGGCAGAAGAATTGGACAAATAAGCCACCCAACTGCGTCAGGATGTGTTTCTTGTCAATTGCCTTATTTATCAGCTACAATCTGTTCTTTTCTTAAACAGGCAAGCAGGGGTCTTGCATTGTTCCGAAATAAATTCAGCAGATCTTTTCAATCGTGCTGCATTTCATTCAATGGAAATTCAAGGAAATTCAAGGAATTCAGGTGCTGGAATCTTGATTAAAACACAAAGTGCTGGAGGAACTCAGTGAGTCGGGCCACATTTGTATAGGGTACCTGCAGATAACATTCTGGGTATCTGAACAAGGTTCCCAACCTGAAACATCACCTGCCCATTGACTCCACAGATGCTGCCTGACACGCTGGGTTCATAAACCATTGGAGCAGAGTTGGGCCATTTGGCCCATCAAGTCTAATCTGCTATTCAATCTTGAATCTATCTTTCCCTTTCAACCCCATTCTCCTGCCTTCTCCACATAATCCCTGACACCTGTACTAATTAAGAATCTGTCAATCCCCATCTTACAAATATCCTTAAAAGGCCTCCAGAGCCATCCATGGCAATGCATTCCACAGATTCACCACCCTCTGATTAAATAAATTCCTCCTCTCCTTTCTGATGGTATGTCCTTGTTTGTCCAAGATTGTTAAGGGCTTGGTCACACTAGAGACATGAAACATGTTCCCGATGTTGGGGGGAGTCCAGAACCAGGGGCCACAGTTTGCGAATAAGGAGTAGGCCATTTAGAACGGAGACGAGGAAACACATTTTCTCACAGAGAGTGGTGAGTCTGTGGAATTCTCTGCCTCAGAGGGGGGTGGAGGCAGGTTCTCTGGATGCTTTCAAGAGAGAGCTAGATAGGGCTCTTAAAGATAGCGGAGTCAGGGGATATGGGGAGGAGGCAGGAATGGGGTACTGATTGGGGATGATCAGCCGTGATCACATTGAATGGCGGTGCTGGCTCGAAGGGCCAAATGGCCTGCTCCTGCACCTATTGTCTATTGTCTATTGTCCTTTTATTCTGAGATTTTATTTCGGAGTCACGTGAGTGACGACGTGAAGACCCCGTCCAGCACGCATGCGCGACATTAGCGTTCATGCAGTGCACCCGCGATGAACGGGAGTTCAAGGCGCTCCCGCCATAATTTGAAAGTTGGGTCGACAGGTAAGTGTTTTACCGTGGCCGTGAGTATTTTCGCCGTGGTCTGCTTTGCGTTCCAGGAAGAATGAGCAAGACCAGAGGAAAGAAATGTGTAGCTCGCCCCTGTTCGTCTCCCGTTGAGGAGCGTTCTTTGGAGAGGGGGCGAGAGGCGGCAGTATTGACTACCGAGCCGAGCCCAGCACCGCTAGTGCAGCCTGAGCAGCGGGCTGGAGGTACCTGCAGCCAGAACCGGGCGGTAGTATCCGACGGCTTGGGAGAAGATGCCTCACCGCTCGAGAGCGGCAAAGGCAGCCGCCTAAGCCGAATGGAACGGCTTATGGAGCAATTGCTCCAGCGAGATCTGCTGAGAGAGCAGCAGCAGACTCGCCAAGGGAGCTCAGGCACTTCCGCAGTGTCCTTTACGGCACTGACCATTGCTTCACCTTCTATTGAAGGCAGCATTGGCGACCAGGTCTGGGCTGGTCAAGAAGAGGGGTCGTTGGCTGAAGATGTCCAGAGTACCCAGGGTGTACAGGATCAGGAAGAGCTGCTGAGTGTGGTCAACCGCCACGTGGCCATTCCACGAGCAGGTCGGCCTTTAGAGCCGAAACTTGCAGCCAGCATTGACCACCTGTCCACCACTCAATATCAGATTAACAATTTGCGGAAGGAAATCATCAAGCCTGCCCTCAACCCTAAGTTTGCAGGACTTTGCAAAACACCAGGTTCAGAACCTCCAATTCTGCTCTTTGGAAAGGACCTTCCAAAAAGGTGAAAGACCTGGAGGAAGAGTCCAAGACCTTTGGTCTCGTGAGGGCAGGTTTGGGACCGAGCAGACCTAACAAACCCAGGCGGCAGTACCCCACGGCGGCCACGAGTCGTCGACCACCATATGGGACTGGTGAAAGCTCGGGGTCCGCAACCATTCCCCGTAAGCCTTTTTTAGGCCAGGGCCCAGAGCGGACCCCATGGAAAATGCGCCACCCCCAACATCAACAGCAACAGCAACATCAACAGCAGCCCTCTATAGCCCAGCAGACACCTCATCATCCAGCAGATGCAGAAGAAGCACCAGTAACCATGGAGGTAGGTGGGTCTGGTTCCTCTCAACATATGAGCAGTAGGGGCTCGATACTAACAGGGGGGAGATTGCACTTATTTATGGATACATGGGAGTCTATCACTAATGACAAATATATACTCAGCAGCATTCATGGCTATAAAATTGACTTTGTTCATGAAAACATGCCGCCAGTTCAGCATATACCCCAAAGGGTATTCACCCTGTCAGTCAAAGAGAAACAAGAGGGTCAAGCTGAACTGATGAGGCTACTAGCAAAAGGTGTCATTGAAAGAACAAAACATGAACCTTTGGAATTTATGTCTAATATTTTCACTAAAACTAAAAAAGATAGTGGATGTCGCATCATCATTGACTTAACTTCTTTAAACAAAACTGTTAAGTGTATAGATTTCAAGATGGAAACTTTTGAAACAGCCAGTCAATTGATTTCTAGAGGGTACTTTCTGGCAAGCATTGATTTAAAAGATGCCTACCACTCAGTACCCACACACAAGGAGCATCGTAAATACTTAAAGTTTATCTGAATGAAACAGCTATGGCAATTTAAAGCTTTACCAAATTGGCTAACCTCAGCTCCAAGGTTGTTCACAAAAATCTTAAAACCTGCTTTGGCATTATTGAGGAAACAAAAGCATATAGTCATGGCATACTTACACAACATTTTAATAGTAGGGAAAACCTTGGAGACAGCCATTTTGGTAGTAGCAGCCACCAAACGTTTGTTTGAAACTTTGGGGTTTGTCATACATCCAGATAAATCCAATTTGACACCGTCCACAACCATGGATTATCTTGGATTTATGATTGACACTATTCGCATGATTGTAACTCTGCCGAAGGGGAAAGCATCAGAGTTGGCACAATCATGCAACTAACCAATGGTTAATCATCAGCCAACCATACGGCAGGTAGCTAGTGTCATTGGGAAAATGGTAGCAGCCTTTCCAGCTGTACAATTTGGGCCTTTGCACTATCAAAATTTACAAAGAGCAAAAGCGCACGCACTAAAAAAAAACTCAGGTCACTTTGACCGAGCTATGAATTTAACTGCTGAATCCATTCCAGAGTTACAATGGTGGACAAGGAACATTAGGCTTAGTTCCAGTCCCATAATAATCACCAATCCAATATTAACCATTCAAACGGATGCCAATGCTTTGGGCTAGGGAGCAACTAACATGCAATCCAGCACAGGGGACAGATGGACTAATTTTGAATCATCTTGCCTACAGACACGGGGCATTAACTATTTAGAAATGTTAGGTGCGTTTTATGGTTTAAAAGCAAATTCATCTAGTACGCATCACGCACATGTCCGGTTGTAATTAGATAATACCACGGTGGTGGCTTATATCAACCACATGGGTGGTGTAAAGTCGATATCACGTGACAATTTGGTCAATCTAATCTGGCAATAGTGTGTCGAAAGACATATTTGGTTATCAGCAACTTACCTACCAGGTAAGCAAAATACAGTGGCTGACACCAGGTCACGCAAATTTAACGATAACATCAAATGGATGTTAAATCTCAAAGTATTTGCTGAAATTACAAAGCAATATGGCACACCAGATATCGATCTATTTGCATCTAGACTGAATCACCAGGTACCAACGTATGTTGCTTGGGAACCAGACCCTGAGGCAGCAGCAGTTGCTGTATTCACACTGCATTGGGGGAAAATGTTCTTCTATGTTTTTCCTCCCTTCTGCCTCATCAGTCGGGTATTACACAAGATTCAATTGGATTCCGCTTCAGGAATCTTGATAATACCCGACTGGACTACACAGCCATGGTTCCCAGTGGCCCTCGACATGGCTGTCGAAACACTGTTGGATTTCCCCTTCAGTCCAGTATTATTAATCCACCCAGTGTCAGGCATTAGTCACCTGTGCCATGACAGAGTCAATCTCCTGGCTTGCAGATTCTAAAAAGACCTCTACTGGGCCTGGGACTGTCTGAGGACGCCATCAACATCATGACCGCATCCCACCGGGAACCCACCAGGAGACAATACCTGACCAATGTAAGGAAATGGGAACGGTATTGCTCCAAAACAGGAACTACCTACACAACAGCAACAGCTACCAGTGTTGTGGAGTTCCTGGTTGGACTACAATGGGTTGGACTCAGCTACAGCGCCATCAATACAGCCAGGAGTGCGTTGTCAGCTTATTTGGTTCCAGCAGCAGGACAACAGGCTTTGGGGTCCCATCCACTGGTGGTCAAAATCATGAGGGGTATTTTTACACTAATTCCCCCAGACCAAGGTACACTCAGATCTGGGATGTCAGCATTGTGCTGATGTACCTTAGGGGATGGCCACCACCCAGGTCACTCACGCTGGAACAACTTACCCTGAAATCAGTCATGCTCATGGCACTAGTGTCAGCACAAAGGGTACAGTCCCTCCACCTTCTGAGGCTGGACAGCATGACAGAGTCATTGGACTGCATCACATTCCATATTCAGGGTCTGGTCAAACAAACTAGACTAGGAACCACGCCTCCAGTCATGGAGTTCCGGGCATATTCATCTGACCCACGGCTGTGTGCCAAGACCCATCTCGCCATATACATAGACACAACATACAACTTAAGAGGGAGAGAAAAAGCCTTATGGATAAGCCACAAGAAGCCTCGTGGTCAGGTGACGAGTCAAACCATTTCAAGGTGGCTCAAGCAGGTGCTTAAGTCCGCGGGAGTCAACACTAATGTTTACAAATCTCACTCCACCAGGGCTGCATCCACGCCGGCGGCTAGGTGAATGGACGTGTCTATGGACCACATTCTGGCCAGAGCAGGATGGTCCTCGGAACGAACTTTCCAAAGGTTTTATATTAAGCTACTGGCAGAACCTGCCACCTTTGCAGACAGAATTATAGAGTCTGCAGATAATATTTAATTTAAGCCCGGGGGAGCTCTCTGTTTTTTGTTGTTATTAATAAACCTTTTTTGTTCACAAACAGGTTATTGTTGATTGTGATAACATACTTCCTCCCTCAAAGGTCTTCAGACAGTGAGTGAAGCATGAGCTGGTACACGGTTCGGAATCACAGAGCTTTGAAGTCTTCACGTAGTCACTCACGTGACTCCGAAATAAAATAGTAAGATTAAATGAGAACTTACCAGTTCGAAGTTTGATCTGTATTTTATGAGGAGTTACGATGAGGGACTACGTGCCGTCCGCTACCACCCTCTATTATACAGATCAACTGGTAATTAAGTTCCTATTTTTTCTTTACTATATTTATTTCAATCGTTGCGTTTTTTCTGTGAATCCACACCGCTGCTTTGAAGAATGCCGCGCATGCGTGCTGGACGGGGTCTTCACGTAGTCCCTCATCGTAACTCCTCATAAAATACAGATCAAACTTCTAACTGGTAAGTTCTCATTTAATCTTACTATTTTAAATGTCTTTTACTCTTTGTAAGTGAGAGTGACAAAGAGGCACAATCTTCTGAACGATACATATTTTGTCTTTTCTCTGTCTTAAATGAATGAGCCGTTATCCTTAAAACAGTCGCTCTCAATTCTAGATTTGCCCAAAAGAAACCTTTCTCCACATTCAGGATCTTCATGGGATGGAGGTCAGGAAGAGGAGGCTCATAGTGAGAGGCAGCTTTAGCGTGGAGGGCAAAACATTCCTGGTTCCTAGGTTTTCATTGTAAGGTTTTTGAATTCGAGTGGCTATTGGAAAGGCCATTACTTAAGTTGTGGAAACAAGGAACTGTAGATGAAGGTTTACCAAGGAAAGACACAAAACGTTGGAATCACAGTGGATCAGGCAGCATCCCGGAGAAGATGGATAGGTGGTGAATCGGGTCGGTACCCATCTTCAGACTGATTGCGGGATGTGTGGAAAGAAAGATGGAAGAGTGAAGGTGCAGGGCAAAGCATGACCTGCCGTGCTTGTCCAACCTCCTTTGTGTCTTTCCATTACTTTAGTTGCTATTTACCTGTGCAAATGGACCAGGATATCTGAAGAAGGGTCACGGGCCCAAAACGTCACCCATTCCTTCTCTCCAGAGATGCTGCCTGTCTCACTGAGTTACTCCAGCTTTTTGTATCTATCTTAGGATATACATTGATCTCGATGTGGTCGAATGCAGTGTAATATTGAGACATATCACAGTGGGCGGTGCAGTGGAGTTGCAGCCTTAGAGCACCGGAGACCCGGGTTCGATCCTGACTGTGGGTCCAAAGTCGTGGGCTTTCTCTGGGTGCTCCAGTTTCCACCCACACTCCAAAGACGTACAAGTTTGTAGGTTAATTGGCTTTGCTTAAAAAAAATGACAAATTGTCCCTAGTGTGTAGGATAGTGCCAGTGTACGGGGTGGTGCGGACAAGGTGAGCGGAAGGGCCTGTTTCCGCACTGTATCTGCAAAGTCTATAGACTCTCTCGAGTCTATAGCATCAGAAACCATTTGTATACCTTGAGTGCTGATGCCCATGGAGAATGGAATGCATGACCAATATGATGTGTGAACTTTTTATTCCATTGTGTATTTTTTTGCCATATTGGGTACGTCAACACTCACTTTCCGCCTGCAAAAACAAACACAGCCCGATCTATTCTCCAGATCAGAGTTTTATGATTGCCATGATTGTCAAGAAGTGGAACATTTCTGTTCCCCTTTCCTAACCAACACAAACACATCATTGAGGCTGTTGGCACCATCTCTTGGGCATGCTGCTGCCAATTCAGATTTCACACACGTCTTGCATGGTATTCCCTTAACAAAAACAGTTACATAAAATGAACAATTTAATTACCACCAACCTGTTCTCATTTATGGCCACCGTGATATTGTCTTTGGAAAGCACTTCCATTTGGTTTTGTTTACCACAGGAGTTGAGCAACGTTGAAGTTCTGTCAGAAATAATTGTACACATATCTTGGAGCATTCTTTGTGCTTCGGAATGTGATCTTTGTTTAAATAATTTGTACGACTCGGTATTTTAATCCAATCTCAGCAGAGGTTGTCACAATAACAGCATTTACTGATCAGCCTTCAATGTCACGAGAGTCATTTTAGGCTGTTGTCTAGATTAACTGACAGCATAACTATGTTGCCAATATCAATAGATAACCTAGTGCAACATGGAGGAACAAGTAAGACTCCATTATGGAAGAGGAATTGATTGTAACCTAATGGGGCTAAATGTCAACAAGTCCCCGGGCCTGATAGACTGCACTGGAGGGTCTTTAAGAGAGAGGCTGCAGAGAAGGGT
Organism: Raja brachyura; assembly: GCA_963514005.1. The sequence continues at coordinate 29,800,710 of OY740806.1, read as the reverse complement.
GGCACAGTGGTAGAGTTGCTGCCTTACAGCGCCAGTGACCCGGGGTTTAATAGACGGGTGCTGTCTGTACAGAGTTTGTATGTTCTCCCTGTGACCCGTGCGGGTTTTCTTCTGGAGCTCCAGTTTCCTCCCGCACTCCAAAGACGTACAGGTTTGTAGATTAATTGGCTTTGTATACATGTAAATTGTCCCTGGTGTGTGTAGGATAGTGTTATTATGTGGGGATCGATGGTCGGTGCAGACTCGGTGGGCCAAAGGGCCTGTTTCCGCACTATATGTCGAAACTAAACTAAACTCCAAAGAGGTACGGGTTTGTAAGTGAATTGACTTTGGTAAAATTATAAATTGTCCCTAGTGTTTGTAGGTTAGTATTAGTGTGTGGGGATGCGCGGACTCGGTGGTCTGAAGGACCTGTTTCTCTAAACCAAAAAACGAAAATAAACATGTTTGTTTTAGGGCCTGTTTAAGTTTTTAGATACAGCGCGGAAACAGGCCCTTCGGCCCACCTGGTCCGTGCCAACCAGCGATCCCCACACAATAACTATCCTACACCCATTAGGGACAACTTTTACATTTACCAAAATTCCCTGCAGGCTGGAGAGGCCCCACCACTTTTATTTTAGAGTCAAACATAATCTCATTGAAGGAAACAAAGTGCTGGAGTATCTCTGCAGGTCAGGCAGCATCTCTGGAGAACATGGATAGCATGTCCTCCTGAGATGCTGCCTGGCCCGCTGAGTTATCCTGCACTTTGTGTTCAGGACAGGGAGAAAGTTCCCTCTGGCTCAGGAGTTTAGAACTGGGGCTCAGAATAAGCAGATCATTTAAAAATTAAATATAAATAAATATTTTCATGCAGAGGGGGTATTTTCAGACCTTTCTTGGCGAGCAGGCTGTGAGGTTGATTCATACAAGGTCGATAGACATAGTGTTCCTATCACCCAATTCTAAGAGTCAGCACTAAAAGTTACGAATAACTTTCTATTGTTCTGTTAACTTTTGGCCCAACACGTCACAGGTATAGTCACCAGCATGAATTACCAGTGCAGCTCAGCTTTCCTTGTTATTCATCCAAAACCCACCCTAGTGTCCACTCACCCACATATCAAATACACTCAACAATGGTGACTATATAACTCTGCAAAAAGAAGGGTGTGCTTGATGTGAAACTGCCTTGAACAATTCACTTGCGTTTATTGGTGTAAGTGAGGTGCAAGACTATCATTTATCAAACTGAACAGATCCATTGATATGTCTGAAGAAGGGTCTCGCTGCAAAATGTCACCCATTCTTTCTCTCCAGAGATGCTGCCTGGCCCGCTGAGTTACTCCAGCTTTTTGTGCCTACCTTCAGTTTAAACCAGCATCTGCAGCATGTAAACCAGCACTCCTTCCTACACACACACACAGAGTCACCAGTTTGGCATTATTTTCAAGCCACATTTGTTGTAAGTGCAGGGTTGTTGACCTGACCATGAAGGCTCATCGTTCTGGCGGCGTTGCAGGGTTGGCCTGTGGTGTTCTCCACCACTGCTCCACCGCTGATCCAGGCACTCGGCCTCTTAGAGCGGTGCCCGACCCTGCCAAGCCCCAGGCTGGCCCAGGGTCTCCAGTTCTGAAATAATGACGAAAAAGCTGGAAACACTCAGCAGGCCAAACGGCAGCAGAGTTAATGTTTCACGCTGTAGACCCTTCGTCAGAACATCAATCATTCAAAAACTCCGCATTTCTGAAATCATCGAGCTCAACAATGCTGATGAGCCACACGGGCTATTTAAATATTTAGCCAAGTGAGCAGAACACAAAGAGGAGAACAAAAAGACTGTTTGCCACTGTGCAGCCAGATGTGAAATCTCGGACGATGGGAACAAGCGATGGTAAGCAGAGAGGGTTCTGTCAGATCAGACCATTGGTATGTTAGCATTCATAGCGAAAGGATTTGAGTATAGGAGCTGGGAGGTTCTACTGCAGTTGTACAGGGTTTTGGTGAGACCACACCTGGAGTATTGCGTACAGTTTTGGTCTCCAAATCTGAGGAAAGACATTCTTGCCATAGAGGGAGAACAGAGAAGGTTCACCAAACTGATTCCTGGGATGTCGGGACTTTCATATGAAGAAAGACTGGATAGACTCGGCTTGTACTCGCTGGAATTTAGAAGATTGAGGGGGGATCTTATAGAAACTTACAAAATTCTTAAGGGGTTGGACAAGCTAGATACAGGAAGATTGTTCCCGATGTTGGGGGAGTCCAGAACAAGGGGTCACAGTCTAAGGATAAGGGGGAATTCCTTTAGGACCGAGATGAGGAAAACATTCTTTACACAGAGAGTGGTGAGTCTCTGGAAATCTCTGCCACAGAAGGTCGTTGAGGCCAGTTCATTGGCTATATTCAAGAGGGAGTTGGATGTGGCTCTTGTGGCTAAAGGGACCGGGGGTATGGAGAGAAGGCAGGTACAGGATACTGAGTTGGATGATCAGCCATGATCATATTGAATGGCGGTGCAGGCTCGAAGGGCCGAATGGCCTACTCCTGCACCTATTTTTCTATGTTTCTATGTTTACCAGTTACCCACCACTGTAGATTGATACTTCATTTCCCACAAGTGAAGTTACACACAACAGGCAGATCATCTTCGTCTCTTCACAGCCGATTCTTCACAATCAATGTTTAAATTAACTTACAGTCATTCTGTTTGTGTAAAGTTGTGAGCTGGACTTACTGCTGATTACACGACAATGTCTCTGACCACTGATCTCCAAAAGACCTACTTCAAAACCCTAACATGACTTGTCGAGTGTCAGTTCAAAGGGAGAGCTGACATTTGGTGAAAGACATTTGGACAGGTATATGGTCAGGAAGGGTTTAGAGGGCTATGGGCCAACCACAAGCAGGTGGGACTAGCGTAGATGGTGCATCATGGTTGGCATGGGCAAGTTGGGCTGCAGGGCTGCAGGGCAGTAGCTCCACCACTACTGTGCTGCCCAGTTCTTTGTTTCTGCAGGGTTTACTCTGTGACTGCCTTCTCCTTTAATCTGCAATATTACCTGAAGAGTTCCATGTACCAGAGTGTTGGCTGGATTAGAGGGCATTCGCTATAAGGAGAAGTTAGCCAAACTTGGATTGCTCTCTCTGGAATGTTGGATGTTGAGGGCAGTCCTGATGATGGTATATAATTATGAGTGACATAGATAGAGTAGACAGTCAGAGGCTCTTTTGTCCCCCAAAGGTGGAAATAGAAAATAGGTGCAGGAGGAGGCCATTCAGCCCTTCGAGCCAACACTGCCATTCATTGTGATCATGGCTGATTGTCCCCAATCAATGACTCGTGCCTGCCTTCTCCCCATATCCGTTGATTCCACTAGCCCCCAGAGCTCTATCTAACTCTCTCTTAAATCCATCCACTGACTTGGCCTCCACTGCCCTCTGTGGCAGGGAATTCCGCAAATGTCCTACGCTAAAAGGCATAGCTTTATGGAGAGATGGGCAAGGTGTAAAGAGGAAATATGAAGCAAGATTTTATAACAGAGGGTGGTGGGTGCCTGGAACATGTTGCCCGGTGTAGCGCTGGAGGGAGATACAATAGTGGTGTTTAAGAGGCTTTACGACGGGCAGATGGATCCGCAGGGAATGGAAGGATATGGATAAAGTGAGGGAGGAGGACATTAGTTTCGCTTGGCACCATGTTCGGCACGGACATTGCGGGCTGAAGGGCCTGTCCTTGTGCTGTACTGTTCTACGTACATTTATTTTATTTCCTGGCATCTTTGCACCACCAAGTCATGATTTAAAAATTCAAGAGGTTATTAAATTGTATCTTTTATTTCACCCTAAAATGTCACGATGCACTCCTATTTTATAAAATGGAATGTCTGGCTCTTGGTCATATTGGATCTGCACAGGCTGAATAAACTTAACAAAATAGCAGGCCCAACACACGCTGATTAATTTGAAACTTCCAAATATCTTTTTTTTTAAATGAAAATATGTTGTGGAAAAAATGTGCTGATGGAAATATTCTTCCAAATATTATCATGAATTTAATTAACTGGTCTGGAGAAGTTCTAAAGTCGGTTATAGTGATGTTTGTGTAATTTTGCAATAAATCACCCACAATTGATTGGAAATGAAGAGTGATTTTTTTGAATAGATTGTTTACAATGCCTGTAGAATGCCAGTCACACAGCAAGTAATGACCAATATATTTACTTCCCGTATCTCCACATACACATGTTTGAACCTGCCTTCGTCTGCCTCGAGGTAAAATTAATGTTTACCATTAATGGAAAATAAAATTACTTCTCGTAATGTCTGTTACAGATTCACAGAGATATTTAAAAAAATACAATGCAGTCACTAATAATCCAGCTTTTTATTCTTCCATTGGTTTTATTTGAGAAGAATTAAACAAGGTTAAAATAACCAATAAATAAGTCACTTTGATTATTTCAATCTTATCTTTAAATTGAATCAGTGGCGCAGAGGTAGAGTTGCTGCCTTCCAGCACGGGTTCGATCCTGATCATGGGTGCTGTCTGTGCGGAGTTTGTACGTTCTCCCAATGATCACGAGGGTTTTATCCGGGTGCTCTGGTTTCCTCCCACACTCTAAAGGCGTACAGGTTTGTAGGTTAATAGGCTTTGGTACGAATTGTAAATAGTCCCTAGTGTGTTGGATAGTGCTGGTCTGCGGGGATCGCTGGTCGGAACGGACTCGGTGGGCTGAAGGGCCTGTTTCCGTGCTGTATCTCTAATCTAAATTAAACTAAACTTAAATTAAATCAACTAAGCAGTTTACCCAAACAGGAGGGCAGGCCACAAGAACATGGATTATTTGAAAGGACACAAAGTAATGCAAAGTTTCCCAGTCTACACCGACCTGCAAGGTGAACGGAATGTGCAGTTTGAAGGCACATTTACTTTGCAGTTCAGTTCTGGCAAATAGAACATAGAACATTACGGCGCAGAAATAAGCCATTTGGCCCACAATGTCTTTGCCGTGAATCATGTCAAGTTAATCTCCTCAGCCTGCATGTCATCCATATTCTCCATATCCCTGTACCTCATAAACATCTCTGGCAAAGCTGGAGAAATAGGGCTAGCATTTTACAAGCTCCATTCCGATCCTCCATAGTGTGAACTGAGCAAAACATACCCAAAGTGGTCACTGTCTTGAGCTAGCCAGCTCAGGGCTGTGGATACATCAGCGGGCTGTGAGTTGCTATTAAGTCTCTACATGCATGACGACGGCAATGTCTCTGAGGTATTGATTTATACAGCATAAAGATAGATTTCTTCATGTTCATAAGTGATAGGAGCAGAATTAGGCCATTCGGCCCATCAAGTCTCCTCCAACATGCAATCATGGCTGATCTATCTCTCCCTCCGAACCCCATTCTCCTGTCTTTGCCCCATAACGCCTGACACCCATACTAATCAAGAATCTATCTATCTCTACCTTAAAAAAATCCATTGACATGGCCTCCACAGGCGTCTGTGGCAAAGAATTCCACAGGTTAGTCTGCAGACAAGTCTACACAAAACCAATATCTACCTGTCCCATTTGCCCTTGTTTGACCCAATTGCCTCAAGACATTTTCTATCCACAAACCCGTTGAAATGCCTTTTAAACATTATAATTGTACTTACCACTCCTATTTCCTCTGGCAGCTTGTTCCTTATACCCTCCATCCTATGTGAAAAAACCTACCCCTCATGTCCCCTTTAAAACTTTCCCCTCTCACCTTAAACCTCTGTCCTTAGTTTTAGACTCCCCAAACCTGGGAAAAAGACTGAGACCATCCGCCGTGTCAATTGTCAATTAATTAAACGTCAAGTATTATTATTATTATTAACATTATACTTATGGGCGCCTTTCAAAGACTCTCAAGGACGCCTTACAAAATTTAATAAGCAGATTACAAAACACATAAGCAGAATAAAAAATTAAAAAAAAAAAAAAAATAGTAGGGACATCAACAACACACAATTCAAAGAGATTCGCGTCAGCATTCACTCTCCCTAATTGAAAAGCATATCATCAGAAGAAAGGCTTAAAACTAAGGAAAAGTTGGTGAAACAGCAGGAATCACTCGGTTGTGGGAGAGAAATTATGAGGGTCATACAGCGTGGAAACAGGTCCTTCAGCCCAACTTGCCTATGCTAGCCAAGATGCCCCATCTACACTACCCCCACCTGCCGGCATTTACCCCATATCTCTCGAAACCTTTCCAATCTGTGTGAGAGTGTGATCTACTTGACCTTTCGTTTGAGATTGGTCATTACATCGCTGCATCAAAACAGCTCACGGCATTCTTGTTACACAATGGAGTTCTGCATTCTCTGGAATGGCAGCCAACTGTGTTCTTCTTTTGTGTAACTTGAAAAGCCGCACACACACACTCATAGCTTTCCTGTTTAATCCTAAACCTAAACCTTGGATTGATTTTACTCATGTATGATGTGATTTAATTGAATAGCATGTAAATTCAATGGTGCGGCACGGTGGCGCAGCAGTAGAGCTACTGCCTTTCAGCGCCAATGACCCAGGTTCGATCCCGACTACGGGTGCTGTCTGTACGGAGTTTGTACACTCTCCCCGTGGGTTTTCTCCGAGATCCACGGTTTCCTCCCACATTCCAAAAACACGCAGGTTTGTTGGCTAATTGTCATCTGTAAATTGTCCCCAGTGTGCAGGATAGAACTAGTGTATGGGTGACCACTGGTTGGCGTGGTCTCGGTGGGCCGAAGGGCCTGTTTTCATGCTGTATCTACAAACTAATCTACAACTTTTCACTGTATCTTGGTACACGTGACAATAATAGACCAATACCAACATGTATGCGGTAGATGGTAGCAAGGAGTCCCACCAACCTCTACCCATTGGGCACTCATGCTTGTGATAGATAGTCTGTAGAACTTGCATGTCCTGGTATCGTTCCAGAACCAAGGTGAAGTACCGTGAGCTCACTATCAGCATGCTTTTATATACCCAACAAACCCACAGTACATCCTTAGTCTACAAACAAGACTCAACTATGTTATTGAAGCATAGTGATGAGAACAGGGGTTATTTAGGGATTATTCGGGGATTATCGAGGTAAATCTCGGATGTCTCTGGGAAGAAAAGTTTCTCTTGTTTTACTACTGTGTGTCTTTGAGATGACATGACCAGATGCCCCGTGATTTACCAACTTTCCCAAGTGCGCAAGATTATTTTCCTAAGCACCTCGTTGTTTTTCTAAGCGAGCCTGCTCGCTCGGTGAGTACGAAAAGCAGACAATTCCATTTTAGCTGGAAAACCTGCTTTAACCCTTGCAGTAGACAAACACACTCGGATTTTACTTCGGAGTCACGTGAGAGGCTACGTGAAGAAGGCCGTCAGTCCGCTTGCACGTCATTACGTCTGAAGCATGCGCCAACGACTGACTGGCAGGCGTGTCGCGTCCTTCCAGCGGTAAGTTTTAAAAACCCAGGTAAGTGTTTTCAAAAACTACTCTGCGGTCATTTTGGCGGGTTCGTTATTTCGTGTCTTTCTAGCGTGAAGAACCCTACCATGTCGAAGGTGAGGAGACGGTCTGCGGGGAAGCCGGCTATAGAAGACCGCGGAGCTGCGGGTAGCGGGCGACTGTCCGAATCATCTTCCAGGCCGCTGGCGGTGGAACCAGCGGCAGCAGACTTGGTGCCTCAGGAGAGCACCGTGGCAGTCCCGCCAGGGCGCAAGGCCACTCACAAGTCTGCCAGGCCCGTAGACTCAGACGAGTCCGGGCCGGAGGGATCCCCTCCTTCACTGGGAAGCATCTATGGGTGACTTTCCCAGATGGAGCACCTATTGGAGAGTTGGCTCCAGACCGATCTGCACCAGAGGAGGGAGCAGTATCAGCCCGGGTCTACACGGGAGCCCGCGCTAGCAGCACCGTACACAGGACTGCGAAGTGTTTCCCTCTCTGGAGAGGGGAGTATGAGTACTCCCAGTATTATCCTGACTCAGATCAGGGAGGCACATCAGGTGAACACTCTCGGGGGCATGGGGCCAAAGTGCCTCTTCTGGCATCGAAATTTGCCATTCCAACTCCAACAGGAGCACCCCTGGACAAAGAGGGCCGATTAGGAAAAGGGGAGATGCAGCGCGACCTGGGTGTCATGGTACACCAGTCATTGAAAGTAGGCATGCAGGTACAGCAGGCAGTGAAGAAAGCGAATGGTATGTTAGCTTTCATAGCAAAAGGATTTGAGTATAGGAGCAGGGAGGTTCTACTTCAGTTGTATAGGGTCTTGGTGAGGCCACACCTGGAGTATTGCGTACAGTTCTGGTCTCCAAATCTGAGGAAGGACATTATTGCCGTAGAGGGAGTGCAGCGAAGGTTCACCAGACTGATTCCTGGGATGTCAGGACTGTCTTATGAACAAAGACTGCATAGACTCGGTTTATACTCTCTGGAATTTAGGAGATTGAGAGGGCACCTTATAGAAACTTACAAGATTCTTAAGGGGTTGGACAGGCTAGATGCAGGAAGATTGTTCCCGATGTTGGGGAGTTCCAGGACAAGGGGTCACAGCTTAAGGATAAGGGGAAAATCCTTTAGGACCGAGATGAGAAGGAATTTTTTCACACAGAGAGTGGTGGGTCTCTGGAACTCTCTGCCACAGAGGGTAGTTGAGGCCGGTTCATTGGCTATATTTAAGAGGGAGTTAGATGTGGCCCTTGTGGCTAAGGGGATCAGAGGGTATGGAGAGAAGGCAGGTACAGGATACTGAGTTGGATGATCAGCCATGATCATATTGAATGGTGGTGCAGGCTCGAAGGGCCGAATGGCCTACTCCTGCACCTAATTTCTATGTTTCTATGTTTCTAAGAGCTGGCCACTACAATAAATTACCTGGCATCTCATCAGCTCAAAGACCTGGTTATGGAGGAGACCTCCAGCAGATATCATACACCTGTCAACTGTGCCTCCCTCAATGTGCCTGCCGTCAACCACTCCATCTGGGGCCATATTGGAGCAGGGGTAAGAGCCCAGGATGTCAAACTCCAAAATGTTTTAAAATTATTGGCCTCAGGCATAACGGTCTTTGCGAGGTCCGTAGATGGGGGGCTGCTGATGGAGACACAGCAGGGCGCTGTGGGGCTTCTCTGTAACGCCCATTTTGAAATAAATTATCTGCATAAAAACGCAATACGGCCGGCACTCAATCCCAAATTTGCTGTGCTGTGCAAGGCCAGCAACGTCCAGCCGGCTAATTATCTATTTGGGGCAGACCTGCCGAGGCAGGTCCGTGAGCTGGATGATGAGGCCAAGACCATACGCCTCATGAGCCAAGCCCCAACTACACCCAGGGGCTCACCACACCGGGCTCACCCCTATGCCTCCTTCAACACCAGGCAAAAGCAGGGACAGGAGGACAGACTCGAGCTGGAAGTAGGTATGTTACAAAACTTACCTTTAGCGGTGTTCCAGTTCTGCCGCTGGCCGTGTGTGCGACTTTGGCGCCTTTAAGGGGGGGGCGGGGTTAAAATGCGGGTTTCTCCATGCAGTCCGGAGCTTTCTGTTGTCGGAGTGCGAGCAATTTTTGGAGATGCGTTCCGACTGCCGGTAAGTCCGTTTTTTTAAATAAACAGCCCGACTACTTAATCGCTGCAGTAAAATAAAAATTAGCTCCTAATGCCGTGAACGCCGACAAAGGATTTTACGTAGGGGACAGGTAAGTGAAAGCTGTTTATTTTTACATATAAACTTGTTTTTTTAGGGGACTTTAATCAATATTTCATGTTGCGAAACGGTGATTTAGCCCCCATATGAACTGGCAGAAAATCCATCGCGTTCCAGAAAATCCCACTCGCAAGCTGTTTAAAATGCCCATTAATTTACAGGCATTAAACACTGAATTCCCTCAATTTGGCCTATAAATTAATGACAATTAGATTTAAAAATCATGTTTTATTGTGAATTATTATATTGTGACTGTTAATTGGACACTTAGGCTTTAATTTTTTTTTTCCCCCTTAAGAAATGGATAGATGTTTAGATCTAGTAATTGAATTTTGTAATTGGCTACAATTGGGTAACTAACTAATTATATGCTTTAATTTCAGGTCATCCAAGTAAGATTGTTTCATATTTGTTTCAGAATACTTCAATCTATAATAACTGCAAATTTCTTTAAGTTCTCTTAATTTTTAAGGAAGTTATGGGCTTTTGACTGTTCTCGATCACAACTTTTGTGACAAGTCAATAGAAAAGCAATAGGAAGCAAGTTGCTAATTTCCGAGTATGAAAATGGCCCTAACTTTTTTAATACTGAAGATATGAAAGTGAATTAGGTGTCAAATTAAACTTATTTTTATGCTTTATCTGATGGGATAAATTGCAGACTTGATTTTTAAAATCTCAAAATTTTGTAACATTGCTACTGGAAGCACCAAGGTCTTTATTACGGGTAGGCCCCAGCCGCTCACGGCTCGGATGCGCGGGAGGCACCCGCCATCAGCCCCACTTCCCAAGGCACAAGGACAGAAGCCAGGACCACACCTGCAGTAACGTCTAAGGTAGGAGAACCTAGTTCCTTGTGGAACACCTTACACATCACTCACTCATAAGTTGGGGGGAGATTGCGACATTTCTTGAATGAATGGAACTGGATCACAGCAGACCTGTTCATACTGCACAGTGTACAAGGGTTTAAAATTGAGTTCCTTCTTGATTCATCACCACCCACACAAAATTTACCAAACTGCACATATGTGTTCTCACAACAGGAAAGATTCGAGGTATAAGCTGAAATTCAGGCTTTACATACAAAAGGGGTGATTCAGAGTTATTCTGCACCAGGAATCACACCAATTTGTATCCAACATATTCACCAAGCGACAGAGGGATGGAGGAAGTTGTATCATCCTGGACTTGACGGAACTCAATACTCATGTGCAGTATAAACATTTTAAAATGGATAACTTTGGCACAGCCATCCAACTGGTTTCCAAAGGATGTTATATGGCATGCATAGATCCAAAAGATGCATACTACTCAGTATCCATTCACAGGGAGCACAGGAGACATTTGAAATTTAACTGGCAATTCAAAGCATTGCCTAATGGGCTGACTTCAGCTCCCAGACTATTTACAAAATTACTAAAACCAGTTCTGGGGCTACTGCGAGCTCAGAATCACATGGTGATGGCTTATTTGGATGACATTCTAATAATGGGGGACACCAAGGAATCAGCCGAATCATCTGTTTCAGCTACCACATTCATGCTTGAGAGGTTGGGATTTCTAATCCATCCAGTTAAGTCAAAATTGACCCCAATCAGGTTAATTGATTACCTTGGGCTCACAATTAACTCAATTCAAATGTCGGTGACACTGCCAAGTGGCAAGCAATCAAAGTTAATCGAAGCCTGCAATAAACTAAGAGTCAAACAGCAGCCAACAATCAGACAAGCAGAAAGTGTAATTGGCAAGCTTGTGGCAGCTTTTCCAGCTGCACGCTTCGGACATTTGCACTTTCAAAATTTACAACGTGCAAAGGAACAGGCTCTCAAATCCCACGCAGGCCAATTCGGACGACCTATGCAATTGTCACCAGAGGCTATTGCTGAATTACACTGGTGGGCAATGAATATACATCACTGCTCTAAGAAAATTCTAATTGATACACCATCGGTAATCTTACAAACCGATGCAAGTGGCCTGGGCTGGGGAGCAACAGATACCATCTCCTGCTGCGGGGGTAGATGGAATGTGCAGGAGTCCTTCATTCTACAGCAATATGGAAATAACTACTTAGAGTTGTTGGGAGCACTCTATGGATTAAAGGATTATTGCAGCAATATGTATCATGTGCATGTTCAACTACAGATTGACAACACCACGGCAGTGGCGTATGTCAATCACATGGGTGGAATAAAGTCTGTATCTTGTGACAAATTGGCAAACCTTATTTGGCATTGGTGTATTGCAAGAAACATTTGAGTCACGGCAATCTACCTACCAGGTAGATACAATATGGTGGCGGACACTAGATCACGGAAATTCAATGATAACACTGAATGGATGTTGAATCACTACGTGTTTACCGACATTGTTGCCCGATATGGCATGCCGGATATTGACTTGTTTACATCCAGATTGAATCACCAGTTACCCAAATATTTGTCATGGGAGCCAGACCCAGGGGCAGTGGCAGTCGATGCATTCACACTGCATTGGGGAGGAATGTTCTTCTACGCTTTCCCTCCGTTTTGCCTCATCAGCCAATGTTTGGTAAAAAATAAAGCAAGACAATGCCACAGGCATTTTGGTAGTGCCAGACTGGCCTACGCAATCTTGGTTCCCACTAGTCCTGGGAATAATGACACAGCCTCTCATGACTGTCCCCAAAAGCAGGGATCTGCTTGTACACCCAGTAACAGGGGGCTACCACCCACTACATGACCGAATCAATTTATTGGTTTGCAGATTCTGAGGAGACCATACCTGGGACTCGGACTGGCTGACCGGACAGTGGATGTCATAACAGCGGCCTGGAGGGACAGTACACAAAGGCAGTATGTCTCTCACATCAAGAAGTGGGAGATGTACTTTCATGTCTCCAACATATCATATGACACAGTGCGCATCACGGATGTTCTGGAGTTCCTATCAACTTTATATTAAGACCATAAATTAGGCTACAGTGCCATCAACAGTGCTAGGAGTGCACTATCCTCCTATTTAGTGCTTGGAACAGGGCACCATCCGGGAAGAACACATCCCCTAATTACCAGATCCATGAAGGGAATATACAACACAATACACCCCAGGCCACGGTATACGGACATTTTGGATGTTAGCATGGTGCTAACATTATTTCGCCAGTGGGCCCCAGCCATCTCCTTATCCTTAACCAAGCTCACCCTCAAGGTGGTCATGCTGATGGCGCTGGTAACAGCGCAACGAGTCCAGACGTTGCACAAGCTGCGACTGGACAACATGACCACCAATGTAAACACCATAACCTTCATCATTAACGACTTAATTAAACAGAGCAGGCCGGGGGTACCGGGGCCCAAGCTTGAGTTCCTGGCATACCCCGAGGATCCACGGTTATGTGTAGTATCACACTTGCACCAGCACATAAAAGTCACGAGGAGCCTCAGAGGCTCGGAGCTAGCTGTCCTAATCAGCCACAAGAAACCACACCACAGGGTATTAGCACAAACCATCTCCAGATGGTTAAAGGAGGTACTGGCGGGTGCAGGAGTGAATACTGACACTTACAAATTTCACTCCACCAGGGCTGCATCAACGTCGGCAGCGAGGGCTATGGACGTCCCCCTCGACATCATCCTAGGGGCTGCAGGATGGGCCAATGAACGGATGTTCCACAGGTTTTATAATAAACCTATTGCCGGACTGGGGGTGTTTGCACGTACCATTTTAGATTCTGTTTTACAGTTTCCCCCCAAGTTGGGCAGGGTCACTATTATTTTGTTTTTCACATTAAAGCATCAGTATTGTTACTTAACTACGTTATGTCTGAATGCATTAATTTTTTCTCACTCATCCATGGTCAATCCATTCAGTGTGTGACGCCTGGACTTGAACCGGCGTGAAATCACAGAGCTTTGAAATCTTCACGTATTCACTCACGTGACTCCGAAGTAAAATGGTAAGATTAAATGAGAACTTACCAGTTTGAAGTTTGATCTTGATTTTATGAGGAGTTACAATGAGCGATTATGTGCCCACTGCTCCCAACCCTCATATTATCAGGTCATCTGGTAGTTCTAGTTCTACAAATCTTACTATCTACAGGTCAACCTCTCTTATCTGTGATTTCACACCGCTGCTTTGAAGATTGACGCGCAAGCGGACTGACGGCCTTCTTCATGTAATCGCTCATTGTAACTCCTCATAAAATCAAGATCAAACTTCAAACTGGTAAGTTCTCGCTTAACCTTACTATTATCAAGTACTCTGCCTCAGAGGGCGGTGGAGGCAGGTTCTCTGGATGCTTTCAAGAGAGAGCTAGATAGGGCTCTTAAAAATAGCGGAGTCAGGGGATATGGGGAGAAGGCAGGAACGGGGTACTGATTGGGGATGATCAGCCATGATCACATTAAATGGCAGTGCTGGCTCGAAGGGCCGAATGGCCTACTCCCGCACCTATTGTCTATTGTCTACTTTACATCTTCCATCTAGCGAAATTCACTTCACCCACTGTTAGGTTGTTCTGCGTCGAAGCAAACCTCCCCTTCAATGCCAAAATGGACTTGGGGCAAATGGCATTAATCTGGCTCTTGGCAATACTTAAGCAAATGGCATCTCTGCACGTTAGAAATATCCATAGTATTTCTCAATTGGCAACATCTGCCTTGTTAGAATTACAGGCTTAATCAGGACCATATGTGAAGCTGTAATTAAGACACAATGTTGGTAAACAGCATGTCTACATCAGAAACATCTGCATAATGTGTTACTGAATTTCTAGCCTGCCTGGTTTTGCTATTAAATTATATCGCCCCATTAAAATATGCCAAGAATTGTAATCATCTCCAATTTGCAAATCACATTAACAAGATGGAATTCAAGTTCAGACAATTTACTCGTTGATCTTATTTCGCAAGATGTCAGAGAACAGCTTCTTCTCATGTTATAATGCTTCTGAAAATTCCTTCCATAAGCTAGAGTATTGTCCGATTCACCTCTACCCCATTGCGGATGTTGGACTTTGTCTCTGGAACTGATGCACGAGAATGCTGAGAACTGTATTCTGCACTCTGTACCTTCCCCTTTGCTCTACCTAATGTACTTGAGTTTGATTTGATTGTATTTATGTTCGGTATACCTGATTTGTGTGAACCGCATGCTTGAACAGCTAGTGTAGATGGGGCATCTTGATGGACACAGGCACGTTGGGCTAAAGGGCCTGTTTCCAAGCTGTATGACCCCATGACTCTATATACTGAAGATATAGACTGCAGATGCTGGAATCTTAAACAAAACACAGTGTGCTGGAGGAGCTCATCTGATCAGGCAGCATCTGCAGAGGGAATGGATCAATGATGCTTTGGGTCAAGGCCTTTGTTAAGACTGATTGTCAAGAAGGGTCCTGTCCTGAAACAATCAACCTGAAGTAGGGTCCAGACCTTACGTTTCCCTCCACAGATGCTGCCTGAGTTGCTGAGTTCCTCCAGCAGTCTGTTTCTTGCTTAAGATTCCAGTACCTACAGTTCCTTGTGTCTGCAGTATGTCCGGGAATACCTTTTCTGGACCCAAACGGCCTACAAACACCAAAGTTGAACATTTCCAAGTAGTCCGTTGCGCTAACCACGAATCATTGCATTAATCAATGATGTGAAGTAATATTTACTCGTTAATTTCATGAGCCAGCGTAGTTGGATGACCACGAGAGTAGCTCTTGGCGTATACCACGGATAGCAGCTGCTGAATATTGCTTTAAACACACTCTTCGATCTGTAGACCGTAGCAACAGACTTCACAAATGGGAGGAAAGTTGAGAGCAGTACTTGATCCAGTGTGAACCTGGAACCCTTCAGTGGGATTTTTCTAGGTTGAGACAGGGAGCCAAGCACTGAAGCAGTGTATGGCAAAGATAGACACAAAGTACTGGAGTATCTCAGTGGGTCAGACAGCATCTCTGGAGAACATGTTTCGGTAACATTTCAGGTTGGGAACTTTCTTCCCTATCCAAGATTTCCAGAGTTGCTGTCTGACCCGCTGAGTTACTCCAGCACTTGTGTCTTTTATGTAAACCAGCATCTACAGTTCCTTGTTTCTACATTCCGTACAAATGGGCGGCACAGTGGCGCAGCGGTAGATTTTCTGCCTTACAGCGCTTGCAGTGCCAGAGACCCGGGTTCAATCCCAACCACGTGTGCCGTCTGTATGAACTTTGTATAGGAATGTTACAAAATTTTGAGATTTTAAAAATCAAGCCCGTAATTTATCCCATCAGACGATGCATAAAAATAACTTAATTCACTTTCATATCTTCAGAATTAAAAAAGTTATGGCCATTTTCATACTTGGAAATGAGCATCTTGCTGCCTATCGCTTTTCCATTATCTTGAGAGTGGATGTTTCTGGAATGTGATCGATTGGAATGTTGCTATTGCCATATATTTTAAGCCCCAATGGGCAGGCCGATTCGTATGTGGGGCTAAATAACATTTCTCGCATCATAAGATTAAAATGAAGCCGCACCAAAAAGCAAGATAATGTGTTAAATAAACAACATAACTTCTGTTTTGTGCTGATATTGCGATCCGTGATGTTGAAGGCGTTGAAGGCGTTTTTAGTTTAAGTTCAATCCAGCAAACGCGATGGTCCAGCAAATTAAAAAAAAAACGTGAAGGGAAGCACGTGCGATTATTCTTCATCAGCTAGCAGCCCGAGGAAATCCCTCTCCGAGAGCCAATCCAAACCTGCATCTTAAATCCCCCCCCCCCCCCAAAAGCCTCCAGGAACCGCACGCACAGGCAGCGGCAGATCTGGAGCGCCGCTGATGGTAGGTTTTGTAACAACGCCAGTTTGTACGTTCTCCCTGCGACCGGCGTGGGTTTTCTCCGAGACCTTTGGCTTCCTCTCACACTCCAAAGACGTACAGGTGTGAAGGTTAATTGGTTTGGCATACATATAAATTATCCCCAGTGTGTGTAGGATAGTGTTAGTGTGCGGGGATCACTGATCGGTGCAGACACGGTGGGCCGAAGGGCCTGTTTCCGCACTGTATCTCTAAACTAAACTAAGCATTCTGTATATACCAATTAAATATTAAAGAGGGAAAATAATTCTTCACTAGTTTCTACATTTCTATCAGTAAACAAGCTTTTTTTCTCCCAGATGAATCCATTCGGCATGGAGCCTGAATTAGCCAAAAATCCATTTTGAGCCCTGTGTTTTATCAAACATTCCTGGCTCTTTGCCACGAGTGGCAGATGGAATCATCCTATATTAATGTGGAACATATTTGGTCTTTGCTACAAATGTACACTCCAAAATGACATTTTGTCTAAAGACCTAAAATGTTATTTGGCTCAAAGTCTTCACTAAAGTTAAAAAATAAAATTAAATGAGCATCAATAATCTTTCAATTACAAGAGCGTTTTATTCACTGACATATGATTGCTCAAACTGACCCACAGAAGCAGGTCAGAAATAATTCAACATAGTAAAACAGACGTTTGGATTGGACTTCACCATGTTCTTAAAGGTTAGTGAGATAGATGATGAAAGTTGACTAGTACAGAGGTGAGAAGAGTGTAAGAGGGGTCTCGGCCCAAAACGTCACCTGTTCCTTTTCTCCAGAGATGCTGCCTGACCCGTTGAGTTACTCCAGCATTTTGTGTCTATCTTTGGTGTAAGCCAGCATCTGCAGTTCCCTCCTGCACAAAGAGGTGAGGCATTCCATTTCTATTTATTCGTTACAGTTCTGCAAGTACAAATTTTAACACACCATCTCTGAAAAGGTGAAAATAATAAATTTTTCTTTACCAGAACCTCAAAGTGTGACTAGTTTGTGCCAAAGCTAAAGGGCCTGTCCCACTTGGGCGACCTAATCCGCGAGTTCTGCCGAGTTTGCGCTCGACACATGCTCGTAGCATAGTCGACACAAGGTCTAGGAGATCTTCGTAACTCTCCTTCATGCTCGAGAGTGGTCTCCGCGTACTCAAGGCCTCAGCTAGGTCACGGCACAAAAAATATGTTAAAAAATGCCCGTGAGTAAAAAAAGGTCGCCACGGAAAAAATCAATACTTTTTTTACTCGTAGGCTTAGTCGTAGTAGGTCGGCATGTTAGTCTTAATAATCGAGGGTAGTCGAAGGTAGTCGTAGATAGTCTTCATCATAGTCGAAGGGAGGTCGGAGATCGAAGAGGTCGTCTTCACACGACTAGTCGGTGTCCACTTTTCCCGAAGTTAGTCGTAGCTAGTCGTAGCTAGTTGAAGCTAGTCTTCAACATAGTCGAAGGAGGTCCTCTGCACAGTCGAAGGAGGTCTTCAACATGTCATGTTTTCAAACTCTTCGAAACTTGCCAATTAGGTCGCCCAAGTGGGACAGCCTCTTAAGAGTCAAGTTCTGTACATTAAACAGTAGGTAAAACAGTGTGATATCATATAATATTCTCACTGAATCTTCCACTTCAACCCCTTAACCCAGTATTTGAAGGTTTGGGATATTCCTGCAATAAAAACATAATGAAATAAAACAAAAAAGCTTATTTTCGTATTGATAGAGGTGATTTCAGGATTCATGTTTGGCGCACGCATTTTTAGAGTTAAACTTTAACCTTCAAAAGTAAAAATATTTACTTTACATAACCACATACCTGTTAAATATTGATTTGCCTCTGCTAAATAAACAGTATATTAAAAGCTAATGTTCTACTGGTGAATGCTTCAGAAGTCAGTGTGTCCTATGTACACAATATCACTTTCTATTAAGTGCGTGGGGAATTTCTTTAAATAATTAACAAATGTTCACTTATTAATAAATTATTTTAAATTTATACAGCAGTCCAATCTGAATGATTTCTGGTGGAGTCAAATGTTAAACACAAGGAATTCTTCCAAATTAAATAGCTGTGTACAATGCATTTGACAAGGTGACACAGCAAACCCGCAATTCTACTTTAAACAAAGTGAAAATTCACTTTGATAACCAAGCGAAGACTATTGTTCAAGGAAGCATAAAAAATGAATATGAGGAGGAATTTCTTCAGCCAGAGGGTGATGAATCAGTGGATTTCATTGCCACAGATGGCTATGGAGGCCAAGACATTGGGTATTTTTTAAAACCAAGGTTGATAGGTTCTTGATTAGGAAGAGAGTCAAAGGTTACAGGGAGAAGGCAGGAGATGGGGTTGAGAGGGAAAGGAGATGAAAAGGAATTTCTTTAGTCAGAGGGTGGTGAATCTGTGGAATTCTTTGCCACAGAAGGCTGTGGAGGCCACGTCAATGGATGTTTTTAAGGCACAGATTGACAGATTTGTGATTGGTACGGGTGTCAAGGGTTATGGAACAAAGGCAGGAGAATGGGGTTGAGGGGGAAAGATAGGTCAGCCATGATTGAATGGCGGAGTAGACTTGATGGGCCGAATGGCCTAATTCTGATCCTATGTCTTATAATCTTGTGGTCTTATATGGACTGCTGAGCTTAATGTCAAAGACGTGAGTTACAATCAAGGTGTCTCATTGCTGCTGCTTAAAGGGGTTAGCATCTACAACAGGGGAACCTTTAGTTGGCGTCATATGGGTCTATAGTACTCACACTGGATGTGTCTCAGGACTAAAGTCACACTTTGAGATCATTCTTTAAAGTTTAGACGAAACAGGCCCTTCAGCCCACTGAGTCCATACTGAGTAGCGATTACCCCGTGCACTAGCACTAACTTACACACTGGGAACAATTTGCAAATTTTACCAAAGCTAATTAAGGTACAAACCTGTACATCTTTGGACTGTGGCAGAAAACCAGATCACACAGAGAAAACCCATGCAATTACAGGGAGAACTTACAAACAGCATATAAGACAGCACCCACAGTCAGGATTGAACATGGGACTGTGATGCTGTTAGGCAGCAACTCTACTGCTGCACCACCGTGCCGCCCTCTAAGTCATTTGCAGTTTAAAGATGCGGTGTGGAAATACAGTAGGCCCTTCCACCCACCGAGTCAGGGCCGACCAGTAATCTCCTATACACCAGCGGCAATTAACGGACAAACCTGCGCGGCTTTGGAATGTGTGAGGAAACTGGAGCACCCAAAGAAAACCCACGTGGTCACAGGGAGAACGTGAGAGGTACAAAGCATTGAAGCACTCGTCCAACCATGTTCTAAATATCTGCCGGTGGCTATGAAACTTCAAAATACAATACAATACAATTTATTTATTGTTATTTGAACTTCAAATGAAGTTCAAACGAAATTTGGTTTCTACAGTCATACAACAAGAAAAGAACCAAAACACACACCAACACAATTTACACAAACATCCATCACAGTGAATCTCCTCCTCACTGTGATGGAAGGCAAAGTCTTGTCTCTCCCCTGTGTTCTATTCTTCTCCCGATGTTAACGCCCCCAGTGGGCGATGGCAAGTCCCGCGGCCGTTAAAGTCGCGCCGGGCAATGTAAGGCCCTGCTCCAGGTCACGTTCAACCCTGCAACTCGTTCGGGAGAAGTTGCCGTTGCGGGAGCTCCGAAAAGTGGTCTCCCAACAGGGACCACCGTCCACTGGACCTGCGGCTGGAGCCTCTGAGGTGGGAGTAATTTGTTTTTGAGCTTGCAAGGTTGACGTCTTTTGTATGAGATCAGCAGCTAAGTAGAGGTTACTCTGGAACACCCATAAACGATGGAACAGTAAATTGGATTAGTTGACATGGCAACCAGACTTTTTGACAGGTTCAAACCCTGATCTGCAGACTAGGAAGACGTGGGCCTGTCATTTGCAAGCAATATTCTGAACAAAGAAAGGTGGAGGTACAACAGAATCAAATTCCGAAGGCATGTTCTTGTGAAAATGTTTTAAAAATTCTGCAACTGGATTAGCAGGTGCTCCAGAAATGAGAATACCCGAGTAATAAATACGCCATTGTATTAAAAAAAAATATATATATATTGTTGTCCACAGAATCTTTGGAGTAGTGAATAGTATTCTACACATGGTGTTGATTCTGCTATTTTTCATGTTCCTGTCACTGTGAGCTTCAACTGTATGTGGGGACAGGATAAGATATATAATAACCTCTGGAAACAAGTGGAACAAAGATTGAATGTGCTTGGCATCTTGTATAGATATGTGCACCAGTGTCAATTTGACAGAGTGTGCGCTGAATCTATTTCCATTTAAGGGAATGGTAACATGACTAATCACACACTTTTAGAACCCTGGACGTTTTGTTTTTATTTTTGCGATTGGTTTCTTAGGAATTATCTCCCAGTTTCTAAATGGCCTCTAAATTACAACAAATCTACCAATGTATTTAGAAGGGGGAAAAGCTAGGAAGGATCATGATGAAACTAGCTTTTTGTTTTTGGAATAATAACTGATTTAGTTTAGTTTAGAGATACAGTGCGGAAACAGGCCCTTCGGCCCACCGAGTCCGGGCCGACCAGCGATCCCCACACATTAACACTATCCCACACACACACACACAAAACGAGACAATTTACAATTTTACCAAGCCAATTAACTTACAAACTTGTACACCTTTGGAGTGTGGGAGGAAGCAGGAGCTCCCGGAGAAAACCTGTAGTCAAGATTGAACCCGGGTCTCTGGCGCTGTAGGCAGAAGCTCTACCGCTGCACCACCATGCTGTTCCACTAGTTATTTTGATTGGTGATCATAAACGCTTGAGGTGAAGCTTAAATTAAGGAAATGGTTTCCTCGTGTGATTATGAGGTATACATCACAAATTTAGTAATTTTCTGAAGAAGGGTCCCAACCTGAAACAACACCTGTCCATTTCCCTCCACAGATGCTGCCTGACCCGTTGAGTTCCTATTGAGCACATCATTCTTTGCTCAACATTCCAGAGATATGCAGTCTCTTGTGTCTCCGTTGTAGTTCTTGTCAACCTATTAAAGGGAGGAAAGTTAGATTAAATACACATACATTTCTTGAAGATACACGGAACTGTAGATGCTGGTTTATCAAGGAAAGACACAAAGTGCTGGAGAGACCCAGCAGGTCAGGCAGCATTCCCGTAGAACATAGATCAGTGACATTTTAGGTTGGGACCCTCTCTGCAGACTGATTGCTGGGGTGGGGAAGAAAGAAAGCTAGAACTGCCGACATTTCATGAAAATGGACACATGTATTAAATTTAGCGCAATGATTGTAAATGAATGAATATTACCTTCTAATGAACACTATGGAGATGTATCCCATGCATGCTTTGCTAAGATCATAAAAATAAGCCTTAGCAAAGTGCAAATATCTTGAAACAGAAAGACCCAAAGTGATGGACGAACTCAGCTAGCCAGGCAACATCTCTGGGGAGCATGGACAGATAATGGTCCTTGTCGGGACCTTTCTGTAGTCTCGATCCGATCCTGGAAATCATGGATAGGGAAGCAGGGTCCTGACCTGAAACATCACCTATCCATGTTCTCCAGAGATGCTGCCTGACCCACTGAGTTATTCCAGCATTTTGTATCCTCTTTTGTAGAACGATTCGATAACACACACAGCTTTTCACAGAATCCAATTACACATGACGATAATAGAAAAATATCATATTATTTAATAAAAAATCCTTATCCCACAATTAATTATCAAATCACGTTATTGTAATGGCAAGGATGTTTTTTTTCGTTCTTCCTCATTAATTCAGACCAGGCCTGACTGCAGCAGACCTTTGTCCAAATAGACAAAAAAAAACACACTAAGATCATGCAGTTAAAAAAAGTTTTAAACTGATTTGTGAAGTTGTTTCTCAGCTGTGTGCTGCTGTCCGCAAGAAAGGAGAGAAATCCAGGAAAATGGCTTTCCAAAGCATTCACAAAAATGACAATACAATTAAATTTGACTGCTCCTTTCCCCATTAGCTATTATTCTTTAATTGAAAGCTGGATCAAAATGGAAGGGCCACATTTCCCGGGCCAATCATAATGATTTCCACTTTGATTTTCCGTACAGGCGGCCAGTGTCATTTGAGAATAACCGTGTGTTCTCCCAGGATTTTTTCACAGTATAAACCCCAGATCAAAAAGATGCATCGCACCAAGCACTATGCATTTCCTAGATTCTCGGAACAGCTCAAGGAGATTTACAACCACTGGGCTCCAATAACCTCACTGTTAACAGACCCTTCAATTAGAGGAGAGAGCATCCTCAGATTACGTTAGGCCACATTTGGAGTAGTGCGTGCAGTTCTGCTTGCCCCATTATAGCAAGGATGTGGAGAGGGTGCAGAAGATGTTTACCAGGAAGCTGGCCAGAGAGTACTGGCTATTTACAGTTGTTGGACAGAATATATCCAGATTATTTTCCCTGGAGCGTCGGACGCTGAGGGGAAACTTGATAGAAGTATATAAAATTATGAGAGGCGGATAGTGGTGGCACAGTGGTGGTACTGTGGTGCAGCGGTAGAGCTGCTGCCTTACTGCGCCAGAGACCCGGGTTTAATCCTGACTACGGGTGCTGTCTGTATGGAGTTCATACATTCTCCCCGCGACCGTGTGGGTTTTCTCCGGGTGCTCTGGTTTCCTCCCACACTCCATAGACGTACAGATTCGTAGGTTAAATGACTGGTAACATTGTAAATTATCACTAGTGTGTAGGATTGTGTTTGTATCGCTGGACGGCGCGGACTCGGTGGACCGATGGGTCTGTTTTCTATATCTCTAAAGCCTAAAGTCTAAACTCTTAAACGCAAATATGCAAATAGAACCCTTTTCCCAGGGTGGAAATGTCAAAGCCAGAAAGCTAGAGGGGTAAAATGTAAAGTAGATTTGTAGGGCAAGTTTTTTACACTGAGAGTTGAGTTCCTGGAACTCACTGATAGTGGCGTTTAAGAGGCTTATAGTTAGGCACCTTTTATGCAAGGAATGGGATAGTATGGATTGGGCAGGCAGAAGGGATTATTTTAGTCTGGCTTCGTGTATCGGACCTGCGTTCCATTTTCTAGTTATTAAATTTAGAAATGTTCTCATTCAGAGTAAAATAGCAAATTAATAATGAGCAGATTATCTGTTTTATTGAGTTAATGGTTAAGGAAGGAACATTGGTCAGATCTTTTATAGTCAATTTTTTAATATTGAATCTGTCTCTGTGTAAACAAAGAAACACGTCTCAACACTGAACTGTCAGCCTGGATTACGGACTGGGACAGGAACCCACAACCACAATAGTTTCCAAATGAGCAAAGCTCACAGCTTAATTCTTCCCTGCCCAGCTCTTTGCCAATATTGTTGAACAACCTTTGTCAATAGTTCTATTGAGGGGAAGATTGCCACAGAGTGAATTGTGGTTTAACCTTCATAATCTGCGAAACCACATCTTTTAGTTCAACTTTCTTGAATTTCTTTCTTGTTTGGATCTTTGCCTCAATTCTCTTTCAACCTTCCTCCTGATACTTGGCTTCCGATTAGCTGCACTAATCCAAAAAGACACCATTCTCCTCTCACTCTAACTGATTGGTGAAATATATTGAGGGTGACAATTTCTCCTCATTCTTTCTGGAGGAGTGTGAAGAAGGGTCCCTAGCCCCAAACCACATCTGTCCCTTTCGCTCCATAGATGCTGCCTGATCTGTTAAAGTTCCTCCAGGAGATTTCAAACTTTAGAGGTACTTTAGCGAGATACATCATGGAAACAGGCCCTTCGGCCCACCAAATCCATGCTGACCAGTGATCGCACACACCGTACACTAGCACTGTCCTACACACTAGGGACAATTTATTATTTTACCAAAGTCAATTAACCTACAAACCCTGTACGTCTTTGGAGTGTGGGAAGAAACTGGAGCACCTGGAGAAAATCCACATGGTCACAGGGAGAATGTACAAAATCTTTACAGACATCACATGTAGCTAGAATAGAACCCGGGTCTCTGGCACTGCGAGGCAGCAACTCAACTTTATTTTTAAGGCAGAGATAGACAACTTTCTGATTAGACCGGGTGTCAAGGGTTATGGGGAGAAGGGAGGGAAATGGGATTAGGAGGCAGAGATCAGCCTTGATTGAATGGCAAGTAGACTCGATGGGCCGAATGGCCTAATTCTACTGCTATAACTTGTGAAATTGTGGACTCTACCGCTGCGTCACATTGCCAGCGAGAACTTGGTATTTTGCTCACATTTCCAGCATCCACTATTTTGTGTCTCTCACCTTATTATTTACCTCTGGGAAATAATCTGCAAAATAATATGTGCAGCTTCAATCACACAATCTGATGCCCATTCATTCCATGTTAATGCATTTGTGCAGATTTCAATGGAAGTTCATTCTAGTCATTAATGAAGAGGTTTTTTTTTGTGTGTGAAAAGTCTGTGAAAAATTGGGCCACCCAGATAATGGCAATTATGATATAATGCTCAAAATTAATTTCTGTTCCGATTTAGTACCACATTGATGTTTATATAACTGTATCCCTCACCCACAAAAAAGCAACTTCTAAGAACACAAAAGTCTCTACCTGTATGCTAACTCATGGACCAAAACACTTCCCCTGTATTCATAGGCAGAACTATTTTTTTAAATATTCATAGAACATTGAACATAATATAGAACAATATTGTAGCAGGGTGGCACTGAGGCGCAGCGGTAGAATTGCAGCTTTACAGCGCTTGCAGCGCCAGGGACCCGGGCTCAATCCTGACTACACGTGCAGGCTGTACGGAGTTTGTACATTCTCCCCAGGACCACGTGGGTTTTCTCCGAGATCTTCAGTTTCCTCCCACACTCCAAAGAGCTACAGGTTTGTAGAGTTAAAGCCCTGTCCCACAGTACGAGTTCACTCCAAGAGCTCTCCCGAGTTTAAAAAAAAATCAAACTCGTGGTAAGCACGGAGAATGAACGTAGCGGGTACGCCGGAGCTCGGGGACGTCTCTTAGCGGCTCGTAACGCTAACAGCAGGTACTCATGAAGAGTTGCTAACGGCAAGCTCGGGAAGACTCGTGAAGATTTTTCAACATGTTGAAAAATGTCCACGGGAGCCCCGAGTACCAACAAACGGCCATTACCGTATATATCCGAGTTCGAATCAGGGCAAACTCGGGAGAACTCTTGGAATGAACTCGTACCGTGGGACAGGGCTACAATTGCCTTGGGTTTGTAAACTTGGTATAAGTGTAATTTGTTCCGTGTGTGTGTGGGCTTGTGTTAATGAGCGAGAATCGCTGGTTGGTGTGGACTCTGTGTTTCCGCTTTCTGTATCTCTAAACTAAACTAAATTAAACATCGTAGAATTGATTTATCATTGAATCCAATGGCAGTGTTTAGCGATCAAGAGCTTTACAGGCCCATCAATGCAACAACATATAGATAAATATGCAATAATCAATAATGCAATACATGAATAATCAGTAGTGCATGGGAACCGGAATATAATAATGCAAAACCGAAACCTGTGGTGCATCTAAAACATAGACCATAATCGATCATAGTTAAGAGTCATATAGTCATAGTGATACAATGTGGAAACAGGGCCTTCAGCCCAACTTGCCCACGCCGGCCAACAATGTCCAAGCTACATTAATCCCACCTGCTCGCTTTTGGTCTATCTCCCTCCAAACCTGTCCTATCCATGTACCTGTCTAATTGTTTCGTAAATGTTGGGTAGTCCCTGCCTCAACTATCTTCTCTGGCAGCTTGTTCCATACGTCCACCACCATTTGTGTGAACAAGTTACCCCTAAGATTCCTATTAAATCTTTACCCCCTTCACCTGAAACTTATGTCCTCTTCACCTTAAACCTATGTCCTCTGGTGAGGGAGGGTTGCTGGGGTGGGGTTGTGGTTAGTGTGTAATGATCAAGAGTCTGGTGGTTACCGAAAAGAGGGCATTCTTGAACCTGGAGATCATGGTTTCCAAGCTTCTATACCTTCTACCTGATGGTAGCAGTGAGATGAGAGCGTGGCCAGGGTTGTCTGGGTCTTTGAAGATTTTGGCTGCCTTTTTGAGGCAGTAGCTCTTGCAGATCCCTTGGATGAAGAGGGGGTCAGTACCTGTGACGGACTGGGAAAAGTCTACCACTCACTGCAGCCTCCTTTATTCCTGGGCATTACTAAACCAGGCTGTGTCTGAATGCTCTCAAATGTATACTGTAGAAGTTGGGCAGAATTTTCAGCTACTGACCAAATCTCCTCAATCTTCAAAAGAACTGTTAACATTTTGGGTCATCTGTAATCTGAAATTCATCAGGACAAGCCACATAAATACTGTGAGTACAAAAGCACATCGGAGGTTGGGTATACAATGACAAGTGGCTGACCCCTTAATACCTTAAATCCTTTCCACCCAGATACAGGTCTGGTGTGTAATAGTACACTTGGAAACAGGCCCTTTGGCCCAACTTGCCCACACTGACCACCTTGTCCTATCTGCACTAGTCCCTCCTGCCTGTGTTTGGCCCATATCCCTCTAAACCCGTCCTATCCATGCACCTGTCCAAATGTTTGTTAAACGTTGTGATACTACCTGCCTCAAATACCTCCTCTGACAGCTCGTCCCATTCACCCACCACCCACTGTCTGAAAAAGTTATCCCTCAGGTTCCTATTAAATCTGTCTCACCACGTTAAACCCATGTCCCCTGGTTCTCGATTCCCCTACTCTGGGCAAGAGACTGTGCATCTACACAATCTATTCATCCCATGATTTTGTACATTTCTATAATATCAGTTGACTGTACAAGTGAGCTGCAGCAACTGTAAAGAAGCTCAACGCCATCAGGACTACGCGTGCTGTCTGTCTGGAGTTTGTACGTTCTCCCTGTGACTGCGTGGGTTTTCTCCAGGTGCTCCGGTTTCCTCCCACACTCCAAAGACATGCAGGTTTGTAAGTTAATTAACTTCAGCAAATGGACACTAGTGTATAGGATATGAAACTGGGATAACATAGAACATAGAATGACCAGCCATGATCATATTGAATGGCAGCGCAGGCTCGAAGGGCCGAATGGCCTACTCCTGCACCTGTTTTCTATGTTCCTATGTTTCTAACTAGTGTGAACAGGTGACCGATGATCAGTGTGGATTTGGTGGGGCAAAGGGCTTGTTTCCCCACTGTATCTCTAAACTGAACTAAACTAAAGAAGAGAAAATGGTTCCCTGGAGCTCATTGGGCCGAAATGGAAACAATTACAATTACTGGATGAGTATTAATTTCCTGAGTATTTTCCTTGGAATTTTGCAGAAAAACAAACACGGAAAACAAAGAAATTGTTTCCATTTTTCCAACCGCACAGCTGGTTAGGATGGACAGGGTCTTGCAAAAGAAAGGTGTGTTATTATATTTGTTTTGTTTGGACAGGGTGGGGAAGATTTTGTTCCAGGCAAGGTGGGTGATACTTCTGCTGGTGACTTGAAACAAATGTCAATTGCCATCCGTTTTATGAATTTATGAAAAGCCTCTTTACGAATGACATTTTTGGCATAAATTTATCGAGTGACCACGCACCGGCCATAGACAAATTGGAGGAGCAGTTCCTCATATTTCACTCAAACACCTGACAACCCAGCGGAATGAATATTGACTTCTTCAACTTCAAGTAACCCTTGCTTTCCCTCTCTCTCCACCCCCTCCCCCATCCTAGTTCTCTGACCAGTTTCACTGTCCTCCTGATCACATTTTACCTGTGTACGCCTCGTTGTCACCTTTCCCTAGCTAACCATCATCTATTCTACATATTCCTTGAACTTCGTCCCCTTTGATCTCTCCTTTTCACACCTTACCCTTCCATATCTCTGTGTCTCCCTCTCCCCTGACTCTCAATCTGAAGAAGGGTCTCGACCCAAAACATCGCCCATTCCTTTTCTACCCAGAGATGCTGCCCGTCCTGCTGAGTTACTCCAGCATTGTGTGTCTATCAGCTATGGACTTGTTGCCAACATATACCTTCTTATATACAGAAATTCGCGCAACCAACTATCCATCCTCACTGTGACTATCACCGGGAGATCACAGTCTTTACTTTAATGCTGATGCTGGTTAATACACAAAAGGACACAAAGTTCTGAAGTGACTCAGCAAGTCAGGCACCATCTCTGTTTTGGGTCGATACCTTTCTTCCCAAACTCCAAATAAGGTCCAGCCTGCCCAACCTCTCCCTATAATTCAGGCCCTCAGTTCCTGGTAACATCTATGTAAATCTTCCCCGCACTCCCTCCAGCTTAATGATGTCCTTCCTGCAGCATGTTCACTAAAATGGAACACAATATTGGAGGTGAGGCCTCACCAACATCTTGTACAACATCTTGAGCCTAAAAGCTGATCCAAGCAAACTTCTGGACATTTGGCTGCCTTGACCCTGACAGTCAAGGTATACCCAATAGATAGCACGCCGCACTAGAACACTGTTACATTTGCACTAGCGCCAGAAGATATCAGATTTGTTACCTTCGAAACCTCCTTGCTGCTCTTCAAGAACCAGCTGGATCAATTGCTACGCAGTTCCAAACTATGAGACTTTAGACTTTAGCGATACAGCATTGAAACAGGCCATTCGGCCTACCGTATCCATGCCGACAAGCGATCACCCCGTACACAGGTACCATCCTACACACCAGCGACAATTTTACAATTTCATCAAATTCAATTAGCCTACAAATCTGTACGTCTTTGGAGTGTAGGTGGAAACTGGGACAGTCGGAGAAAAGCCATGCGGTCACAGGGACAGCGTGCAAACTCCGTACAGATAGCTTTAAACATAGAACATAGAAAGTAGACGCAGGAGTAGGCCATTCAGCCCTTCGAGTCAGCACCGACATTCAATATGATCATGGCTGATCATCCAGAATCAGTACCCTGTTCCTGCTATTTCCACCATATCCTTTGATTCTGTTAGCCCTAAGAGCTACATCTAACTCTCTCTTGAATACATCCAGTGAATTGGCCTCCACTGCCTTCTGTGGCAGGGATTTCCACAGATTCACAACTCTCTGGCTGAAAAATAGGTTTTCCTCATCTCAGTCCTAAATGGCCTACCCCTTATTCTTAAACTGTGACCCCTGGTTCTGGATTCCCTCAACATCGGGAACATTTTTATTGCATCAAGTCTGTCCAATCCCTGAAGGATTTTATATGGTTCCTTACCTGGGCTTACCTTGATTCGGGGCGCTACAGTACTTTCAGCATTGGGTCGGACTTTGGACTTTGAACTTTGGACTTTGGACCTTTTCTTTGTAAGCAGTGCCAAAATATGTTGACTGTGCATTTGTGAGTTATTATCACACATACATAGGTAATAAAGACCCATGGAACCATTGAAGTCAGGATGGAGCCCGGGTCTCTGGCGCTGTGAGGCAGCAACTCGACCGCTGCACCACCGTGCCAACTATTATGGGATACAGAGATAACTGAAGTGTGTATTTAATGTATTTCAGAAGCTGAAGCTGGCAGTTAATTAATCTTCAATATTAACCAAAATTGGACCAATTTTATCAGTTTGAAAAATCCCTCTTCAGTTTCACCAGCTCCCACATGACACTAAATTTCCATCCTGCCTGAGCTGAATACCAAAGAGTTAGATTCCTTTTTGTCATTCTGTCCGCATAATTGTAATAGAATCAACATGATTCCCAGCAGATTAATGTGTAGATATTTAATACTGTGAACTAAGAGGAGGTAATCTCCAACATCTGTCGGTGGAAAGTGAATTCATTGTCCATGCTGGTTGGGGTAAATTAAAACTCTGTTGGACAGGCAGTGGCGGAAGTCAAATTATCTGAATTTCACATCAGATGGTGTGGGGGTGTAAATATAACAGTGTGGGAGAATGATTCATTCAAGTTTCCTTAGAGTGTATTCATTAACAATATAGTAGGAAATTCCAAATCATCAGTCTGTCTACTTGAAGCATTTGTTCGGTTTAGAGACACAGCGAGGGTACAGGCACTTCGGCCCACCGAGTCCGCGCCGACCGACATTCACTATTTCTGTCCTACAGACTCAGGGACAATTTACAGAAGCCAATTAACCTACAGACCTGCACGTCTTTGGGATGTGGGAGGAAACCCTGAACACCCGGAGAAAACCCACACGATCACAGGGAGAACGTGCGAGCTCCGTACAGGCAGCACCGGGGTCTCTGGAAATCTCGAAGAAGGGTCCTGACCCGAAACATCACCAATCCATGTTCTCCTGATAAGCTGCCTAACCTGCTGTGTTACTCCAGTACTTTGTGTCTTTTTTTTTGTAAACCAGCATCTGCAGTTATTGTGTCCAACGTGGAACAGAGTTAAGCAAATTGCAACAGGTTCAGTGTAATCTCATTAACTGGTGGTGCAGGGAGATTTCTTCAGTTTTGGCCTCGGCATCTGATGGCAAGATGTGGAATGATCACCTCCTGTTCCCTTGTTCCATCACGGTTCTGGAAGTAACACGATCAAAGACCCACAGAGATGCAATTCCAAACTGACTCCAATTCCAACTCGAACACAGAAAGGACATGAGGAGGAATTTCTTCGGTCAGAGGGTGGTGAAGCTGTGGAATTCATTGCCACAGAGGGCTGTAAAGGCAATGTCAATGGATATTGCTAAAGCGGAGACTGACAGATTCTTGATTAGTACGGGTGTCAGGGTTTACGGGGAGAAGGCAGGAGTATGGGGTTGAGGGGGAAAGATAGATCAGCCATGATTGAATGGCGGAGTGGACTTGATGGCAGCATCCTCATAAATCTCTGCATCCATTCCAGATCAACAACATCGTATTCCTATAACAGTTGTGACCAAAACTGAACACAATATTCTAATGTGGCCACATCAATCCCTTGTACAATAGTGCTCCAGTATTTTAAACATCGAACATAAAACAGGGCATCACATGAACAGGTTCTTTGGCCCATGTCTGTGCCAAACTTGATGCCAAGACCATCACTTATCTACCTTTACATAACCCATATCGAACCATTCGCTGCATATCCATGAGCCTATCCAAAAATCTTTTAAATGCTACTTAAGGGCATGGCCCCACTTACGCGATTTTTTTCGGCGACTTGCCGGCACCCGTCATAGTCGCAGCAGGTCGCTGAAATAGTTCAAAATGTTTTTAAAAATATTGAAAATTCAGCGGTGACTAGAAAATGGTACAACTCTTTGGACGACTAATCGCGACCAAACCGGCGTCACCCCGCGACGTGTGAAATGTGGACAGGACAGGTTTGTAGGGATATGGACCAAACGCGGGCAGGTGGGGCTAGTGTAGCTGGGACATGTTGGCCGGTGTGGGCAAGTTGAGCTGAAGGGCCTGTTTCCACACTATGTCTCTAAATGGAACACCTGACAAGTCAGAAAATAGTATTTACAAGGCTGCCACCAATTTATAAATTATTCACAATCATAAGATTATAAGATCACAAGTGATAGTAGTAGAATTAGGCCATTTAGCCCATCAAGTTTACTTCACCATTCAATAATGTTTGATCTATCTCTCCCTCCTAACCCCATTCTCCTGCCTTCTCCCCATAACCTCTGACACCCGTACTAATTAAGCATCTATCTATCCCTGCCTTAAATATATCCACTGACTCGGCCTCCACAGCCTTCAGTGGCAAAGAATTCCACGGATTCACCACCCTGTGACTAAAGAAATTCCTCATCTCTTTCCTTAAATAGCGTCCTTTAATTCTGAGGCTATGACCTCTAGTCCAAGACTCCAACACTAGCGGAAACATCCTCTCCACATCCACTCTATCCAAGCTTTTCTCTATTCTGTTCATTTATATGAGGTCCCCCCTCATAAACTCCAGCGAGTACAGGCCCAGTGCCCACAAATGATCCATCAAAGGATAAAATTAATTCCATTGTGCATAAATTCCATACATTATTTAATGCTGGAGATGAAATAATTTGTTATACAGACCATTGATCATTCATTGTATGACATAATAATGCAAACCGATCTCTACGCTTTTGGTCTTTGTGTCTGAAGAAGATTTTTTGTCCATCAAAACTTAATACAATTAAAATAAAATCCACAGAACTCCCTGCTTTGGTGATTTGCGTCGTGATATTAATATATTGTTGGGAGCATTATCATGTAATTGACTAATAATCTAATGTTGCTAATCTATTTCATTTTTAAAGATCGATTGATTGAAAGATACAGCCATGGAAAAACAGGTCCTTCAGCCCTTGTTGCCCTCTATCATTCGAATACCTGATAGACACAAAATGCTGGAGTAACTCAGCGGAACAGGCACCATCTCTGGAGAGGATGAATGGGTGAATTTTCGGGTCGAGACCCTTCTTCAGACTGGAAGATTTCGACCCGAAACATCACCCGTTCCTTCTTGCCAGAGATGCTGCCTGTCCAGCTGAATTACTCCAGCATTTTGTGCCTATCTTCGGCTTAAACCAGCATCTGCAGTTCCTTCCTACACCAGTTCACACTGGTTCTGTTATCCCAGTTTTGCATCCACTCCAAACAATTGGGGGTGATTTACAGAGGCCCATTAACCTACAAACCTGCAGGTTTACACGTTGCAAACTTCACATAGACTGCAACGGAGGTCAGGATCAAACTCAGGTCTCTGGTGCTGTGAGGCAGTGACTCTCTGGGGTCAAGGAAAGAGCGTTCACGTTGTGGCCCTGTTTCCACCAATCTTTCCACCACCACGCACAAGAAGCGACAAGACAGACACCATTGTATGTAGATGCTGAGAAGTGTGGTCAGCTCTGGCTGAACAACTTCTAACCTTGTGTGTGGACTCGACAAGAAGAAGTTGTGCTACTGTGCTGCGTTGCCACATAATTAAGACCATTAATTAATTAATGCAGTGACACTATTAATCTGTTGGCGCACGGAGATCGCTGGTCAGTGTGGACTTGGTGGGCCAAAGGACCTGATTCCGTGAAGTAGCTCTAAACTAAATTAAACTAATCAATAGTCACATTAAATTTATAATATAATTAATCAATAGTGGTTGAATGGAATTATAACTCTTATAGAAACATAGAAAATAAGTGCAGGAGTAGGCCATTCGGCCCTTCAATATGAATGCACCGCCATTCAATATGATCATGGCTGATCATTCAACTCAGTATCCTGTACCTGCCTTCTCTCCATACCCCCTGATCCCTTTAGCCACAAGGGCCACATCTAACTCCCTCTTAAATATAGCCAATGAACTGGCCTCAACTACTTTCTGTGGCAGAGAATTCCACAGATTCACCACTCTGTGTGAAAAAAGAAATTCTCATCTCGGTCCTAAAAGACTCCCCCCTTATCCTTAAACTGTGACCCCTTGTTCTGGACTTCCCCAACATCGGGAACAATCTTCCTGTATCTAACCTGTCCAACCCCTCAAGAATTTTGTAAGTTTTTATAAGATCCCCCCTCAATCTTCTGAAATCTTATGAAATCAATTGTGCTCAATAACATAAGGTGTCCGTGTTTGAGCACGAGATGGTTTTGGCTTTATGGAAGCAACCTTCCTTGTGGACTGGGCATGGAGTTCTGTCTACTGGAGGGAACATATATCAGAAGTTTGGCTGCTGCAGTGTCGGATTGTTTGAGTCTTTGGCTTTCAATATGAATTCCTGGCACTTTCTGCAGTGCACAGCTGGAGGTTCACCGCTTTGGTTTTACCTCTGAGTTTCGGTACACCACAAGATAGAAGCACAACCACATTTTATTCTGAAGAATGTCTTTTAGAAGACGACATTTTTAGTCTGAAGAAGGGTCTCGACCCGAAACGTCACCCATCCCTTCTCTCCAGAGATGCTGCCTGTCCCTCTGAGTTACTCCAACGTTATGTGTCCACCACATTTTATGCTTTATGTTCCAAAGGTTTCAGCCATTACAGTATCATATCTCCACCACAAAGAAAGACACATGGAAAGGACAGTTTGTAGAGGGGTCTCGACCATAAACTTCTCCTATCCATCTTCTCCAGAGATGCTGAGTTACTTCAGCTTTGTGTCCTGTGTATTAAACAGCATCTGCAGTCCTTTATTTCTACACTCTAAAGGGCCTGTTCCACTTGGGCATCATTTGCACGTCACGCAGGTTACGCGCGAAGATTTTGTGAATCCCAAAATCCTGGGGTGCCGCGCGTCACTGCCTAAGTCACCACGCACCATGCGCACGTAATGCACGCCATGCGTGTGTAATGCATGGCGGGCGCGCATCACGTGTGTCGTGCGTCATGACGCGTAAATGATGTCGCATAAATGACGCGCAAA